>OX401408.1:35004441-35229149 GCA_947846245.1 Cerastoderma edule | reverse complement strand
TCTCACCCCATACCCAACATCCTCCACCTGGCACCCTGAGCTGATTCATACCTCTCACCCCATACCCAACATCCTCTACCTGGCACCCTGAGCTGATTCATAGCTGATTCATACCTCTCACCCCATACCCAACATCCTCCACCTGGCACCCTGAGCTGATTCACACCTCTCAGTCATATACTCCACATCCTCTACCTGGCACCCTGAGCTGATTCACACCTCTTAGTCATATACTCCACATCCTCTACCTGGCACCCTGAGCTGATTCATACCTCTCAGTCATATACTCCACATCCTCTACCTGGCACCATGAGCTGATTCACTAGTTACTATCATGCCCAGTCTTACTGGCTTCTCCTGAATTTTTATCCAATACACAACAGGACTATATAAGAAGATCATGGCCAGAGCTAAGCCATTCAAATTCAAGATTTCTATTTGCTACTATGGCCAAATGGCCAATTGAAAATTGAAATGACGAGCCGGGAAATGCATAAGTTCCTTCCCGAAAGAGACGTGTTGAAGATGATAACTAGCCCGAAACAATCTCAGCTATGGATGATCAGATAGTCTTGTCTGTGCTGGCGAAGGTGGTGAAGGGGACTGGTAGTACCATTCCGAGTTCCTACCGACACACAATATCCATCATCAAAAAATGGCCGATAATGACAAATTGTTCTTAAAATCAATTTTAGAGGTCTCGCTTAGCGAGCACGCAGTTTACAGTGTTTCTTCCAACACAACAACGCATAAATGTGAGGCATTTAACCGCAGACTCCTTTTATCACTTCCTAAGGAAATAAACTACTCTAAAACCTTTGCAGGAAGACTAGCCTCAAACACTTTACAAGTAAACAATAGTTTGGAAAAAGCGATTCAAGCAAAGGTTTCATGGATAACCGGAAGAAAATTGTCACCGAAGCTAACCAATTATTTAGAAAAGATTTCGAAAGCCGAAACTAAAAAGAAAATTAGGGAGAAATCTGCACAATTCAAAATTTAATGAAAAGAAAGAAGAGCAAATCTTAAATACTGGTACACCAGAGCCCGGAATGGGTTAGGTAGAGGAAGTCGTTATGAAGAACGCGAGTATGCGAAAGGTTGTCACCGAAGCTAACCAATTATTTAGAAAAGATTTCGAAAGCCGAAACTAAAAAGAAAATTAGGGAGAAATCTGCACAATTCAAAATTTAATGAAAAGAAAGAAGAGCAAATCTTAAATACACCAGAGCCCGGAATGGGTTAGGTAGAGGAAGTCGTTATGAAGAACGCGAGTATGCGAAAGGTCAGCTTGACTAAAACATTAATGATACTCTATGTTCAATTGATTAGAAAAATTGACAGCGAAACAACAACAACAACAACTCCAACAACACACACAATACGTCCGATTAAAGGCAAAACCCCTGATGATGGCCTGCGACGGTATTTACAAAAAAGTATCACTGAGAAAGAAGTCATCAAAATCATCATCACCTCATAGTCACCACCATAACCCTGGGCATTAACACAGTCTTTCCATACAATACATTCCCCATTCTCATGAATCATAGTGTTTTCATTCAATTTCTGTTCTCATTCGACATAAAATGATTCCATGACAAACACAGTATAGAGTACTATTTGCAAAATTATGAAGTTATGTATAGTATGTATGTACTCCAAATTATCCAATTTTAACTAATTATAATCAACTTCTACTGTCCCTTGTGTGAAATTATTCTCAATCTATCTCAATGTCCAAAGAATTGTAGCAGACGATCAAATTCTGCATCAACATCGCCTATTCTTATTCAGGGGGGCTCACTCGGCCCGACTCGTTACGCAATAGTTTTACAAAAAAAAAAATACAAACTGAATAAAATCTTTACATCCTTAGACTTCTAATGAGGAGACCAACTTGTGGGAGAAACTTCAGTGTCCGTTATCCTCATACTTCTAGAGAAATTCAAATTAAATTAGTTTTAGTGCATGGGTCATCGATGACAAAGATTGGAATAAATCAACAGTTTCACCGATTTGAGTCCGACCGGCAGTGTGAACACCCCATAAAATAAGAGAAAGAGTGTTATTCTATGAATAGTGATTTGCTAAATTCTTAACCCTTACGCTGGGTTATTTTCTAAAAATAGATTTTGGTGTTGTCTCCTTACCCAAACCTTACATATCTGCTCAATCTTGGTGAGGAAAGATACTCACAGTAGCAAACAGGTTTGACCACAGGACAGCCACTTATTTACTTGGCGGCTGGCCTTGATCCAACTTGTTTGCACGAGCATGAAATCGGTTTCAGCACTGTAAGGGTTAACAGACAAATTCGAACATATGTCATTACACTTTATAATCCTAAGTGGGATGTAAATGACTTTGTGAAACTTGAAGAACATTCTATCCAGGGAAATAATGTCATATCGGTACCAATTAAATATCGCTTACACAGGTAAATGGCGAATAATGGTGCCGCTATTCTGTTTTAAAAAAATATGAAAAACATTTGAAAACATGTAAACTTCATCCATACATACCAACAAACCCATAATAACGAATTTTCTTAAAAATGACCCTATATTGTGACTATACGTAAAGGTAACCAACTCCCAACCCACGAAACGCACCACTGTCCCCAGATTTGTTCAAATTTCTCCGCCAGTTAACAACAGATTCTTCGGGAAACGGTCTTGAATGAAAGAATTGAAAAGAATTTCGTCGCAATCCATTCATCCAAACAACCGAGAACTGTTTTACTTAATATGTTATGCTAAGATGTTGCAGTTTAAAACATTATTTCCTTTCATATCAATATTGGGCTAAGCAATATTGCAAAGTAACACACCCTTTACGTCAATAAATTGTCACATTACAATATCATACTTTTGTTGAAGATAATATTCATGTACATCGATCCCGATTTATACAGGAGGACAGTGGTGTATGGGTAGAGCGTCGGCCTACGGACACGAGGGTTTGGGGTTCGACTTCCACGAGAAGCTGCTTACGCCTTGTGACCACATTCGGCGCGAATACGGGAGTCCAGGAAGCAGAATCGAGAATGAATAATCTCGGCTGTAAGGACTTGTCTCACAATCGATGTAAAATGAACATGACTTGTACGTTTGACGTTAGTCATTTGATAAAACGGCACCCCGATGTAACGTAGAGAGACGCATGTGACATAAAGAGTAATAATAATAATAATAATAATAATAATAATAGTAATAATAATAATAATAATATTAATAATAATGATAATGATAATAAAGACTTTATTTAACGAGGAAACCTATTTGACAATTTAAACTGACGATCTTCCAGATCCTCAACAATGAACAAGTGAACAATAAAACTAAAAGACTAAGGACAATTAAGGTAGTTTGGTCCATATATCGTCTCACAGTGAGGTATCAATATGTCTGAGAAAGGTATAAGGAGCAGTGAGGAACAAATGATCTTAAAACTAAATGAAAGATGAAGACAACTTATCAAGCAAATTAATACTTGTCAAACACATTTGATACCCCACTAAGACACCACAAGTGCCAGAATACCCTGTAAGAACATACTATTCAAAGACATCGGCTTTCTTTAAATGAAAGACCCCCCTCCCCCAACACAATATGTATACATGTATATAAATTTACGAACATTAACTGGTGGATTCCACAATGGGACTGTTCGTTTATCATGTAACAGCCGTAGTTGTTTCAAAATAGGACGGCTTTACAAAACGTAAGTATAAAGATTTGAATTGTTGGACAGAGGAAGAGTTTTGTATATAATGAGGAATAGAAGTCCATATTGAAGTACCAGAGAAAACAAAAGTGTGTCGAAATATCTCCGAATTTGGTTTAGGGCTATATAATTGATAAGTAGTCGACGAGCTTAGCAGTCGTGAATGTATGTCTGCAGTGAATGTAAACGCAGTTTTTAAATAATCAGGCCCATTTCATCTTAGAGTTTTGTACATTTGAATGGCCTTCTCAAAAATTACACGCTCTTGAAATGTCATCCATTTAAATTTTGCAAATAAAATAGCAGAGGGAGTAGAAAAATCACTATCAAGAATTACCCTTGCTGCTCTTTTCTGGAATCTTACAAGTTTATCTTCCAGACTGCTAGTACAATTCCCCCATATAACACAGCAAAAGTCAAAATGTGGGAGAATGTATGCGTTATAAAAGCGTTTCCGAGTTTCAAACGAAAGGAAATATTTAATTCTAGACAAAAGGTACAAATAGGAATTACAGTTCTTTATCACGTTATTGATATGATCTGTCCATGATAGGAACACTATACCCAGTCCTTACGTACAGCGTACAGTTTGACGTTGACATTGGCGGAGCTTCCTTTAAGCACGTGCCTACACTTTTATTTCAGGAAGCAAAAAAATACTTTCTCACATGCATAAGACAGTTTTCTTAGGAAAAGGCCCCTATTTCCTGCTTACACAATATATATATATTGTGCTCTCAAATACATACCAGAACGCACCTGAGCGATTTCACTGTGCATTTTTCACAAGGGAGCATGCCAAAGCACTCACTTAGAATGACGAGCCTACACTTTCAGTCAAGCTACGCACCTGGTTGATGTAAAGGTAACAGTACATAATTACGTACATGTATGGGCTTTCCTTTTATTTGGGACGGAAGGTGAACTTATGCTACGTCTCGCCTGACTGAGCCGCGAAATCACATTACTACAAAAACAACATTTATACACTTAAAGTATACTTCAAGTGACCTCCAAATAATAATAATAATACATCTTGACAGTTATCAAAGGCCACGTTACATGTGCAATAACTGGACATCAACACGGTAAAATGTCAAATCTGAACATATCGGGTGTCAAATCAAATACGATAACTGTGCATAACGTAACAATACATGGTGGAAGTAGTTGGAGCTGTAAGAGCCAAAAACGCCCAGATTGTCCAATCTTGTATAAAAGCCCCATATTTGACACACTTATAGTTTAGGTCAATACCTTTCATTTAAGGCCAGGAGACACGCATGAGAGGCCCTGTCTCCTAAAATATTAAGGCCCCAAAGGGGTACCCCAAAAACAGAATATAAAAAGCAAGTTTTTTATTTGTTCAAGACAGGCTATTTTGTATTTAATGTAACAATTTAGTATGGCACTTTTACAAAATATCAACTTAACATGAATTTAAAATAAATCCTTAAACAAACTCGGCTACTTCTTCAATGAGGCCCCTATGGGGAGCGCCGTCAAATTATTCATTTTTGGAGCAATATGTTGTCATGACAGCACTTGTAAGACATTGAACCACTTGGATAACTAAGAATCAGTTAAATACAATAATATTTTGTATGATTTTATAAATTTGAATTACCATTAGGCACAAGAAGCTGAGTTTTGAAGCCCAAATGTGTACTAATAAATATGACTAAAACGTCAATGCTCTGTTAAGATACTTTTGTATCAGATTTAATTATTTCTTACTTTATTTTAATTTGTGGAGAGCATTTTCAATATCATACTTGAGAATATGAGGCCCATTAGGGGTGTAAATGTACATTTTTGACCAAATAATCCTCTCTATAGTTTTAGCCTCAGAACAAAGATAATTGAAAAGAACGGTTTGCTGCAAATATAGATAGAATAGAAAGGGTTTAGAAAATTATTCTATATTCTATCAGTATTTTAAAAATAACTATTTTGACTAAACTGCTTCATCTGGTTTTGAACATACAACCGGATGCAATCTGCAACTTAGTTACGAAAAGAAAAACATAACTTCACTCAGTAGCTATTAATCAAATGATATTTAAGTTGTATTTTTTATCATAAACATAAAACAGTTACGTTTGCTGTTCAGTATCGCATGAAAGCAATGTAGAATAAAACAGTTCGTTTCATTAATTATGAAATTCATGTACATTATACACATCTACATTAATAAATTGGAAACTCCGTGTGTATCTGGCTTAATATATATATATATATATATATATATATATATATATATATATATATATATATATATATATATATATATATATATATATATATATATATATATATATATATATATATATATATATATATATATATATAACACAGTTTTCGGTTAATGTTATGCTCTGCAATACGTCATTTGTCTATGTGATACTGGGACAGTAACCTCCACAGAAGCACAATTGGGTGCACTGTAAGTTGGCCTTGAAGCATTTACATCTTCCTTTGCAATCAGACTTGCAATGCCACCTAATCAGCTCTCTACAAACATAAGAAGCTTTTGGCAAGTCTGTCCATCTTGGAACAAACTTACCATCGTTGTTCCTTATCCATCCCCATTTTCGAGCTTTGTAAACTCTTTCCGTGGGACTATTTTGCTGCATAGCATTACTGTCAGCTCATCAAGCTTCAATATGTCTTCTTCTTAGACGGCACTGGGGCTGTTGATATGTTCTTACAAAGAAGATGTATGTCTGGTGATGCAATCGAAATTGAATAGGATGATTTATTTCATATTCCATGGAATGGAGACACAGTGTTATAATCTGTAAATGCATACATGAAAAGCATACCCTATAATTCATCCTTTTCAAGTTTTGCTGTAATTTTGTGGACAGGAATGTAGCGAAAATGCTTAGCATAGCAAAATGCAATCCATATACAGTACTCTGAATATAGGTTTGCTAGAGCAATAGCCAGCACCACTACATCCGTGTCAAATGTCATTGCAGTCGCTGTCCATTGCATGTTCTGCATGCAACATAATTTAGTAATCTGTCTCTGGTAAGAGCCTTCAGAACGTGACCATCGTTAGTGGAAAACAATGCTTTGTCATGATCTACATACATTCTGTCCAGAAAAAGAGAAAATGAAATGATAAAACGATGTTTGTTCTTCTCATTTCTTAGAAAGCGTTTCCAGTTCGAGAGAAGTATAGTTGTTGCTGGTGATACATTGATGGAGTAAACACTTCCTCTACACTTAGTTGAGTGTGCTTTCAGACTATCTTTTTTAACACACCCAACACAACAGTAATCATGTTAACAGTTTGTAACTGCTTATGGATATATGGGATACACAATTACAACAAAGTCTTGAAGACTGTGAGTTTGTTCAATGCAAACTTTGATCCAATGATTGGACCAGTGCTGCACTATCAATAACTTTGCAATCAAAGTTTAGGCCCACTTCCTGTGTTCCCTCATATGTTTCTTGCAATGGTAACAACTGATCGGACATATTTCCGAGTCTCATGTTATCACTATTTGCTAATGATGGGGGCCAGGCATGGTTCTCGTGACAGAAAAAAAGTCTAGATCCCTGTCTCTGTTTTGATACGAAATGTACATCATTGAAAAAGCTCAATGTCTGTTTTCATTGTTTGCATACTATCCTTCAACTTAGAATGATGTTTCATCTTTCAAGGCGTGGATTGACACAAACTATTTATATTGTGATGTTCGACAGGCCTCTTGTCTCAGCATGTTGCAATGTTTGCATAGATTCTTCATTAACTATAACTTAAGCATCAAAAGTCATTTTGATGTTTCTGTCAAAGAACTACTTAGATCCCCAAGTATTAGCACCGACGCTCTCACTTCTATCGTAGACCTTATACAAAAGATTACACTGTACTTTTAAAATCAGATTACGGATTACTATGTCTATAACTTTACGTGGTTCTTTAAGTACGTTAAATACCACAATTTCAATCTAGCTCTCACATGATAATTAAGGCAACATAAAGTTGCATGAAGGGCCTCAGGTACAATTTTAAAGAAAATGTACATAAAAGTGCTGAGAATCTCCTCTTAATAAAATAACAACCAATGATCTTACATACAGTTGAATACAAATTATTATCTGTTAAACTAAAGATAGATGAAGACTAAAAAAGTGAAAACTATTATATTTAAGTATGCCTATCAAGGTCTCAATAATTGCTCAATACAGGGAGGGCCTCATGGACACGCCTCTCATTTTTTTTTAAACTTCAAACGTTGCAGATTATATAAGCATGTGTCATGGGCTGCTGTAAACATTAAATGTAACATTAGCATAGATCTAGAGAAAAAATCAATTGAAAAAGTCAATTTTGGGGGAAAATCCCATTTTGGGCCTCATTTGTTGCAATATCTGCACCCATTTTCTCATGAAAATGAATTTATTAAGCTTGAACAAGGATCCGCTTCAAAAATAATAAGAATAAAAGTATGTTTAACCGCTTCTTTCAAATGCAGGTAAGTAAAAGTAAATTATTACTTAAAAAGGCCCTGGCCCCACCTTGGGGCCTCAATGTTATTAGAGATAGGGCCTCTCATGCGTGTCTCCTGGCCTTAAATGAAAGGTAAAGAAATATGCATACCAGTGCTGAGGATATCCCCCTCTTAATAAAATAACAAAGAATGATCGTACATACATTTACACATTATTATCGGTTACACTTAAACTGAATGAAGACTTAAAAAGTGCAAACTATTTTCTATTCAACGTAACTCTGTGTGCAGAATTGGCCTCATTAGTTGCTCAATGCAGGGCCTCATTGACATGCCGTGACTCCGGTTTTTATTGTATTTTATAGCGTTGTGTTTTGTAATGGAACACAAATGCAGTAAACCGTGCAACTCACCAAAACAGGGTTGTGTTTGTGACACAAATATTTATAAGTCAAGCTCTTAACTTTGCGTCGTGTTTTACTATATAACAAATCCGGAGTATATCAAAGTAAACTTTATGGTGGAATTTCTATAATAGATGGTGTCGTGTGCTTAAATTTGTTAAAGAAAGGTACAAGATAGTTACAAAATTAAGGAGGGAGTGTCAATCCAAAGTTAGAGTTAAACGTGGTTTTAAAAGACGAGATATGACGAGACAAGAATATATCTGGAAAATCGTTTGATAAGCAATATATGTTACAAAAGTATTCTGATATCAAATTCTTGGGATCTAAATGTGTTCAAAGTATTTTATTTTTAGATCATGCGTTCCCCCTCTTCTTGATGACTTCGTCAACTACAGGTTCTTATGTTAAATCAGACTTTCAAACAACACTTAATAAGCTTATAGCGATAATGTTTAATACTAATCATAAATGTTTTTCTAGGCGTCACATGATTTTGTCAAAACGAAAAATAAAGGTGTTTAATTTGTCGAGAAGCTTGGCTTTTAATTATCATTGGAAAAGAAAAATCACGTTCTATTTTCCTTGTTTGTCATTAAACTTATGACTGAAAAAGGGAATAAATACAGATGCCGTTTCGTTGATATACCAAAACTCTTGTCGGTGGGATTCTTATCTTTATTGCCTGTTAATTGAATTCGTGATTGTTTAACCAGAGATAAGTGAAACCCTTTACCCTTTCCTTTTATGTGTCGTTGAATTTGATTAAAAAGAAGATGTTATGGGAAAGGTAGAAGAAAATCCCATTTTTTTTCATATTTTTATGTGGTCTTTCTTTCTTCAAAGACGCCTATCAACACATCACAAGCCTCAAATTTAAGCATCGAAGGAAATGATGATATGTAATATTGATTGGTGGAGATATATGTTTCCAATTTGTTTCCATTGAATTTGTTTTGTGTGTGATTTAAAACTCATTTGAATATATAAACAATATTTTTGGTAGAATTCATTCAGAGAGAACTACTAAAGTAAAAAGTTTGATTCTTTTGCAAAAGATATTAATTTAATCTGATATTTTGAATCCCAATATTTAAATCCAACAATAAATTAATAGAAAAATGAAATGAAATGAACCAAATCCATTTAAGTGCAATTAATTTATAAAAATTGACTATTGTATGAAAATTGTAAAAGGTAAAGGCTACCCTGGATAAGGGATGGAAAAGGGTAAAAGGGTAAAAAATGATAAGGGTAAAAAAAGGGTAAATGCACAATTCAAACGCCATCTTTTCATAATATGCCTTTTCAGAAACTGTTGTTATCTTTTCTTGAATACTCTTAATCGGAGATACGAAATTTTCGGTAGCTTCCGGTTTAAGACTTCCGGGTATTAAATAATAACAGCTGACATTGAGAAACATAGAAAAACTGCTGCGGGTATTTTAACAATGCCGTCGAAAGTCGTGTTTGTAAAAACTACATTGGAAAGATTCAGGAGGGGAAATATCAAAGTATATCCTTACTTTGTGTTTACTCTCTAGCGGACAATTTACCCCGTTTCCCGAGATAAAACACTGTATATCAACGCGGGTACAACGTTGCGATTCATTTTCAGTGAGAAGAGTCGATCCTCTGCTAAAACATTAATTAAGGTATAGAATACGATGATGTAGATCTGTTTGATTATTGCCTTAACTTATGATAACATTATTTAAAATCCATTTCGCAATCTAACATTTTCAAAGGATATTGTACCGTGTAAATGCAAACACAAAGAACAGATAATATGATGCAAGCTGATCGAACCTACTTAATAAATGTTCCACTTATTTATGGGACATTCCATCAAATTTTGTCTAATAAGAGTGACAAATAAAAGTTAATTCAAAAGAGAATATGGAATTGATTTAATTGCTTTTTAATGATCGGTCTTTAACAATAATTACACCTACCGAGTCAACGTTATATTCCTCTGATTTAAAACATGTCCATACCATTCACTCTACTTAGAATAACTGTTTCCAAGACCCTTCAAGCAGAACGATTTATCCTATTCTGACTTTGCAACGCCAATCAAAATATGATTCCGTCATTATATAGCAACCAATGGCATGCCTGGAAGCCATAAAACACACAACTATGTGTCAACGAAACATGATGTGATGCGCGCCTGTGTATTTCGGCAAGCTTCAAAAGATACATATCTTTCACGTCGAGGGTTTTATTGCTTCTTTTATTGGTCAACTGCATAACGTAGGAAATAACATATACGATCTTTTTTTATACCCTCTTTGTTCGACCAAATACGCATCAACCCTTTATTAGGTGAATTTCCTATGTTACTGATTGTCAGGTCGTTTTGTTATGTGCAAGGTTTATTCCCATTTTGTCTGCAGTCTATTTTACCAATTTTCACATTTCCAGTTCCATCTCACCTACACGTGAAAATTGGGTTGTTTTTGACACTAATTGAGTAGAAAATCAATCCAACCTATAATCACTTTTTCTATGGAGAGTTGGTGGGAAAGAAAAATATGTATAAAGTGTAGATCCAGATAAGAAAAAGACAATAAAATGCAAAAATCGATTATGACTCTAAAACTAAACTGAGATTTTTCTTATGTTGGTCTACACTATTCCTCGTAATATGCTTCTAACAAATTATGCAGATTCAGAATTATCTAAATCTTTTAAAGATATTTTAATCAATTAAAAATGAAATGAAAATATTTCTTTAAACTGTAGATCTTTTGGCAATTTAATCTGTAGACAACGTGGGAATTGAAACCTTTATGGGATGTAGACTAAATGGGAAGTCCTTATGTAGAAAATTCATTTGCCTATGTACTATGTTTCATATTTGTTGAACCCGTATATCTTGATCTACAGACATGTATGTTTATTTTGTTCTGTTTTACCCCAAATAGTTATGACTTTATGGTTCATGCGATGTAATACAGAATTACATTATGTAAAATGAGGCTTCTTTAAAGCAACGAAAAAAAAAAAAAAACCTTTGGACCACCCCTGGTCTTTGAAGTAAACTTATAAACAGACTTAAGAGTCAGCTTCGGCAATAAGGGTTTATTTGGAACATTTCACTTTCTTTGTTGACGACTTTTTGCCTTGTAATTATATTGATAAATAGTTCAAAGATTTGCTAGAAAATACTGTTTCTCTTACTTTGAACTTTAATTAATTGCGTAGTAATCTTATGATTAAATGTCTCTTATAATTGTTGTTTAACAAGAACGATTGTGATTTTGTTTGAGTTTGTTTTGTAATTATATATCATTAAAATGATAATCTACACATTTGTAATCTCTTTTCAATTCAATGGATTGTTGCCAATTTTCCTTCTTAATTACATTCAAAGGGTCAATTAACAAACTTTGGCTATCACAGGGATTAAGAGTCTTGATGCAAATTAACACCAATCTGCCACGTTTGCACCATATGTTCTAGTCACACCCTTTATTGTTTAGCCGATCGAGAGATAGAGTAATTAACCATCGGCAATCTGAGGTCCTTTAAGAATTTGAAAGATCTCCACAATCCTGTGTCCCTCGTTATTTAGTAAGCGTTATTTGAACTTAGTTTCAACAGGTGGAAAAAATGGACTTGGACTGTTTTCATAGCCCGTAATATTTGGATACGATATATCATCAAAGGTAGGCTGACAGAGAACCTCATATAACAACTAATTCTCTATTTAAGGTACTTTATTTATACGACAAATTTCAATTTTAAGAAAAAAGTATATACTTATTGGAGAAACATAACCTCTACACATTATTGACAAAAGTGCTGATGTTTGTTCTATGTTATTTAAAATCCGTAAATCGAATTTAATGCAAATTTGTATAAACATTCTAGAAATATGTGTTTCATTCATTCTTTCCTTCCATCAACCAGCCGATTAACACATTTTTGATCTGTCAAAGCATTTAATTCAGACAAAAACATAAACTTATTTGCCTTTTTTTCCACACAGAATGTCATGTTTTAACTGAACTGCGGTGCGCTATTCGGGTCTCATTACATTCAATTTAATCTAATTTCCTTTTATAACAAGGCTTTGCAACAGCCAACAACAAATCATTCTGTTGATGTTTTCGTATGTAAATCTTTAATTTGGGTAATAAAGCTTATAAATTTCAAAATCCGATCGATTGCGATCGTTTTCTTTGCCTTTCCCCACATTCTTCTTTCGAAATTAATACCCGGAAGTGGAGGTATTCCGAATGTGGCCCGATTTTTCAAAGGGAGACAAACCACGTTTCTGAAAAGGCCTATAGGCCTTTTCAGAAACTGTTGTTATCTTTTCTTGAATACTCTTAATCGGAGATACGAAATTTTCGGTAGCTTCCGGTTTAAGACTTCCGGGTATTAAATAATAACAGGTGACATTGAGAAACATAGATAAACTGCTGCGGGTATTTTAACAATGCCGTCGAAAGTCGTGTTTGTAAAAACTACATTGGAAAGATTGTTGAGGAGGGGCAATATCAAAGTATATCCTTACTTTGTGTTTACTCTCTAGCGGACAATTTACCCCGTTTCCCGAGATAAAACACTGTATACCAACGCGGTTACAACGTTGCGATTCATTTTCAGTGAGAAGAGTCGATCCTCTGCTAAAACATTAATTAAAGTATAGAATACGATGATGTAGATCTGTTTGATTATTGCCTTAACCTATGATAACATTATTTAAAATCCATTTTGCAATCTAACATTTTCAAATGATATTGTACCATGTAAATGCAAACACAATGAACAGATGATATGATGCAAGCTGATCAAACCTACTTAATAAATGTTCCACTAATTTATGTGACATTCCATCAAATTATGTCCAATAAGGGTGACAAATAAAAGTTAACTTATAAGAGATTACGTAATTGATTTTATTCATGTTAAATGATCGGACTTCAACAATAATTACACATAGCGAGTCAACATTAGATTCCTCTGATTTAAAACATGTCCATACCATTCACTTAACTTAGAATTACTGTTTCCAAGACCCTTCAAGCAGAACGATTTATCCTAATCTGACTTTGCAACGCCAATCAAAATATGATTCTGTCATTATATAGCAACCAATGGCATGCCTCGAAGCCATAAAACACACAACTATGTGTCAACGAAACATGATATGATGCGCGCCTGTGTATTTCGGCAAGCTTCAAAAGATACATATCTTTCACGTCTAGGGTTTTATTGCTTCTTTTATTGGTCAACTGCATAACGTAGGAAATAACATATACGATCTTTTTTATACCCTCTTTATTCGACCAAATACGCATCAACCCTTTATGAGTTAATTCCCTATGTTACTGAGTGTCAGGTCGTTTTGTTATGTACAAGGTTTATTCCCATTTTGTCTACAGTCTATTGTACCAATTTTCACACCATTTCAGACAGAAGTTCCATCTCACCTACACGTGAAAATTGAGTTGTTGATGACACTAATTGAGTAGAAAATCAATCCAACCTATTATCACTTTTCCTATGGAGGGTTGGTGGGAAAGAAAAATATGTATAAAGTGTAAATCCAGAAAAGAATATTTTTCTTATGTTGGTCTACACTATTTCTCGTAATATGCTTCTAACAAATTATGCAGATCCAGAATTATCTAAATCTTTTGAAGATATTTTAATCAATTAAAAATGAAAAGAAATTTTTTTCTTTAAACTGTAGATTTTTTGGAAATTAAATATGTAGACAACGTGGGAATTGAAGCCTTTATGGGATGTAGACTAAATGGGAAGTCCTTATGTAGAAAATTCATTTGCCTACGTCCTACGTTTCATATTTGTTGAACCCATATGTCTTGATCTGCCGACATGTATGTCAAGTTTGTTCTATTAACCCCAAAAATGTATCACTTTATGGTTCATGCGATGTAATACAGAATTACGTTATGTAAATTGAGGCTTCTTTTAAGCAACGAAAAAACAACAACATTTGGACCACCCCTGGTCTTTGAAGTAAAACTTTTAAACAGACGTAAGAGTCAGATTCGGCAATAAGGGTTTATTTGGAACGTTTCACTTACTTTGTTGACGACTTCTTGCCTTGTAATTTTATTGATAAATAGTTCAAAGATTTGCTAGAAAATATTGTTTCTCTTATCTTAAAGTATAATTGATTGCGTAGTGTTCTTTTGATTAAATGTCTCTTATAATTGTTGTTTAACAAGAACGATTGTGTTTTTGCTTGAGTTTGTTTTGTAATTATATATCATCAAAATGATAATCTACACATTTGTAATCTCTTTTCAATTCAATGGATTGTTGCCAGTTTTCCTTCTTAATAACATTCAAAGGGTCAATTAACAAACTTTGGCTATTACAAGGATTAAGAGTGTTGATGCAAATTAACACCAACCTGCCACGTTTGCACCATATGTTCTAGTCACACCCTTTATTGTTTAGCCGATCGAGAGATAGTGTAATTAACCATGGGCAATCTGAGGTCCTTTAAACATATGAAAGATATCCACAATCCTGTATCCCTCGTTATTCAGTGAGCGTTATTTGAATGTAGTTTCAACAGGTGGAAAAACATGGACTAGGACTGTTTTCATAGCCCTTTTGGATACGATATATCATCAAAGGTAGGCTGACAGAGAACCTCATATAACAACTAATTCTCTATTTTAGGTATTTTATTTATACGACAAATTTCAATTTTAAGAAAAGAGAATATATACTTATTGGAGAAACATAACCTCTACACATTATTGACAAAAGTGCTGATGTTTGTTCTATCTTATTTAAAATCCGAATTCGAATTTAATGCAAATTTGTAATAACATTCTAGAAATATGTGTTCCATTCATTCTTTCCTTCCATCAACCAGCCGATTAACACATTTTTGATCTGTCAAAGCATTTAATTCAGACAAAAACATATACTTATTTGCCTTTTTTTCACACGGAATGTCATGTTTTAACCAGAGACATAGATAACAGAGATTGGCAACTCCTTCTTTATCTATAGCCGGTTTCTGCGATATCTCGCATGACGCGTTATTTAGCGAGACCTTTCGAGATCTGTCTATCGACGCTATTTTCAACTAAACGCGAAATAGGCAATACACGTTTAAGCGTGTTTTAAGTCATAATTAAAATATTTTCTTACCGAATTTACTATATTGTTATTGTTAGAAATTTTCTCCATCCAACAAGACCGATCAGCAAGCGATTATCAAAGAAATAAACATGGCAAACTGCGACAAACTTGATTGAATTGTTCGCAATTTCGTGGTTTTGTGCGATAAACGTGATAATTGAGTAGTTTTAAATTCAAACTGTTCTAAAGGAGGGTTTTTCAAACATTTCCAATTCAAGTCCATTTTAAAAAAAGGGTTTGTTTTTCTACATTTCCAAATTTTCAGTTTGATATTCCTTGTCATTTAGAAGTTATTCCGTACTGAATATGTCCCTTTTACGACCCTAATGAGTTTAACCATCTTGATTTACAAGCAAAAATTAACAAAGTTGTGCACAGTAAAACTAAAAAACTATGCACTGGATCATATCATACTTGACATTTTCCTGACGTGTTATTTTTGTTTTATGGTTGCCCGCATTTTCAAAGTAATCTTCGCTTCCATAACGAAGTTATACCAGGTTTACTTAACCACACACGCATGATCATGATTTCGGCCATTTTATTTTCAACCAAAATATTTCATACTTGTACAAAGTAAAATGTTTTAATGGAGGTTTATTCAAACATTTCTAATTTATGTCCATTTTAATGGGTTAATATGATTTTGTCGATTTCCAAATTTTCAGTCTGATATTCTTTGTCATTTAGAAGTTATTGCGTACTGAATATATCCCATTTACTACCTTAATGAGTTCAGCCATCTTGATTTCCAACCAAAAATTAACAAAGTTGTGCACAGTAAAACTAAAAAACTATGCACTGGATCATATCATACTTGACATTTTCCTGAAGTGTTATTTTTGTTTTATGGTTGCCCGCATTTTTAAAGTAATCTTCGCTTCCATAACGAAGTTATACCAGGTTTACTTAACCACACACGCATGATCATGATTTCGGCCATTTTATTTTCAACCAAAATATTTCATACTTGTACAAAGTAAAATATTTTAATGGAGGTTTATTCAAACATTTCTAATTTATGTCCATTTTAATGGGTTAATATGATTTTGTCGATTTCCAAATGTTCAGTCTGATATTCTTTGTCATTTAGAAGTTATTGCGTACTCAATATTCCCCATTTACCACCTTAATGAGTTAAGTCATCTCGATTTCCAACCAAACATTTCAAAAGTTGTGTACAGTAAAACTAAAAAACTATGCACTGGATCATATCATACTTGACATTTTCCTGAAGTGTTATTTTTGTTGTATGGTTGCCCGCATTTTTAAAGTAATCTTCGCTTCCATAACGAAGTTATACCAGGTATCCTGAACCACACACGCATGATCATGATTTTGGCCATTTTATTTTCAACCAAAATATTTCATACTTGTACAAAGTAAAATGTTTTAACAGAGGATTATTCAAACATTTTTGATTTATGTCCACTTTAATGGGATAATATGATTTTGTTGATTTCCAAATTTTCAATCTGATATTCTTTGTCATTTAGAAGTTATTGCGTACTAAATATGTCCCATTTACTACCTTAATGAGTTCAGCCATCTTGATTTCCAACCAAAAATTAACAAAGTTGTAGCAAGTAAAATTAAAAGACTATGCACTGGATCATTTCATACTTAACATTTTCCTGAAGTGTTATTTTTGTTTTATGGTTACCCGCCAATTTATGGTGATTGTCGTGTTTATAACGAAGTTATACCAGGTTTGCTTTACCACACAAGCATAATCATGATTTCATCCATTTCATTTTCAATCAAAATTTTTCATTTTTGCATCAATTAAAACTTAAATTGTGTAACTTGAATTTTATCAAACGTGTTATTACTGAAAACGTCTGAATGAGTTTGAATTGATCTCATATTAAATGCTAACTAAGTTCTATAGTTTCCCTTTTTTTCAAAGTGATATTCCTATATAAGAAGAAGAAAATCCATTCAATTAATGGACAAAGGAGAATGGATAGATCTTCTTAATCAGAGACACCACGATATTACCTTTTTCGTCATACTTCTTCTTAATTCCGATCGCTTGCAAATATGTCAAGTGAAATGTGTCATTTGAAGAACGAAGGGTGATAGAGTCAATCACGGTAGTGGACAATACAGGCTATGATTGTAAATTGCCACCCCATAAAATATGTAGTTTAATGTCATAAAACCTTTTGATGCTAGGGCGATTACACAAGAAGTGTGTGGCGCTAACCCTGTGTCCACTCTCTGACACCTCATTCAAATTTAATGACCTAAAGTTTTGACAAAATGAGCACTGTAAACAGTTTTACGACACAGAATAAATGAAATGAAGTGAGAAAGCAATCTTTTATTATTGACGAAAACTATCGTGTCTTAGTGGAAAGTTCATGCTTTGGTTATTAACTGCAACTAAATAGAGTCACTTGATTTATTACAAAATATTATTCAAACCTTTGCTTGAAAGACATTGTCGTTATAAGTACAAATCTGAATTGCATGGTAATCAAGCCTGTCATTGAAAAAGAAGGCCTATTGGGACTTTTTGTTTAGTTTTTAACATAAAATCAATTTAATAAAATGAAAATAAAACAAAATGTCCAGAAGTTGTTTCAGATAACCAATCAGATAACCAAAACATGGCTATTTTACTGTAATAAGGAAGTATCAATTTCGCTTGACATCTCCCGTGGCAACGGATAAACAGGTACGCACTTTCCTTATCTCGCAGAACCTCGCGGCACGCGAGAGTTTGGCGATAATTCCGGAGTTGCCAATCTCTGTTATCTATGTCTCTGTTTTAACTGAACTGCGGTGCGCTATTCGAGTCTCATTAAATTCAATTTAATCTAATTTTCTTTTATAACGAGGAATGTCAACAGCCAACAAAAAAACATTCTGTTGATGTTTTCGTATGTAAATCTTTAATTTTGGTACATGAAGCTTATAAATTTCAAAATCCGATCGATAGCGATCGTTTTCTTTGCCTTTGCCGACATTCTTCTTTCGAAATTAATACCCGGAAGTGGAGGTATTCCGAATGTGGCCCGATTTTTCAAAGGGAGACAAACCACGTTTCTGAAAAGGCCTATAGACGAGTGGCAATCTGTTAGCCAATCAGAAGCGACAATTCATTCTCTGACACCTGGCCCTAATGCGGGTTAGCATGGGCCAGGACTCCAGGCAAATATCCGAGGTGTATTTCACAGCTCACGGAAATACCCGAGTAGTTCCGATTTCTCGAATATAAGTGTAGGATTACAATATTTCGGGTAAATCGGCCCCGGCGATAAACACATTTTCTAAGCGCGCACGTCAAGTAGTTCAATGTGTACGGAAGTGCTGGACATCCTTTTAAATCAGTTTTTATAAGTAACTCATACGAAATGGCGAAATAATAAGTTTTTAACATATTTAGTTGTTTCCTTAATTAAGTTAAACAACATTTTAGATTTTACATTAAAGATCTAGTTTTGAAAGTGAAGTGAATTGACGTCATTCCGCTCGGCCTGTTTTCCTTGCTTCAAAAATTGTGTGGGGCCTGCAAAGTTTTGATACTGGGTAATATAGCTAAAAATTTTCCAGGATGCCTCAGGGTACTTTAGTGTAAGTTGGTGTTTAAAGTGCAGTCGGTCGATGAAACCAGTCAGTATAGTGGTAACACCGCGGCAGGCGGCGGTATTCATAAACGCCGATAGATATAGCATACTATAGACGCGATGCTTAAAAGAATGAAGTTCCGAATAAAAATTGCTATAAGTGCGATATGCGTAATTTGTTTTATTTCTATGTACATGCAAACGATAACAATGCTTACAGACATGTATCGAGGAATAGTTATAGAAAGGAAGGTTTATGATAAGGGGCTACAAGATATATCCGTCGATTCTATGATGCGTTTGCTAGGTAACAAGGCGGTGATTCAGACTTCGTTTTGGACCATGAATTACAACGAGACTCGGGATTTTGTTCGCCACAATCTATCGGGAGTTCGGTATTTAGATGCCAATCAGGACATCAGGTAATTGGTGTTTCTTCCTTAACCCATTACCAAACAATAACGACATTTGACCGGTTTGTTGCAGACGACTCTGGAAAACATGGTGGGAAAAGGAGAAATTGCTTTTAACGAGCATTTTTTTTTCATTTCCCAAAATGTTTTTTCTGCCCTATTAGAACATTGTTTTTCAATGTCATCACATTTTGACATGTCGTCCGCAAACTTCAATTTGGGACAGTCGAAAGTTTGTCGTTTGGTAAAGGTTTAAAAAGTTATTACAAGATTCTCTAAAATCTGGTGCGTCTTTCAAAGTCTATGATAAGTCGCCATGATCCAATTTTTTACTATAGAGATCGCCTCTGGATCAAAAAAATATTTTTGTCGACACTGTTCAACAATATGTTGATTTGGTAAATTTCTATCCTAAATATATTGTTTTTAAATTCATATATCGAATAAAGAAACGGTCCTATCCTACATAAGAAATTAATATACAGGCAAGTTTCTTTCTACAATGAAATTAAGATATATTAAGTTTGTAATTGTAATTGAATCATAAGACAAGGATCAGAGGATAAGTTGTATGTGTTGACTGTATGGACACGGCAAACAGTGGCGATAGAACTCCTTTTTTCGCAAGGAATTCTGTTTAAAAGTTCAAAAGTGAAAATCGAGCCTTTGGCACATGATTTTTGCCGTGTTTATGACCGATTATTTCTCAAGGAATGTTGTCTATGATAACTGTTCGATTTTTTGCCTTGTTGATGACCGATTATTTCTCAAGGAATATGGTCTATGAAAACTGTTCGATTTTTTTCCTTGTTTATGACCGATTATTTCTCAAGGAATGTGGTCTTTGATAACTGTTCGATTTTTTGCCGTGTTGATGACCGATTATTTCTCAAGGAATATGGTCTATGAAAACTGTTCAATTTTTTGCCTTGTTGATGACCGATTATTTCTCAAGGAATGTGGTCTTTGATAACTGTTCGATTTTTTGCCGTGTTGATGAACGATTATTTCTCAAGGAATGTGGTCTTTGATAACTGTTCGATTTTTTGCCGTGTTGATGAACGATTATTTCTCAAAGAATTTGGTCTTTGATAACTGTTCGATTTTTTGCCGTGTTGATGAACGATTATTTCTCAAGGAATGTGGTCTTTGATAACTGTTCGATTTTTTGCCGTGTTGATGAACGATTATTTCTCAAGGAATTTGGTCATTGATAACTGTTCGATTTTTTGCCGTGTTGATGAACGATTATTTCTCAAAGAATTTGGTCTTTGATAACTGTTCGATTTTTTGCCGCGTTGATGAACGATTATTTCTCAAGGAATGTGGTCTTTGATAACTGTTCGATTTTTTGCCGTGTTGATGAACGATTATTTCTCAAGGAATTTGGTCTATGATAACTGTTCAGATATTCTTTTCATATTTTTAGAAGGCCACGGATATTATGTATTTGGTGTGTAAATATTGCTCTCGCTCGTTTGGTTTCGTGACTCAATGAGGCCGTACCGCTACTTAACCCATTACCAAACAATAACGAAGATGTTCAACACTTTCATATACCTGTACGTAGAACAACTCAACACTAACGTTCTTATGAAATGCGTTACCAGCCGGGGACGATTCACCAGAAATCTATCACGGAAATACCCGAGCAGTTACGATTGGCAGTGTACAAATAGCTTACTGAAAAAAATGGAGTTCTTTTAAATGTTTATCAACAGTATGTTTCTTTACATATTCAAAATAACGAATTCTGATTGGTCAGTTAACACATTTTGTGTATCACGTGAGCATATCAGGTGTGAAGAATCAGGCAATCTGAATTATTAAAATTGCTAATCTGGGTTATTTTTTCGTTGGCTATGACGTTTAAGTTGTGCCAGTGCGTTTTTCAGGTGAAAACTATTTGAACCTGACCAAAAGTTAAGAAAATGATATCATTTGATATAGCATTAATCTCCTTTTATGAGCCTTTGATATATTATGTGCTTCCGTTTTCTTTTCAAGAAAAGAAAGTGACAGGCCCTAGCTGAAGTATTACTTTACAGAATTTGAGCACGTGCACTCAGGATTGTACGTGGGTACACAGAAAATATATTTAACCCTAAAATGCTTGGTAATTTTATAAAAAATATTTTTGTATAGTCTGCTTTCCAAAACCTGCTTAAAACCTGCAAATATCTGCTTAATTTTGATGAGGAAAGATACGCAGAGAAGCAAACATGTTAGATCACAGACCAGCTGCCAACTTACTTGATGGCTGGCCTGTATCTAACCTTTTTGCATAAGCATGAAGTCGGTTCCAGCACTATAATGGTTATGAATACGGGATTTTTGATTATTTCTAATCAAAGACGCCTATAACATATTAGAATAGGGTGAATCAAAACCGGCAAATGAATTAATGAAGAACACAATAACCTATAGATGGGTCTCATAAGAATACACATGTAGTAATGGATAGTGCATACTAAATACATGTGTTTATATCTTTGAACAGTCTGTTACTTTTCTTAAAGATGCTTGTTCACAGAAGAGAGAATTTCAAATTCAAAATTAAACTCCATTGAAACAATACATTTTTTGAATTGTTGCTTCATGAACCAATAGAAGTGGCTATTGAAAGCATGATTAATTCAGGAAGCGTCAATTTGTCAAAGAATGCACAGCTTATATGCAGTAGATCTCAAAAGCGATGCCACGCTTTTGGATGAGAATACATATTTGTTCATTATAAACACACTTTAAAGAAAAGTGAAAACGATCTTATTTTGCTTTCAATGACTATTCTTCAGTGCATATCGTATAACAGTATCATGAATACATGGAATGCAAGTTTAACAGCAAACCTCTTCTACACAACAGTTAAATTGTGTTACAAAAAGTTCGTCAGCTTTATTATAGGAGAGAGCCAACTTCATCTGCTATCTGCTACGTGAAGTGTAATATTCAAATATACGTCGCGGCTGCACCTGAACAACGTTCAATATGTTACCAATGGCCAGTTTGTCAACAACAGTTAGCTCGAATTCTCCCTTATAGTTTCCTTCTTTAGGTACACTGCGTATAACCGGAATCTGTGCAATGCAGCCAACGGCCAAATTAATTGGCACTGTATACCTCACCCGTATACCGGTCACTTTAATTGTATAAGTTCACAAATGAGAAACTTGAAAGTCAAAATAAAATTCCATTTAAATAGTGAATGTTTTTATAGTCGAGCGATTTACAATCAAAAGTTGTTATTGAAAGTATATTTAATTCAGTAAGCGCCAATATATCTAAGTGTGTTCCTTCTATATATTGTACATTTCCAAACCGTTGCACCGCTTATGGATGTAAATACAGTGAAGTCTCGTTTATCCGGACCCCGATTATCCGGATGTCTCGCAATCCGAACGAAATTGAGAGGGAACGGAATTATTTGACCAGTTTGTTGCGACTTTTGAAAACATTGTGGGTAAAGGAGAAATTGCTCGTGACGAGCAATTTCTCCTTTTCCCACAATGTTGTCTGCCATATCAAAGATTATTTTTGAATTTCATCACGTTTTGAAATGTCGTCTGCAAACTCTTTTAATTTAGGACGGTCGAAAATTTGGCGTTTGCTAAAGGGTTATAAGTATGCACGTGTATACAGAGCGTTTATGTCTTAATGTGTATAAGAGCATGCTCTGCTTCATTAGTCCGGATGATTCGGTAATCCGGGCATTTTGTTGCGAACGGACGTGTTCGGATTATCGTGACACCAATGTACATGCAAATTCACTGTGTGCAGGTTCTAAACATTAATACGAACTGATTATGATGCCAATGGTTATTCCCCAGTGCTCAACATACAAAAGTACACCCGTCGTACAGTTCTAAAGACGTCAATGTTTAACTTCCACATTTCCTCACATCTTTGAACAAACA
The DNA here is from genome assembly GCA_947846245.1 of Cerastoderma edule. NCBI lineage: Eukaryota > Metazoa > Mollusca > Bivalvia > Cardiida > Cardiidae > Cerastoderma > Cerastoderma edule. The sequence goes on along the minus strand of OX401408.1, from coordinate 35,205,499 downwards.
ACTTTAGATAAAGAAGGTATAACAAGTCTGAACCCTTTACCAAACGGCAAAATTTCAACTGTCCCACACTGAAAGAGTTTGCAGACAACATTTCAAATTATGATGAAATTGAAAAGCAATCTTTAGATAGAGCAGAAAACATTGTGGGAAAAGGAGAAATTGCTTTTTAGGAGCAATTTCTCCTTTCCTCACAGTGATTCTAGAGTCGTCTTCAACACAGTGGTCAAATGTCGGTATTGTTTGGTAATGGGTTAACTGAACCATAAACTCGTGACACTGAATATCCAAAGGAGTTGAAATGAAGAAAACTGGTTTGAATTGCATCGGTTTGAATTGTATCCTGTAATGTAAGTGACTATTCGACTGTGTGGTTATTGGGCAATGTTAAATGATACTTTGTAAGAGCACCTTTATAAAAACAATATTGAGGAGGGGTATCTGAGATTGGACATTTTATTTCTTGTGCAATGTTTGTATTATCAAGTGTAAGTGCTATTGTAGAGCCAAATTGAGATTTAGTGAAGGAGATGCAACATTAACCCTTATAATGCTGGAACCGATTTCATTCTCATGCAAACAGGTTAGATCCAGGTCAGCCGCCAAGTAAATTGGAGGCTGGCCTGTGATCTGACCAGTTTGCAACTCTGAGTATCTTTCCTCATAAAAATTAAGCAGATATTTAAGGATTTGGAAATCAGATGACACAAAAATCTAGTGTTAAAAAATTACCGAACATTCTAAGGGTCAAGGTTCTTAAGCAATATTGCATCATCAAGAAAGACAGCAACGTTGTTTATAATTAAGTAAGTAAATAAATTGTTTATTATTGTGACATGTGCATAACAAAATATATAGAAACATTGTAAAAAATAGATAATAAAGCACCCGGCCCAGCAGGCCTATAAGTCACCAGGATAGAAAACCTTTGATAAATCTGTAATAAATAAGATATAAACATGAACGTGTGATAAATATCATGTTGTATGGATTACTGCAAATGACCATGAAAATGGCTATTCAAACGGTTAATGCTTGTGGCAAACGTTTGCTCTTTTTGGCAAATGTTCAAAATGTCTCAACAGTTTCACAAGACAAATGTTGTAGACACAATATTTGCTCTTTATGTTAATTATTTTATATGTAAAACCAAATAAAATGCAGAAGGTACGACGTAGTTGTTTTATTGAGTCGTTCGCCTCTAACAAGGTACACTTTTCCATTCGATAGGTCTATGGCGGAAGAGATGCCTTACTGGTCCGGCTTCATGGCCAACATTAATGAAGTGTACCTGTATGACTGGAAGGATGGCAACATCGACGCACTTCGCCATGATATGGCCACGATGAACATTACACGGGCGGGTATGCCATGACATATTGCTTCTGTCCATGTTTAGCTTTGCATTACATACGTATTGTTGTCGGGTAGGGATGTGACGGGTACGGTCTGTATTCGGGTAGCAAATCACTACCCGTTACCCGATGTTATTATTACCTGGGTTAAAAATACACACGAATGTGTGACTAATGAGCACTCGTTGACGAGAAAATCAGAGGTTCCTAAATCTCAAAGTAGCAACCAATTATCCCTCAATCGATTTTTCAACATGTGCACAAATATCTCAAACACACACTATACATTCCAACTTGAAGGCTTCTCATCAGCTATCGAAACTATAAACACTTTTGGGTTCCGGCAATCGCAGTAAGTCACAAGTGCCTGGAGCCATTACGTGCGGTCATCCGACATTTGACCGGTAATCTAATAGGTGGGAAAATTAATGGATCTAAGGGAGAATTACATCAGTTCGGGTACCCGGTTAGTAAATTGCTACCCGTCCCAGCCCTATAATGTTGGGTACGTGTAACATAAACTAAGCACTATTGCTGCGTAACATGTACTATTGTATATCACAGGAGGGAGTATTTTCATATTTCGCATATATCAACCTGTTACCAAACAGCAAATTTTCGACTCTCCCGAATTGAAAGAGTTTGCAGACGACATTTCAAAATGTGATGAAATTGGGAAACAATCTTCTGATAGGGCAGAAAACATTGTGGGAAAAGGAAAAGATTATCACTACGAGCAAATTGTCCTTTTCCCACAATGTTTTCTAAAGTCGTCTGCAAACATGTTAACAGGGAGTATAGATAGGTTATGGTTATACGTCAAGCGTTCACATTGATTTCATGTTAAAATAGAGAACATTTGAAGAATGTATATTTTTTTCGTGTAACAAGAAAAGGCATTTTTCGAATTACTTTGTTTTCATGTAAACAGATAGAACGCTTCAACAGAATACATTTTTGGTGCAACAAGAAAAAGCAGGTTTCTTATTACCTCATGTAAATATGGAAACATTTCAACAGCGTCCATTTTTTGTCTACTTAGAAACGATAGGTCTCTTATTACCGTGTTTCCGTGTAAATAGAAAGAGCCCTTTAACAGTTTACATTTTTCTTGTACTAAGAAAAGGTAGGTCTCTTTTTAACTTGATTTCATATAAATAGAGAGAATCCTTCAATAATACATATTCTTCGTGTACCAAGAAAATCCTGTGCTCTTATTACCTTGTTTTAATGTTAACAAATAGAACAATTCGACAGAATACATTTTGGTGTAAAGAGAAACATTTTCTATGTAAATAGAGAGAACATTTCAACAATATATACTTTTCGTGTACCAAGAAAAGCCAGACTTTCCATGATCTTTCCATCAAAACTTTCCATCAAAGCACGGAACTATTTCTATGCTCTGTTCCGCATTTTTCTTTCGTTTTTTGTTCGTTTTCTTTCTTTTTTAAAGATATATCACCTATATGCACAGTTAAATGTTTGTAATACCCACATTATGATGGTACCTAAAAGTACAAACCTCTACCTATAGGTTATACAAATTTAGATCGTTTGTACTAAACAACCCGTTAAATCGATTTACTTTATCTACGACATCAATTTATTGTGTCGCCACTACTCGGTTATAAAAGGGATGATAATTGCATCAATAATCTAGTTGTATCTACCGCTATGAATCCGTGATGTATTCTCATCCGTTGATGACAATTTATCTTAAAAATATTAAGAACTCCCCCTTCCCGCCCCCGCCCCCCCTAAACACACACACCCCGCCCCTAGTAAATGCTTCCTAGCCTACCTAATACGGGGGATTTTACAGGAATTGTCAATAAGCGAAAGACCAGAGTGACCTAACTGTAGAAACTATTGCAAATTGCGTTAACTCTATCTGAAAATAAATTGCTTTTGCTTGTGTACTGTCCTTGTGAGTTAATCATGAGGAATTTGGTCAAGGCTTAATGCTGAAAGGCCTAGGCGTGACACGTGTGCAAGCAATGTTCGGTTGATTAATACCAATAATAACTAATTAATGGTTTATGTACGTACCCTTGTTACCATGCAGTCTGCGTATTTCAATTAAGAAGGCTCGGCCGTATTTTGTGTATAGCCTTTTATCACGGCGACTGTGCAACAGCCTGATGCGATTACAAATGCTGAAATTAAAAGACAAATCGTTAGCCTATCGGTTTTCTCATTGAACTGTTCGAATTTATTACTCGGTTGTTAGAAATGTTGCACATGAATGGATGCAAATCACTGTAAACACCAACCGCCTGTACTGCAGCAGGTCTGTGTATCTTACGATAATGCAATTGCAACATTTGTATTCGTTCTTATCTTGGCTGCTTTTCAGAACAAAGACTCTCCGGGTCAGAGCTGAAATTAGATTTCGTATTTCACAAGCTGTTTCAGGCTGTGGCCAAGCCGATGAGGTATTCTAGTTTATCAATTAGTTTGTTAATTAATGTTTTGTGATGTTTAATGGTATGTGAATATTTGTACATTATGTCGAGCATTTTGATGTAAGGATATCAATGGGACAAAAAGATGCTACGTATAAGAGAAGGCTCCACCTCTCCACTCGGAGAGACGCTTCCAATGATGTGTTACTTTGCGATATTGCTTAGCAAAATATTGAATAAGAGAGAATGTTATTATGAACTTGAGCAATTCTTAAGCGTAAAATGTTTAGTAAAACGGTAACCTGGTTATTTAGTTGTTCGTTATCTTGATTAATGCCGTAGACGCGAAAAAGAAGCTCAAAAAGTTCAACTGTGGTCCGTATCAATATCCTAAGTGTACTTGTATTAACCCTTTACCAAACGCCGAAATTGCGACTGTCCCGAATTAAATGAGTTTGCAGACGACATTTTAAAATGTGATGAAATTGAAAAATAATCTTCTGATAGGGCAGAAAACATTGTGGATAAAGGAGAAATTACTCGTTAAGCAAATTGTATTTGTTTGAAACACTTGATCCGCGTCTTTGTACCTAATTGAGGTCTTCTGTGACCTATGGGGAATCAATTGGACAGATTTGAGGAAAAATGGCCGCAAAACCCTTGCTTCCGAAGTGCCTAGGTACATCTTCCTTATGTTTACATGTACTGTTTCTCATTGGATAACGCATTTAAAGGGCCAGTCGGAAGCGGTTTCAGCGGGTATCAACAGTTTTCCACATGATGACCCAACTACCGATATAAGTCATGGAGTGTTTCGCGATTTCCTGAACCGTAAATTGCGAAACAAGCCATGACTAAAGGAAGAATGTTGATACTCGCTGAAACTGCTTCCGACTCGCCCTTTGATAGGCGTTATCCGATGAGAAACAGTACATGTAAACATAAGGAAGATGTATCTGTTTGAAAACCCGGAGCGACGGTTGGGCGGCCATTTATTTCAATAGGGTGCGTCAGCACCTTAGTCCATTGAATTTACATACCACTTTTTGAGGGGCGGTACTTTATCGCTACACAAACAGCGGTCTGACCCCAATTACTCATTAACCATCCGCCTTCATTGTACGGACTAATACCATCTTTGAACTAGGAATGAAGTTTGGATTTACTCGCTTTGTTTTGCTCTATAATCATAGTAATGGTGGTAAAAGGAGCAGCAGTTTTCATTGAAATGTTGCCCAAAGAAAATTCAAATATATCCTAAATCATCTTGCTTAAAACGCATATTAGTCCTTCAGCGCTATCAGCCGATTGATTTCAATTCTGAACACGTGACCCCCACACACACACACACACATCGACCACAAAAGTGCATTGGACGATTGATCGCCTAGCGCGTTGAACTTTGCGAGCTCGGTATAAGAAAAAAAGTTTTACAGCTCGTGCTGAGAATTTGCGTTAGTTCAAAACAGCATTCCCTTTTATTTCAATATTGAGAAAACAATATTTCAAAGTAACACGTCATTGAAAACGTTTCTCCGATGACATGGTACTTAACAATAATATTCTTTCGAAGATCAACCCCATGTTTATCGTTTTTGACTTACGTAACTATGTTCCATTAACTAGTTGTTTAGTACATAGCTCCCTCGGGTTTGATCATACCCAAGAAATAGTTGGCACACGAATAGGCACACAGACAAACAGACACACACAGACAGACAGCCACAGACACATACACACAAAGACACACAGACAGAGACACAGACAAATCGACACACAGACAACTCGGCACACAGACACAAATACACAGACAAACAGACACACAAAGACAGACACACACAGACACATACATGCACATACACATACATAGACACAGAGGCAGACACACAAAGACAGACACACAGAAACAGACACACATACAAATAGGCGCACAGACAGACACATACACATAAACAGACACAGATGCAGACACACACAGACAGACACACAGACAGACACACAGACAGACACACAGACAGACACACAGACAGACACACAGACAGACACACAGACAGACACACAGCCAGACAGACACACAGACAGACACACAGACAGACACACAGACAGACACACTGACGAATCAGCACACAGACACAGACATACACATAAACAGACACCAGAGACAGACACACAGAAACAGACACACAGACAAAAAGGCACACAGACAAATAGGCACATAGACAGACATAGACACACACAAAAACAGACACAGAGACAGACACAGAGAGACAGACACACAGAAAAATAGGCACACAGACAAATCGGCACACAGACAGATACATACACATAAGCAGACACAGACACACAGAGACATACACACAGACAAATAGGCACACAGACACACATATAAACAGACACAGAGACAGACACACAGAGACAAACACACAGACAAAAAGGCACACAGACAAATCGGCACACATATAAACAGACACAGAGACAGACACACAGAGACAGACAGACACACAGACAAAAAGGCACACAGACAAATCGGCACACAGACAGACACAGACGCATAAGCAGACACAGACACACAGAGACATACACACAGACAAATAGGCACACAGACATACACAGACACACATATAAACATACACAGAGACAGAGACACAGAGACAGACACACAGACAAATAGGCACACAGACATACACAGACACACATATAAATAGACACAGAGACAGACACACAGAGACAGACACACAGACAAAAAGGCACACAGACAAATCGGCACACAGACAGACACAGACACACACATAAACGGACACAGAGACAGACACACAGAAACAGACACACAGACAAATAGGCACACAGACAAATCGGCATACAAACACACAGAGACACACACATAAACAGACACAGGGACAGACACACAGAAACAGACACACAGACAAATAGGCACACAGACAAATAGGCACATAGACATACACAGACATACACATAAATAGACACAGAGACAGACACACAGAAACAGTCACACAGACAATTAGGCACGCAGACAAATAGGTACACAGACATACACAGACACACATATAAACAGACACAGAGACAGACACCCAGATACACAGACATTGCTTGTGGTTTTGTTAAATGTAACTTTAACTGTGTTTCCAAGATTCACACAAATGTTCACGATTTTCTAATAGGAACATGAACCTTATGATATTGACGTATGCTTCACATTGCATTCATGAAACTAACTTGTATATTTATGAAAAGGAACGGAAACGGCTCAGTTCGGGGATCAAAAAGGGACTCACAAATACAACACTCAGTGACACTTGTGATTAAAAAGATTTCCAAAAGATCAATAGACGGCGTTTTATTATGATGTGTGTCAAATATTAATAGCTATTTCCGTTTTATGATGTTTAGATTGACTATGATAAACGATATCAAACAATAAAAAGCTTGTGAAAAGGAACTGTTTATTAATGCAGCAACTATTTTCCTTAACCTCTGTGTTACATTTTTATTAGCCTTTCGACCTATGAAACTTCCACTGTTTGATACAGTGTGTATGTTTAAAAAAGCGTAGATAAATAATGGTCCAGCCTACATTTCTTTCGTAAAGAAATCAAACTTAAAAAAGTGGCATCAGGAAATATCTTTATCTAATTAGTTGTTATAGTTGATGGACGAAATGCCAGTATTCTGGACTGAACATTAGAGTACCGTTTTACTAGACAGTTTACGCTTAAGATTTGCGTAAGTCTAAAATAACATTCCTCTTATTTCAATATTGGGAGAAGCAATTTTGCAAAGTAACTCGTCATTGGAATCGTTTCTCCAAGACGCTTCCAATGACGTGTCACATAACAGTATTGTACTTTAATAGAATATACTATCCGTGTTTATCAGTAATGACTAACGCAAAGATTCTCCGTAAGTTGTTAAGTAAAACGGTATCCAGGATTCGATCAGATAACTTGATAGAATCGATGATTTTCTTTCGTCATTCGCCCGGGTCTTGATATAGATAGATGGATGGATGTACATGTATTTGGTCCTACAATGCTTTGCTTCAAGTCATCGAATCTCTTCACTTCCGCGCTGTTTATTATTGTAAAACACAGTCAGTGTGAAATAAGCAACCAAATCAACCCCTTGTTCAATCGAACCTTACATCAAAGCACCCTCTATCTATAGCCGAATTCAGAAATCAATGTGACGAAATGAGTGATTTGTTCTAATGAGCAATGTATCATTTTGCCACGATTATATCTACCTTACATTAACGAGAAAGGTATTGTAATGTTGGCGTTCGTCTCCAGACGTTGCTCTCAAAGTGTACCTGTCTTAAATTCGCAAGTGGGAAAAACGATTAACCCATTACCAAACATTAACGACATTTGACCAGTTTGTTGCAGGCTACTCTGGAAAACATTGTGGGAAAAAAGAAATTGCTCCTAACAAGCAGTTTCTCCTTTTCCCTCAATGTTTTCTGTCCTATCTGAAGATTATTTTTCAATTCCATCGAATTTTGAAATATCGTCTACAAATTCTTTCAATTTGGGACAGTCCACAATAACGGCTAAACAAGGGAGGCAAATCGAGCAGAAAGCTACAAAGGGACTAGCTGCATGGTTTGCGTCCCTTATCTGTATGTTGCATGACGCTGTAGTATTCCATTTAACCCTTTATCAAACGCCAACGTTTTGGGCAGTTCTCATTTTCCCACATGTTTTCAGTGTTGTCTGCAACAAACTGGTCAAATGCTGTTTTTGTTTGGTTATGGGTTAAGAAGCCTTGTTTAATACAAGCTTGTTTGGACTTTTTCAGATTCGGTCGAGAAGTTCAGACGAACCCAAATCACTTCGTAATTGACCAGTTTGAGAGACATGTCGCGGAGATAGCGGCCTTCCATCTAGACAGGTGCGTCAATTGTACTGTTTCTGTGTGTTTTACTTAAATGTGTTAATTAATACCGATTTTGACAATTTTACTCGATTGAACTGATTTTCCTCGATCAAAATATGTGTTTCCAAGTTTTTCATAAAAGTGTTTTGCAAATCGAATTTATTCCCAATGAAAGGAATACATTGCTACCATTTATTGGTATGTACATGCTCTTTTTTAAAAAGGAGTTGAAAATAAATGCTATTTTCTACTTGGTTGCCCTTTTAACAGAGATACTAAAACTATATATAAATGCTTTACCAAAGTTTTCTTGCGACGTAGGTAGCATTACCAAAAAGTACTTAGCCAATGCGTGATCACGTTTTTCTCATACGTTGCCTGTTTGCATTTTGTTTATGTATAACCATGCTCGATAACTTTAATCAAATTGTAGAAAATACGCCTGGATATCGACGCTGCAACCTACCACACACAGGCTGTTTTTTTTTTAAGAATAGCTCACCATTGTTGGGATTACATCGCCTACTTGGGTCAAACCGTGTTATTCAACCAATAGAAAACAATCTATACATATGATTGGTTAAAGCAAATCATTAATGACTTATTATAGTCTTCAACTAAGCTTTTGGGAAGGTGTATGGTTAAATTGTACAAAAGAAAAAGCTTCACGAGTTTCATAGTTTGATTATGATTTATGTATGCTCATAAACCTACGGGGTGGAAACCCTACGGGGATGGAAACCCTACGGGGTGGAAACCCTACGGGGTGGAAACCCTACGGGTGTGGAAACCCTACGGGGATGGAAACCCTACGGGGTGGAAACCCTACGGGGATGGAAACCCTACGGGGTGGAAACCCTACGGGTGTGGAAACCCTACGGGGTGGAAACCCTACTGGGGTGGAAACCCTACGGTGGTGGAAACACTACGGGGGTGGGAACCCTACGCTAAACTCATATCTTTACCGTTTGCAGTACCGTTTACCTTTTTGGTACAGGATAAAGGATGGTTTTCTCCACCTATTTCAGATTACTGGGCTTCAATCGGGTACCTCCTACGATTGGTCGACGCGTTAACCTCACAGACTTCAGAAAGATCGTTACTCCTCCCATTAGAAACAACTTCTTTAAGTCACCTGGTATGTTTACCAAAAGAAGCATTAGTAGCACTTGCGTAAGCATTATCCTTGGCATATTTTGTTGAAGATGAGGAACATTTTCTGCTCCTCGGTCCATTAAACAACGAATTGCGGTAAAAATATCTTGACCAAAAAAATCTGACAAGCCCAAATGAAATGTCATTTGATTATATCATGTTATCTCAGGAAAGCTTTAATTCGTAACCCTGTACGATGTTAATATTTCATTTATAAAAAGAGAAAGCTATATGAAAAAGCAAGAGATATGAGAAAAACAATGCCTTTAGATCAATTGTTTTGTTTAATCTCTTATAAATGTGTTTACGTATAAACCTACTGTATTTATGTTTCATTATTTGTATATGGACCAGTGCACTTATAATACAATTAATACTTTAATTGAATCATTAATATCATTTCATAATGATAATTATAATTATTATTCAGGATTATACTTATCCCGGGTTGTATCTGCCTGTACGCAAAAGACGTGCATGCTCATAAGTTCCGTACAAAAAAGGTATCAAAAAGGGGGGAAAGGTGAACTTAATAATATCCTCTTCTTTAAGTCAAACTGGTTTATTCTACATCGAATGTGACAAAAGCTTGAAGCTTATCGAATTCACTCTCGACGACTGCTTTCTGGATACCTGACCTGCACTCGCGCCGATTTGTGGGTTAGTCCCGGCAATTAACACGTCGCCCAAGGGTACGAACCCGGGACCAGCCGACGCTCTACCACTACATCAATGTTGCCCACTAGCATCCCTATTATTTATTCTAATGTTAACACTGTTATTTCATACAGATATAATACGTATGTGGGAAAACGCTTCATATGAGTCATTAAAATATATTTTTTTTTTCATGGGAGAGGTCAAAAGGTCACGCGCATATTTGTCAGACTTTTATTTTGCGTAAATGGGGCCTCCGTGGGCTTTTGGTTAATCCTTAGAATGCTGGGTAATTTTCAAAAAAAAATATTTTTGAGTCGTCTGCTTTCCAAAATCTTGAATATCTGCCTAATTTTGATGCGAAAAGATACTGAAAATAGAAAACAGGTAAGATCAAAGGCTAGCCGCCAATCTATTTGGCGGCTGGCCTGGATCTAACCTGTTTGCATAAGCATGGAGTCGGTGCCAGCACCATAAGGGTTAAACTTGAAATAACGTGGTCCATCTCTGCTTGGGTCAAAATCCTGGTTACGGCATTCGAATTTTCAAAACCTCCTAACTGACTTACAGAATGTCGTTGTCCTATCTGACTTGACTTGCCAATGTGGACAATTAATTACGGGATCTTCCTCTATCATTTAGAGTAAGAAATTGCAACAAAAATTTATTAATGTTGACACGATTTAGAAAAAACACGTATGGGCGTATGAATGAAAAGAAAACAAACCAATACCACCCGTGTATACACCATCGTATAAAAACCTCATGTGTTCTTATGTATTGAATTCAAGTGTGTTACAAACTTTTATTTATAGTGGGCAACACATGTTTCTTTGGTGACTGTGTAGAACTTTGCGGCCCTAAGAACGCATTGTGTGGACAAGGCGAGCTAATGGAGTTCTCCCTAATGGTCTACGTAAAGCAGGTGATAAACGGGAAGTATTCAACACACCATCTGGAAAATCCTTACAACATGCAGAAATCATCGTAAGTGAGTTCCTCCCATAAATCCCATTATGTCAATTTATTTGTAATCCCAATGCGTCTACTGCAAAAATAATTGAAAACCATAATGATACATATCTCCGATATGGGCAAACTATTCTCATGTCACAGTGGTTTTATCGCTTTACAAGGAACTATTATGTAGTTCGATATTCTCGTCTGCTTTTGCTTTCAATTCGAGAGAAAAAGTTTATTACGGAAAAATCAGGTTTAGTTCGACTTGACCAATGTCGCCTCTTATAACAATCATGTCACGTGTAATCCCCATGTATACGAATGAAATAAACAATAAAAAATTGTCGGATGCTTATATCAAACCACTTCGTCAACCATCTTTGTGCATCTTACTGTTTTTTATCACCTTGGGCTTTTAACCCTTTCCCAAACAATAACGACATTTGACCACTTTGTTGCAGACGACTTTAGAAAACATTGTGGGAAAAGGGGAAAATGCTCGTAACGATCAATTCATCCTTTTCCCACAATGTTTTCTGCCCTATCACAAGATTATTTTCCAATTTCATCACATTTTGAAATGTCGTCTACAAACTCTTTCAATTTGGGACAGTCGAAAATCTGTTTTTGGGAAAGGGTTAAGCGTGAAATATGTTAGCTACTAGAGATAATCCACCCCCAACAAACTCCCCACCACCCACCCCAACCCCACACCCACTACTTACAACTTTAGACCCTTTTATTTTTTAACGTCCTTTATTTTGTTGGAAACTTTTGAATTATAGAAAGAAATAGGATAATGAAACGCTTTTAATCCTTCTGCATTACTTCTACCTTTTATTCGTTATTTATGTGAGCTGTATATCAAGATATTGTTCATGTGTTTTTCCCTGTTTCAATTATAAGATCATATTGAAACAACAAATAAGGGCCGAATTCCGGTGATATAGGAATTAATATCTTTAAAAAGAAAAGACTAAATACAAATGCAGCACTTGCTTTTTATACTTAACGTAATATACAACAATATTTTACCTTTGTTTCCAAACTATTTCTTAATACAAATATGCTAATGTGACGGAGAAAGGGTTGTTTAAACAAACCCTGGTTAAAGCTAGTCGCTGTTTGAAAATGTGACCTAATTTCGGTGACGTCATACAAGGGAAGCTACACATACACATTTTCAAGGAAACTACCCGAGGTTTTCGGGAATTTTTACCTTTTTTTCCTTTTAACTTGCACTGTACAACACACACATGTATATCACACTTATTTCCAATTCATATGCACAATTATGCTTTAAAAAGTCCTAGGTTTTTCTTCATTCTATAACAACATTGAGGAAAAAAAATCCCCCTTCCTTTTAGAAACGATTAACTACGGAACATAAGACCATATAGCATCAATGGATGCAGACATTGTCCTCAATTGATTTTTAGAAGTAGTGTAAAAAATGACAAAATACCAGGCTAAGTTTTGCTTGTCATTTGAAAAAATGAGGAAAAAAATTGTGTAAGGGATAGGACTAAAATTTGTTTTAAAATCTTTGGTTGGTCTTCGAAAGAAAACTATACTTCCCGTTTACTTTAAGAGTGGAAAGGTTGACCGACACGGCAGACGGTCTGAAATTGCCAAAATATTTGTTTGTGGCAATAAAAACGAATTCGAAGATGGTCATAATTTGGTAATAGTAGAAAACATAAAAAGAAAACACAAATGCAAACAATTTTATAAGAGCTTTAGCAATCTAGATGCGTTCAGGATCTGGTAATATTTACTGAAATTTTGGCACGTGAGGTTTTACCAACTCTCGCGATACGAGATAAAAACAAAGGTCACCAGAATTAGGACTCTCACGAAAAAGGGCCTTCGACGATATGATATCACATTTTAATCGCAAAAATCATTTTAAAACTTTTCATATGATATAATTGCCCATGTGTGTTACCATATTTCGATTTCTAAATAATAAAACCCCAATTGGTAACGTTACATGGGAACATTTCAAAATAAATGTATAAAAGTAGAAAATTGATTCAAGGTTGAGTGACTTGAAAGATATTCTACAATGGACAGAGAGTGTATCATTTGTAATTTGAAAAATGAATTTCTATTCTAGGTTTAAGTCATGTTTGAATTGTAATTTCTTGGCTATAATATAATATCGGTGGTTCTACGTCCATTTTGTATTAGACAGTGGCTTCTCATGGGACAGGACATCGGTTTAAAGTCTCATCCGAAGGACTGGTGAGGCGGGAGATACTAAAGCATCTCTGGAAATTACACTGGCGAGACCCGGGATCGAACCCAGGCCGTTGGACTATGAGTCGAGCGCTTTACCACTCGACCCAAGTTTGCACATTCCAATATTTCCATACGTTCACTTGGTTAACTGTTCGTGCATTTCTCTTTTCCGACCGCTAGAAGATTCACGAAAGCCGATTGGGAACTTGACGAGAACTATTGTGCCATTGTCAGAAAACACGAATTATACAGAGAACCAGCAGCTTTGTTGAACCTTGTCGATACGCATATATTCGACTATCTCGCAGGTAAAAATATAGAACACACAATAGTCGCATTATTTTATAGAATAATGCTTCTCCAAGAATTAATACATGTATACGAAATGTATACGCATACTTTGTTTATAGGTTTAAAGCCGTTCAGAATAATATTTATATGCAGTAAGCTTTGCTTTAAGAGAACAATCTCCAACATTATGTAAAAGTGTGAAACTATCTTGATACAAGAGCTGCTAGAGCTTTCTGAATGACCTCCGTCTGTATTAACCCATTATCAAACAATACAACATTCAACCACTTAGTTGGAGACGACTCTGGAGAACATTGAGGGAAAAGAAAAAAATTGCTCGTGACGAGCAACTTTTCCTTTTCCCACAATGTTTTCTGTCCTATCTAAAGATTATTTTCTAATTTCATCACATTTTGAAATGTTGTTTGCAAACTCTTTCAATTTGGAACAGTCAAAAAAGTTTGGCGTTTGGAAAAGGGTTGAGCCGTAAGTTGTGTTATAGACAACGATTCGTCCTCTCTAACTTATGGTCACTTTAAACAAGTTCAAATGTATGTATTGATTAATGGAATGGCGTAATATGTTTGAGTAGCCATAACTCTTGGCGGTCATAACTATGTTATCCATAACTTGAGAAGGTCATTATTCCAGGTGGTCTTCACTCTGAGTGGTTATTTGAGTGGTCATTATTAGGCGTGGTCATTTCTCTTGAGGTCATACCGCTGGGTGGTCACAACTCTGGGTGATCTCAATTTTTAGTGGTCATAATTTTGGGTTGCCATTACACTGTGTTATCATTACGTCCTATATGTATGGTGGCACAGAGTTTTTTTGTATTTCGTTATTCCGAGTAAGTAAGTCGAAATAACGAGATAATCGTTATTTCGAGTTAGTAAGTCGAAATAACGAGATAATTAAATTTCGAGTAAGTAAGTCGAAATAACGAGATCATTAAAAGCATAATATTTATATAAATTATAAATCATGATAGAATTTGTTGAAATTAAGCAAAATACCACATGACAATGACAACATAACATCTGCACTTTTCTTTATCTGTTTTTCAAAGTGCTGTTTTCGTAAATTTGGTTCCCACCAATTTAACCTCATTGTTTACATTCGAGTAACATCTAAAATAGCAAGGAGTGCTCGGAATTATAACTGGCGAACACTTGTTTAAAAAAATCACGTGAAACACATATAAATACTGTCATTTATCCAATATTGAAAACGTGAACGTTCAAATCGGAGAATTTCTTGGGGTTTATTGGTTCCAAAAGTGTCTCGTCTGACCTTGTTTCATCGCTAATTGTAAACAAACCTTGTAATATTCACCCTTTTAAAAGCATCATGTGAACGTGTTAAAGTCTCAATGTCTCTGTAAAAGGCAATATAAATTACTTTTAAGTTGATTTTCAAGTATTCTACAACTTTCACATTTTAAATGAAAATGAGCTCAAGTATGGCTTTAAGTTTTTATTTCGACTTACTTACCCTTGTATAATGGAGATTGGTTTTCACTGTGAATATTCTCTGTCTTTCGAAGAGAACAATTAAGCTGTAAAAATTCACGTGGTATATACAGAACTACAAAGAGATTCAACTGCGCTCACATATCGCCTAGGACAGACCGTATATTAGGTTTATCTTAGGCGTCACTCTCATCTAGTATGTCTATTTAACGTGTAAATGTCAATTTCATAGCATTATGTGATGATATGTGTAGGCTAATGTAAATAGTTAATATATTTAGAAGTTGCATGTGAAGGTTTTGAGGGTAAAACAAGACAACCTATGTAACGTTTCCTTTAAGGTAACCGTGCCCGACACACAATGGTGTACTTTGCTGGTTTCAAGGGATTGAGAGTAAATAGCGATAACCTATGTAACGTTTCCTTTAAGGTAATCGTGACCTACACACAATGGTGTACTTTGCTGGTTTCAAGGGATTGAGAGTAAATAGCGATAACCTATGTAACGTTTCCTTTAAGGTAGCCGTGACCGACACACAATGGTGTACTTTGCTGGTTTCAAGGGATTGAGAGTAAATAGCGATAACCTATGTAACGTTTCCTTTAAGGTAATCGTGACCGACACACAATGGTGTACTTTGCTGGTTTCCGTAACTACTCCAGTCCGCTGCTTTACGATAATGGTCGAGGGTGAGTAGTTTGAAATGTTTTGTTGAAAGCATTCTAGCGCTCAAATAAACTGCAAAACTGGGTTATATGAGTTATAAACTATGATAGCATATGTTGAAACATAGCGAAAATACACAGGATCATGGCAATCAGCAAATCAGCCTTTTTTTCTTCCCTTTCAGGTTTGGGACCAGCGACATAGACTACTCCGCCATTTTGACGCCCCTTCGCCAATGCTGCCAAATTAAAAAGTCGACACTTTTAAAACTCATCAAGCTTTACATTGGTCCAGAAAGACTGAGCGATTTAATGGCGGAGTCCCTGAAAACTGACCCAATAGCCCCCGTCGTACTACCTGCCCACCTTATAGCGCTTGATAGAAGACTCGTAGAGGTGTTACGTACAGTCGCTGAGTGTCTGAGCCATGCAAACCTTACGTACAAAGAGGTGGTCTTTGCGGACGTTTAAGCCTTTACCAAACGCCAAGTCTGTCGGACTGTTCTAAATTGAAAGAGTTTGCAGACGACATTTCAAAATGTGGTGAAATTGAAAAATAGTTTTCAGATAGGGAAGAAAACATTGTGGGAAAAGGAGAGATTGCTCGTTAAGAGCAATTTCTCCTTTTCCCACAATGTTTTCCAGAGTCGTCTGCAACAAACTAGTCAAATGACGTTATTGTTTGGTAATGGGTTAAAGGCAGAATTTGAATAGAATATTTACGAAAGGTCAAACAAAGAGAAAAAGAGAATTGTGTGCTCGGGTGGCTGTCGTTGTTATACCGTACTTTATAGGTTTTAAGATATCGGTCGAACCGAGTGTCAAACAGTATAGTAATGATGCTCTTGGGATTCAAGCCAATTTTTTCCGTATAGAGCCGTATAGAGCTAAATGATCTCGATTCGAAGAAAAGGACTATCTCACATGTTACATTTTAAAGAATGGTCTAAATAAAATTCATCATTAGAAAAGTGATACTATACCATTTCTTTATTTCAAAATGCTGAAAACCTATTGCTTACAATGTACTTTATCTGCAAGACGAATACACTTTATCTTATCCGAATTATAATGAGAGGGAATGGGGAGCATATCAATTGTTTAGTATTGTAACTTTATAATTAATGATGTCATTCTATCCATAGAAAATTCATTTAGAAAAGATTGTGTTCTTAATCTATGATACAGTCACTTAAATGTCTTCATAACCAAGGATGCCATATGGGAAATTATTTTTGTCAGTGTTCTTATGCTTATTTTGTTGTTATCGTTATCATTATTATCATTATTTGTTTTCTTTTCGTTTTTGATTTTCTATGACCACACACTTTCTTGAAGTCTTCCGTAATTGCTGTGATCACTGGTTACTTGTAACTGTGTTGGTCGGACTAACTGTTAGGGTATCAGAGGTTGCGCTGATCTGCTACTACATGATATGTCTTTAGAATGCAAACAACCATCTTAACCCTTTCCCAAACAACAAATTTATTTTCGACTGTCCCAAATTGAAAGAGTTTGCAGACGACATTTCAAAATGTGATGAAATTGAACAATATTCTTCAGAAAGAGCAGAAAACCTTGTGGGAAAAGGAAAAATTGCTCGTTACGAGCAATTTCTCCTTTTCACACAATGTTTTCAAAAGTCGTCAAATGTCATTATTGTTTGGGAAAGTGTTAATCGATGTTATCTATATGCATCACAAAACCCGAGTGGTTGGTAATCAGGGGTAATCCGGGTACCCTTTTACTAAACGACTGAAGGAAAATATCAGCGTAAGTCAAAACAGTTAAGCATGGATAGTAATTAAAAAACAATTATTGTAATGAAACACGTCAATGGAAGCGTCTTGGAGAGACGATTCCAAAGATGATTTAATTTTCAATATTGCTTTTCCCATTATTGAAATAAGAGGGAATGTTATTTTGAACCTACACAATACTTAAGCACGAAATGTTTAGTAAAAAGGTGCCAAAGAATTTAAAGTCAAAATTCCGAAAAAGGGAGATAAATCTTGTTCTAACAATTATCGAGGAGTTACTCTCACTAGTATTTTTCAAATAGTTAGTTAATACATTTTATTTTGATTTTCGAAAAGCGTTTGATATCATTCATCGTATTGGGTTGTGGTTCATATCATTGAGTGTCGGTTCTTCAACAGAAATGCTCAAATGTTTATTTTAATGCATTAAAATATCAAAGCTATTGTAAGGTCTTATTGTATTGTAAGTTTTTTTTTTCGCTTTTTATTTTTTTTAAAACAGGCAAAATTCGATGTCACTTTTTACTTCCATCTTGTTTATTCATGATATGTATGAAAATGTATCAGACATCAATAATTGTTTCAATGAAGACAACCTAAAACTTTTTTCTTGTTCCTTGCTAATTGAAAAAATGTGATGAATTATTAAAAATCTTGATGTATAAGATGGGATTTTACAGTAATTGCAAAAAAGGCGTAAAGAATTTTCAATACGTGAGTCCGATCAAAGACCTTCAATTAATGTAAGATTTTCTGACAATCGAAAATCTATCAAACTTTCATATAACATCTACTGACACATATTATAAGAATTATCTACAACAAAATGTAAAGGGTTTGACTTTAAAAAAAACATTAGCCTGAACCATCATATAGGTGTTCATCACTATAAAGAAGCAAACAATGTTACACTTTTTTAAATCGAAATATTCACCAAGGCCCCCGGAAGACCAAAGAGCTTTGCTATCTTGCCGTGAAAAGGCCCCTAGTGGAATGAATACTCAGCTATTATATAGAACTCATCTACTGATACTAACCAGAGACATAGATAACATGTTATCTATGTCTCTGTACTTACTAACGAAAACTGGAGATGTGTGATTCAACAGAAAAGGCCGGGCCCGGGTAACCGTGTTGTACCGGACTGTAAACCACTTAGTTGAAGTTCCCATCAATCTGAACACATCGGGTTTATCTAATGAAAACATCTCTGAAATAATAGGGATGACGCCATATTGTTTCCCGCGAGAATGACGTCACTTTACTTTCGTTTTAAAAATAGATCTTAAATGTGAAATCTAAAAAGTCGTTCAATTTGATTGAGGAAACAACTATACATGTCACAACAACAATTTCGCCATTTGGTATGAGTTACTGATAAAAATTGATTTAAAAAGGATGTCCAACACTTCCATACATATTGAACTACTGAACGTGCACGCTTAGAAAACGTGTTAATTGCCAGATGCCGATTTACCCGAAAAATTGTAACCCTACACTTATATCCGAGCAATCGTATCTACTCGGCAATCCCCGTAACAAGTCGGTAGATATACCTTGTAGGCAGTACATGAATACACCAGAAATCATGGGGTAATTCGCCTTATTTCCGGCGGATAACGCAAAATGCACACAGGCACTAAATCAATCTGAACACATCGGGTTTATCAAATGAAAACACCTCTGAAATAATAGGGATGTCGCCATATTGGTTCCCAGCGGAATGACGTCACTTCACTTTCGTGTTTAAAAATAGATCTTAAATGTGAAATCTAAAAAGTCGTTTATTTTGTTTTAGGAAACAACTTAACATGTCACAACAACAATTTCGCCATTTGGTATGAGTTACTGATAAAAAAGATTATTTAAAAGGATGTCCAGCCCTTCCGTACACATTGAACTACTTAACTTGCATGCTTAGAAAATGTGTTAATTGCCGGATGCCGATTTACCTGAAAAATTGTAACCCTACACTTATATCCGAGGTGTATTTCACAGCTCACGGAAATACCCGAGTAGTTCCGATTGGCACTAAATATGTATTTAAATACACACAAATTAGTTATATATCACAATTGAATGTTTTTTTTTACCCTTTTCATTAAAGATGATCATATGAACACATCTTTGTTTCATATTTTGTCAATCAGCTCTTTCCGGCAATCCCCGGCTTGTGACGGGGATTGCCGAGTTGATATGATTGGCCCCAATCTCTACCAGAGTAAATTGGTTCCCGCTACATTTAGTATCCGGGGGACGATAACTCTGCATAGGAGATTGGATTGGCCCTTCGTTGCTGACCTACTTTCAAAAATGGCTCTCCATTACCTCCGAGGTTATTTTAAGAAATGGCCGAGGTGTTCCGAATGATATCCGAGGTGTATTTCACAGCTCACGGAAATACCCGAGTAGTTCCGATTGAGTTCCCAAAAGACACCTCACCCCAACAACTTGGGTGCATTTAATTCAGCTACCATGTACTCTTTTCTGCAACACTATGTTAGTCCAAATCTGGACTCATCGGGTTTATCCAATGAAAATGGCGCCATATTATTTCTCGTGAGCCTTACGTCATTGTACTTTCGTTTCCAAATATAGCTCTTAAATTTGGAATCTAAATAGTCATTAATTTTGATGAAGGAAACAGTTATATGTAGTTCCCAACTTACAACGACACTATATTACGTATGAGTTACCGATAAAGTATTATTTAAAATGATGCACTACAATTCTTAACGTGGACGCTTATCGCTTATAGGAAATGCGTTATAAGCTGGATACGATTTAGCCGAAAAATGTTTACCCTTCACTTATATCCGAGATGTCTTTCTCAGTTCACGGAAATACCATACCAGGGTAGTTCTAGTCTGAATGATCCAGACGTAGATATTTCATTCTACACACAGTTACAGCTTGGATCATCCGAGTTAGCGTAGTTCCGATTGCCTATATCCTTCTTCCCAGATAACATCCGCCTCTTGAACGGCCATCCCCAGTCAGTCTTCAGCTGTTATATCGCCAATACCTTCCGAATATGTATTCCGGACGTTTTAACCCCTATATTGCTGGAACCGACATCATGTTTATTGTAACGGGCAAGATCCAGGCCAGCCGCCAAGTAAACTGGCGGTTGGCATCTTATCTAACCTGTTTGTTACTCTGAGTAGCTTTCCTCATCATTATCAAGCAGATATTAAAGGTTTTTGAAAGCAGACGACACAAAAACTGATTTTTAAAAAATTACCAAGCATCTCAGGGTTAAACCTCTAAGAAAATAATTATTTCTAAACTGATACAAACTCTGAATCTTGACCTAAAAGTCACTGTTTTATATTCACTTCAGATGCTTATATATATATACCTCGATCCTTTTAAAGGGGTGTAGGTCTAGTGGGATTTTGTGTAGATCTCAAAGAATTCTGTGACAGATTCAAATGGTCAAAGAAACTGGATAAGAGAACAATATGTATGACAGTTGTTGTGAATGGAAGGTAACCAAACTGCCTATAGTTTGGTGTATGCTTTTACGACCGTTAATCGCAGAAGGATCAACCCATCGAATGGTATGTTGCAAAGATAATACGGCGAGGAGAGAATGCGTGGGTATTTTTGAAGAACTAAATGTTTCTTGGCGATTCCAATGAAAAACTATGAAATTGCTGATATCACGGCGTTTAACCATACGTGATAGGATATTTCCTTATCAAGCCATACTTGGAGTTCAATTGGGGGCCTCCGTGGCCTAGTGGTTAGAGTACAGAACTTGAAATCACATGGCCCCTCTCCGCGTGGGTTCAAATCCTGAGAGGGATATGGATTTTCATGAGAGGCAGTCTCCCGACTGACTTACGGAATGCCGATGGTTCTACCCACCTTGACCAGCCCTTGTGGGCAGTTGAGTATGGGGTCTTCCTCCATCATTAAGAGTCGGGCATCGCTACATAACTGAAATAATGTTGATGTGATGTAAAAACCCATATGAAAAAAAAAAAAAAAAAAATTGGAGTTCAATTAAATAAATGTAAACATATTTGTTAAAAGTAGTGCCGGCTGGTTACCGCATGCTTACGCAACGACACAATAAAGGAGAGAATATTCCTGGTTGCCTTTCGGAATGTACCATGCTTGATCATCTCTTATAGGCAGCCAGGTTTTGAGTATCTCTCATTCAATTTGAGCCAGACCCCACAACATAACTAACATACTGTTGATGCGATGTTTTTTTTTTATATACAAGATAAATAAATGGTTTGGTGTTCACAGAATTTGCCCAATCACTATGGTGTCGCAGGAACATTTTAAACTGGGTATATTTGAAGACCCAAAATACAACTTAAACCTTATTCCGATGAAATATGAAACAGTATTCTAGAAGTTAAAACATATTTTCCCTGAAAATTTATCCGGCAGATTAACTAGCATAGATTATATATTGTCTCCTTTGTGGTAAGAGTAAATAATAGTTCATCGTGCATTAGTCACAATGTTTCCTTCTCGGTCAAAGTTGGTATCTTCTTAAACAGAATTACAATTTCGAATTCATTGTGGTGAAACGAGGGATATGTAACGTGTTTTAACCCTATAAATGCCGGGTAATTTTCTAAAAATAGATTTTGTGTCGGCTGCTTTCCAAAACCATAAATATTGGCTTAATTATGTTGAAGAAAGATATTCAAGAGTAGCAAACAGTTATGATCACAGGCCAGTCGCTAATTTACTTAGTGGTCTGGTGAAGCATGAAGTAATTTCCGGCACTTAAAGGGTTTAGGGACATGACGTATTCATCCTTCACCACTGTCCAATCACCTTTGAGTGGGAAAGCAGACAGTGACTAGGAAATGACATAGAACAATTCTGGTGAGCAAATACAGCATGGATATTTATGCTAACCTCTTCTACATGACTTCAAACTGCATAAAATCCCAATTAAATCAACATATCGTCTTCTTTTCTCAAAAACACCAAAAATCTTTGCAGCACATCCATTCAAATAAAAGAATACTATACCATGGCTTTAAATAAATTGGTCTTTATGGTAGAGGCATTTTTGCAATCACAGAAACAAAGCCTTAATACATTTATAAGTTAAAAGTATTTTTATTTACTATTCAACATTTACAATAAATGATTATTTACAAATGAAACCAGAGCTTAAGATTTGTGGAGTTTACACTTTTATTTTCTATGGTATTCACACTTTGTATATTTGGCTCATCTCCAAGATTTTGATAATTAACTACAATCGTCAAAGACTTCAATAAAGAATAAAAGGGATTCATAGTGCAGATGAACTCTGTAATCTTAAGACTCTGTAAACCCTTTTCCTGAAATGAATATTTACATATTATTCCTTTCAAAATATAAAGTGACACATTCATAAGACATAGTGAGAAAATAAGTAATTACATACAAGCATTCATTCATTTCCCCAAAATGTTCAAGAATCTGCCAGACAAATCAGGGGATGGGCTTACTAAAATGTTCTGGGACATGAAACATGTTACTGTGTTGAGAATTTGAAAAATAAAAAATAATTATGCCATTTGTCCATCATAAACCACCTAACATGGAGGAGGCTTTGAACAATTACTTTATGTCTAAGATCTTGGAGCACTTGCTAAATGTATACATGAGACAATATTTAATGATGACAAGATAAAATGAATGATTACCAAGGCCAGGTAAATAAGTACCTTGGACATTACAGATCTGTACATTCATATGCAAGGACAAGGCATTTCCCCACAAGGTATTTGAAAGATGACATTTATTTTTATTGTGTAGCCTTTAACATATGCAGAGTACCCATTGTAAAGGCCCATTTAGATTAAAAAGATGTCAAAAAGTATTTTCCCAATTATTATTGGCAAACAAATTGTTTAGCTGCTTTGAAATTAATTTCTGAAGTAACAAATATGGATTACAAGATGTGATTTCATAAAGTTTAAAATCAGGACAGCCAACAAGTTTTGTCCATGATCACCAACAGAAAACGAAAAAACAAAATCAGTATATGTTAGTTGTTCCTATGTAAAAGATAATAGAATAACATTCTACAGTAAAAACTGAATTAAGTCAACTCCTTTGTTATAATAGGATGAAATCAAACTACCAGGTTGTATTGGATGGCAAGTATGTAAAAGGCTTCACCAATTTCTTTTACAAGAACTTCATTCGTTTGTAAAATGAAACAGTGTGTGACATCATATTTAAGCAATAAATTCTACGGTGGCAGTCACTTGAACAAAATTGCCTTTTGAAGAGTACAAACACATAGCTTGTAAGGAACAGAAACAGCCAGATTTTTTGCTCTTAAACAAAAGAAAATTCTTAGCACATGAAAGTGCTAAAAATACACATCTTTCAAGTAAACTGTCAAATGTCTTGAAACGGAAAAGCTATGGTAATGTAAACAATATGAGTAAAACGCTAGAGAGATGAAAGCCAAATATAACATAGTATTCTGACAATTATGCCAAACTTTCTTTATACCATTTTGAAAATTACTAACACAGTTTATAAGCAAAGGCAGTGACCATAAACTTCAATTAAGTCTTGATTATCACAAGCCATTTAGCGGGCAAATCCCCCAATTAGCCATTTGAGGATAACATACATCCCCACGATCAGGGAGACAAAATGTCAAGTTTTCTTTCATAATTACAAGATTGAATTTTCTTGCCTCCCTTCTATGAACAATAACCTTCAAATTTTTACTCTTATTATTTCAACACTATCTGCAGTAACATTATCATAACAGTTTCAACATTTCCCTGGGGGAATAAAATGAATGTACGATCAGATGTCAGGGATGGTATGAGGTTTTAGGTCTACTCATCATCGTCATCATCATCTTCCTCTTCTTCCTCATCATCATCCTCATCTTCATCATCATCTTCTTCTTCTTGTTGAACAGCCTTCTTGGCTTTCTTTGCAGGAGATCCTTTACTTTTTGATGCACTTGCCTGGCCTGCTTTGTATGCTGCCATTTCCTGTAAACGTTAAGAAGCATTGCATACGTTTCAAATCAAAAGTAGTTCAAAGATATCTTTTTCCAGTGAACCAACTGTATGGGCATGTGAAAATATCCAAACAAAGGGGTTTTTTACTAACAAGAGGGCCATGCTGGCTCTAGAACCACTCACCTGAGATTACAACCTTTTTGAAGAATAGTAAGAAAGATTGTTTTTAACTTTTACACAGAGTTTCTTGTGCTTTTATGCATTGACAGTTTTTTAATTCCCATTTAGCAAGTTTGACACTGTATGCTTGATGAGTAACATTAAAATGGTACATAATTCTTTCAATGTGGAAACTGAATATTTTACTTTTACAGATTGTATGAACTAATAATCTCAAAAACCTGAAATTCAGTAATAATCCTGAACACTTTCACCCATGTCAAAATAAAACAAATTTTTCCACTTTATGTTGCATTTAAAAATAGAAAACAACAGCCCTCCAAATGTTGTCCTCTTTTTCAATAATTATCTCTTTATAATCCTGATAATTCTTGTAACAATTACTCACCTTTTCATATTTTTTCTTTTCTTTTGCTGCCATGGCTTCATATTTGGATTTGTCTTGGACTTTCTCCCATCGTTTGCCGAGTAATTTGGCCACATCTCCCACAGACAAGCCTGGTTCCGCAGCCCTGATAGTTGGTCTCACCTCTTGACAAAACAGGAAAAACGCAGAGCTGAAACATAAAATGGATATGAAAATACAAGTAGGTCAAGTCTGGTCAATAAGACAGTGTATGCAGTGTAAAAAAACATTTTTCTTCATTTAAGGTAGAATATCATTCATGTCCAATTTTGAATATCTTTCCATTGTTGTATTACTTTGGTCATTCTTGGTACATATCAGTCTGGGCTGGAACTGTTCCCTTTACATGGACCGAGATCAAAGTAATCCGACAAAGGAACGAGTCTCAAAATGGGGCATTATGGGTATTCTACCATAACATGTTCCATCAGATGGGACTTAATAAAAATTAAAAGCAAAAGACACTGAAATATGAAAATTCTTTTGGTAACACAGGAGCTTGTTTTTGAGAAAACGATAAAGCCATGTCTCCAACATATATTGGTTTGTAAGTAAAATGTAAGTTTCTTTGGCAATCTTGGTAGATAGAAAACCTCAGAAAGGTATCAGTTGGTTTGTGGTATGCATCACATCAACAGTATCTCTACTTACTATTTAAGTTATATTGTAATTCCTGACCCATCACTGAAGGAGGAAGACCCCTAAATAAACTGCCCACAAGGGCTGGTCGAGATGGGTAAATTAGATTCAATAGCAAGTTTCCTGTGTCACCTTAATTTGTGCCAATTTCGGGGAATTTCAATCCATAAATGAGAAAATGTGAAAGGAAAATAAGGATCTTAACCCATTTCCAAACAATAACAACATTTGACCAGTTTGTTGCAGACGCCTCTGGAAATCATTGGGGCGAAAGGAGGAATTCCTCTTTACAAGCAATTTCTCCTTTTCCCACAATGTTTTCTGTCCTATCAGATATTTTTTTAGTTTCATCACATTTGGAAATGACGCTTTCAAAGTATTTCAATTTGGGACAGTCAAAAATTTGGCTTTTGGTAAAGAGTTAAGGTCATTGAAACCTTGCATTGGTATTCTGTAAGTCAGATGAGAAACTTCCTTCTCATCATTAGTTCTATGAATAAAGACTACGAAGGCCATTGAATAAAGTGATATAGCCCTATGATTGGTAAGTATCTTACAGCGCTCTCTTTGGTGCATTGGGGTCCTTGGTCCTCTTTTTGCCTCCCTTAGCTCCCTTACTATTGCCTGGATTGTAATCCTCCATTTCACTCTGATATCTCGCCTTGTCTTTCTCTGCCATATCCTCAAAACGCCTCTTCTCTTTGGGGGTCATTTCCTGTACAAATTGGATGAAGTCAAGCAATAGAACATTCACAAATTGAACAACCGAATTCTTTAACCCTTTCCCAAAGCCAAATTTTCGACTGTCCCAAATTGAAAGAGTTTGCAGACGATATTTCCAAATGTGACCAAATTGAAAGATATTCTTCAGATAGGTAGAAAACCTTGTGGGAAAAGGAAAAATTTCTCGTTCTGAGCAACTTCTCCTTTTCCAACAATGTTTTCTAAAGTTGTCTGCAACAAAGTGGTCAAATGTCGTTATTGTTTGGGAAAGGGTTAAAGTGCTACATTTCATACATATGGGAGGGTGACTCAACTGCTTTATGAGCCTAGATAAGATTCTTCAACAAAAGGAAAAGTTGCCATGGTAAGGAATAAATTCTTTTTCACAATATTTTTTTCAAATACCACAAAAAAATACTTTAGAAAGGCTTATTATTTTTTTTTTTTTTTCATATCTGCTGTTGTTTCCAATTTGGACTAAGCCCAAGTGACAATAATAGGCTATTGGTTTTCAAAAGATGAATTGTGATCAGAAGGACAGATGTTACTGTTGTCATAACAAAGGACATACTTCTTAAAGTTCGAAAAATCCAAATCTTATCTGCAACCCTAACAAAATTGCTTAAAATTAATACAAATCTGCATTTGAAAAACGCAGGTATCTGTTAAATAGTGAAATAACAGAACTCCAGATAAGATTCGTTTTATCGTTATTACGAATTATTTACACAGAAAAACGAATTGAAAATCAAAATTCATCGTACCATAACGAATTGAGATAAAGAGAAACGAATTGTGACCTTAATTTGATCGTACACGTTTTCCGAGTGCTGCGCAGCGTAAATCAAATCAGAGATTTCCATTACTGGTCCGAGAATTATTGGTTACGAATAATTTCATTAAACTGGTCCCCCGCTGTCTACAAGCTACACTATGTTTCTATGAAAGACCGGTTCCCAGTCTATGATTTAATTTCCGTTTCCGTTTTCTGTTTACAATTATTATGTCGGCTGCAAAGTGTGAAGGAATTCATAAAAAAAAATTTAATTCTGCAAGTATACTTGGGTTCATTTTGCACCAAAGTCTTGTTGGCACTGCTTATTTGATACTGTGTCAACAGTAGATGATGAAGTGGAATCGAAGACCATAAAAGCAAAACACCGCGGCTTCACGCAAAAACAGATCTCAGCATGGAAAAGTGTCTTTCCCTGTTAACAAATTGAAGGCTCGGATGCCGATATTCATTTGAAATGTTGTATTAAACAAAATGTGGCAATTGTCTGGGCCAGAAAGGGCTTGTGCAACATTCAAAGAGACACCGCAGTCAAGCACAACAAAAGTAATAAAACAATTGATTATTAGAAAAAACACTATTTGAAAATGATGAATTATGCAAAAAACGAATTGTGATAAAAATATTATAGTGAAAACTATGTGACGGTAATAGGGTTTATGTATAAATACTACTTCTACAGTCTCGCTGTCGAAGCCCGCTTTTATGGGTGATTCGGTAGAGTGGTTGGCTTTCTTTCGTAGTTAAGCAACACACTCAGTGGTTAGTACCTGGATGGGTGACCCACGTCGGCTTTACTCCGAGAGGGACCCGATACACGTTACAAAATTGGTGGCAGCGGTGGGATTTGGTAACAATGGTTTGATATCACCATCATGCCCGTACCCTTAATAGTTCGTCACATGTTCTCGATCCTTGTTTCTGCTATGTAGCAGTGTGTATAGTGGCAGTAGTACCTACTTGAACCGTAAAAGAGTCGGTAGCTGCCCATGTATGTCTTTGTGACTTTAGTAACTTCGGGACGAAGTCAAAAGAAAGGTGGAAGAAATGTGACGGTAATAGGGTTTATGTTTAAATACTACTTCTACAGTCTCGCTGTAGAAGCCGGCTTTTATGGGTGATTCAGTAGAGTGGTTGGCTTTCTTTCGTAGTTAAGCAACACACTCAGTGGTTAGTACCTGGATGGGTGACCCACGTCTGCTTTACTCCAAGAGGGACCCGATACACGTTACAACTAATTGACTCGAAATCTTATCTGGAGCTCTGAAATAAAGCCCTGAGCATAGTAGTGACCCCAGGATAACAAGCACCCCTGTGTGTGGAACACTCACTACATTAATCAATTATAAGACAAGACAGTTTTACAAACCTTCCATTTTTCAGCACATTTTTTGGTGAATTCACCAAAGACCACATTCTCCCCAGGATGTTTCTTCTTGTGCTCCTCACGGCAGCATTGTACAAAGAATGCATATGAGGACATTCGTCCCTTAGGGCCTTCCCTTTTAGGCATGTTGAGTTTTAAGCTGTGTGATTACTGTCAACTAAAAACAAACAAAAAATATCATTTCAATAAAGCAATTAATAGCAAATGTGGTCTTAATACAGTATACAGTTGGATCCTGATAATATATTATTGAAAATGCCCAACATCAAATAAAAGTTTGAAGTACAGGGTACCGTTTTACTAAACAGTTTACGCTTAAGATTTCCGTAAGTCTAAAACAACAATTACTCTTTTATCAATATTTGGCTAAGCAATATTGCAAAGTATCACATCATTCGAAGCGTCTCGCTTAAAGATACTATCCATGAAGAACAATTATGACTTACGCAAATATTTTCCGTAAGTTGTTTAGTAAAACGGTACCCAGGTTTAAACTTAAGACATTGTTTATGTGACATTATGTTTACCACTCCACACAAATCACTTTGTTAAAAATTAACCTGATGCTTAGAAAACTTGTACAGAACTTTTGAACAAAGTTGCAAAAAATCTCAAAAAAACACAGACATACTGTGAAAGCAATACCCTTCCAGTTTTCCTCAAAATCAACAAAATTCAACAATGTTACATGCTCTAAAACATTTTAGGCTTAATAATGACATGAGTATACATGTAACTAGATCATCAACTTCATCCTCATTTACCCTCTCCCAAACAATAATGACATTTGATCACTTTGTTCAGAGACATAGATAACAGAGATTGGCAACTCCGGAATTATCGCCAAACTCTCGCGTGCCGCGAGGTTCTGCGAGATAAGGAAAGTGCGTACCTGTTTATCCGTTGCCACGGGAGATGTCAAGCGAAATTGATACCTCTTTATTACAGTAAAATAGCAATGTTTTGGTTATCTGATTGGTTATCTGAAACAACTTCTGGACATTTTGTTTTATTTTCATTTTATTGATTTTATGTTAAAAACAAAACAAAAAGTTCCAGTAGGCCTTCTTTTTCAATGACAGGCTTGATTACCATGCAATTCAGAATTGTACTTATAACGACAATGTTTGAATAATATTTTGTAATAAATCAAGTGACTCTATTTAGTTGCAGTTAATAACCAAAGCATGAACTTTCCACTAAGACATGATAGTTTTCGTCAATATTAAAAGATTGCTTTCTCACTTCATTTCATTTATTCTATGTCGTAAAACTGTTTACAGTGCTCATTTTGTCAAAACAAAACACATTGTTCATCATGACATTATTTCAAGCCAAATGTTTCAATTTAAGAAAATTAAAAGTATTTTATGATGTTAAAATGCATGTGATGAGAATTTTTGTAAAAGTGGTTTTAGTAAACGAAAGGACACGTAAGAAAAAACTGACGTGCAAAGTTTTTCAATACACCTTTTACCGCAGATTCCTCTTATATTGATTGCAAATCAATAAGTGCATAATTATTCTTAAACACGTATGGGTCTGGTCTTATCGTGGTGTTTCTGATTAAGAAGATCTATCCATTCTCTTTTGTCCATTATTTGAATGGATATTCTTCTTCTTATATAGGAATATCACTTTGAAAATACGGGAAACTTTAAAACTTAGTCAGCATTTAATACGGGATCAATTCAAACTCATTCAGACGTTTTCAGTAATAACACGTTTGATAAAATCCAAGTCACACAATTTAAGTTTTAATTGATGCAAAAATTAAAGATTTTGATTGAAAATAAAATGGCTGAAATCATGATTATGCTTGTGTGGTAAAGCAAACCTGTTATAACTTCGTTATAGACACGACAATCACAATAAAAAAGCGGGTAACCATAAAACAAAAATAACACTTCAGGAAAATATCAAGTATGCTATGATCCAGTGCATAGTTCTTTAGTTTTACTTGCTACATCTTTGTTATATTTTGGTTGGAAATCAAGATGGCTGAACTCATTAAGGTAGTAAATAGGACCCTTTTAGTACGCAATAACTTCTAAATGACAAAGAATATCAGACTGAAAATTTGGAAATCAACAAAATTATATTATCCCATTAAAGTGGACATAAATAAAAAATGTTTGAATAATCCTCTGTTAAAACATTTTACTTTGTACAAGTATGAAATATTTTGGTTGAAAATAAAATGGCCAAAATCATGATCATGCGTGTGTGGTTCAGTAAACCTGGTATAACTTCGTTATGGAAGCGAAGATTACTTTAAAAATGCGGGCAACCATAAAATAAAAATAACACTTCAGGAAAATGTCAAGTATGATATGATCCAGTGCATAGTCTTCTAGCTTTACTTGCTACAACTTTTGAAATTTTTGGTTGGAAATCGAGATGGCTTAACTCATTAAGGTGGTAAATGGGGAGTATTGAGTACGCAATAACTTCTAAATGACAAAAAATATCAAACTGAAAATTTGGAAATCGACAAAATTATATTATCCCAATAAAATGGACATGAATCAGAAATGTTTGAATAAACCTCCATTAAAACATTTTACTTTGTACAAGTATGAAATATTTTGGTTGAAAATAAAATGGCCGAAATCACGATCATGCTTGTGTGGTTAAGTAAACCTGGTATAACTTCGTTATGGAAGCGAAGATTACTATGAAAATGCGGGCAACCATAAAACAAGAATAACACTTCAGGAAAATATCAAGTATGATATGATCCAGTGCATAGTTTTTTAGTTTTACTGTGCACAACTTTGTTAATTTTTGGTTGGAAATCAAGATGGCTGAACTCATTAAGGTAGTAAATGGGATATATTTAGTACGCAATAACTTCTAAATGACAAAAAATATCAAACTGAAAATTTGGAAATCGACAAAATCATATTAACCCATTAAAATGGACATAAATTAGAAATGTTTGAATAAACATCCATTAAAACATTTTACTTTGTACAAGTATGAAATATTTTGGTTGAAAATAAAATGGCCGAAATCATGATCATGCGTGTGTGGTTAAGTAAACCTGGCATAACTTCGTTTTGGAAGCAAAAATTACTATAAAAGTGCGGGCAACCATAAAACAAAAATAACACTTCAGGAAAATGTCAAGTATGATATGATCCAGTGCATAGTGTTTTAGTTTTACTGTGCACAACTTTGTTAATTTTTGCTTGTAAATCAAGATGGTTAAACTCATTAGGGTCGTAAAAGGGACATATTCAGTACGGAATAACTTCTAAATGACAAGGAATATCAAACTGAAAATTTGGAAATGTAGAAAAACAAACCCTTTCTTTAAAATGGACTTGAATTGGAAATGTTTGAAAAACCCTCCTTTAGAACAGTTTGAATCTAAAACTACTCAATTATCACGTTTATCGCACAAAACCACGAAATTGCGAACAATTCAATCAAGTTTGTCGCAGTTTGCCATGTTTATTCCTTTGATAATCGCTTGCTGATCGGTCTTGTTGGATGGAGAAACTTTCTAACAATAACAATATAGTAAATTCGGTAAGAAAATAATTTAATTATGACTTAAAACACGCTTAAATGTTTGTTGCCTATTTCGCTTTTAGTTGAAAATAGCGTCGATAGACAGATCTCGAAAGATCTCGCTAAATAACGCGTCATGCGAGATATCGCAGAAACCGGCTATAGGTAAAGAAGGAGTTGCCAATCTCTGTTATCTATGTCTCTGCTTTGTTGCTGACGAATTTAGAAAACATTGTCAGAAAAAGACAAACTGCTTATAACGAGCAATTTTTCCCTTTCCCATAATGTTTTCTGCACTTTCAGAAGAATATTTTTCAATTCCATCAAATTTTGAAATGTTGTCTGCAAATTCTTTGAATTTGGAACAGTCGAAGATTTGGTGTTTGGTAAAGGGTTAAAGGAACAGCAAATCTATTCATCTAATGATTGATATAAAGTGCTTTTTTAACTTCTTTTTTAAAGTAATTGTCAAAAAGTCGAAAAATGGATGAGGTTTTCCTTTTAAAACAACTGTTGACTGCAAGCAAGTTATCTTAAAAATCTAATGGGTTAATTTTATGAATGAAATGTAATAAAAATCAGTGTAATCAACATTTCTGAATAATATAATCAAAACCATGCTCATACAATCGACACAAATTTTGTTTGAAATCTATGCTTGAGATTTTCATCCGTTCTTCCGTCTTTCTATTATTGGTTGCACACCCCCCATCTGATTTGCATAATTTTCCTCAAAAAGCACAAAGAACAACCGCCATTTTTATTCTAACAGGTTCAATCTGGTTTATAAGACACCAATTAACTTTGTTTTAATCAGTAACTAGTCTCATGTGGCTTTTTATTCATTTTAAAAATCTGACATTTCCCCTATGTTAAACAGTGTATCTCAATGTGGCGACTCTGTCTGTATCCACATAGTGTAGGACTCTGTACAATGCAAAATCCGCCATGAAAATTTCAGCAAGAAAGAGTGACCTCAAAGTTCACCTTTATGCGTCTCAATTTACATCTGATGAATTAAACTCCCCTTAAAAAACATCTTTAGCCGATCCTGGAAACAGATTTCACCATTTTTTAATATATCTCCTGATATATCAACAACTTGTCATGGCCACTATACAAACTGCACCTAGCATAGGTTTATATAGAGCTCCATAGCTTGAACGTTGAAGCAAGGAGTATTCACTATGGCGGTATATGGGGAATAATCAACAAAGACCGACCTAGTTTACGATCCGATTTCGACACGAAAAAACTCGAAATGTCCAACAAAAAAAGTTACAAGCCCTCATGAGATATACCAGATTAAATAATTAGAGCAATGTCTCTAGCTGTTAGATCGTAAAATAGGCAAAATTCGCCAGGAAAGTCGATGGCATATTCCATAGTAATCACTATGCATAAAGTAATGGCCGTCTAATGTGATAGAACGTCAAAACCGGTATCGGCGAAATCCACTGAATGCAATATTCAGATGGCATAAAATCGTACGACAAACTGTCGCACTGAACAAATAAACATATTCTACAAAATTTCACAGAATTTTATCATTGATTGCACAATTAAAATGAAAAAAAACTGACTTACGATTTCTACTTTCTTACTCTTACTATGAGACTTCCCGCTCGTAATGCTAAAGCCCCACGCTAACGTTATGAATGCTGTAAACCGAGGGAAATCAAACACGTTGATTGGTTCTTTCGTGCAAAAAGACCAGTGCCTGATCCAATGAAATTCGAGTGAGTCAACATTTATTTGCATATTTCAGAAAACGAGCGTGCGTACACATTGTTGTAGTCACGTGACGAGTAGCGGAATGATTACAGCAACAAAATGCAAAACTAATATGTGAACAGAAAAGTAACTATTAAGGGAGTCCAACTAAAGGTTTTCAACAAGATATTATGATTTCGAATATATTTGAAATAACTGTATCTATAACTAAACGGTTTTAAATCAACCAGGATCTATATTGTTTTCGATAAACAATAAAGGGCGGGGCTTATGTCCTTATATGGGCACTGTTCTTTGACCTTTGAACTCCACTATGTTATTGGCGACATTTGTAGCTTATGTCTGGATAACCGTACCGAAACAGCTTGTAGCTTTTGCGGAAATTGCCGTCGAATGCAAAGATAGACGGACATAAATGTAAGTTTTGAGAAAACATATTTTTTACCGAATCATCATGATGGTAAGATAGCCACTTCTTAAGTGTACTTGCAACATTGTTATGAAAATATCACAAGAGATTCAGACATCCCTCGTTTGGAAATGGTGGGTGGGGTAAATTAAGCGGCTTGATATTTCGTGGGACACTTTATTTGTAACCGTATGTCACCCAATGTTTTGTGCGTCTTAAGACCAACGGGATGCTTTATGGTCTTTTATTGTTTTGTCCTCAGAAGCATTTAGATGTAGTGAGTGTGTATAGGGGTGTGTTTGGGGGGAATAGTCAAAATAACTCAAAATTTATGTTGCCGTGATTGGGAAATCCAAAGTTGGCTTATCTTGAGATAGTCAACTTATTTGACTCGATCGGAATAGATTGAGAAATTTTTGTATTTGGCTATATCTCCCGTAGTCAAACTTTCGAACAATTCATTAATGGAGGACAAATCCGACAAAAACTTTGTCACACTGTTTGATGACCAATTCTCGCTTCCGAATATACGGGCATTTTCACCCGATTTCCCGAGGTGCAACACTGCGAAACCAATAACAAAGGGGGTACAACGTCGCAATTGGCTATGCGTTTACATAGTGAGAAAAGTCGATTGCCTGATTAAAACATTAGATAAAACTTAAAAACAATGTGTTAGCTCTGCTGGACGATTGCCGGAATCTTAAATAACATTAATTAGAAAGAATTCCTCTTTTTAAACTAGTCCAAATGATCTTACGGCATGGTAAATGTAGGTATAAAGAGTGAACAGATTTAAAGCAGAGGTAACGTTCTACCCATTTACGAGGGTATGTGATGTTTCGTAAAAGTGCATCTCATAAGGATGCAAATACAACAATATTTATGATATGTTATTGAATTTATTCCTTAGTAACTTTGATCGCCTGTATTGTGTGTTTTAGTGCATTTTTAGTGCACCTTTATTGACCAACAATTTGCAGGTAAAATTTTGATCATCAAATACATCAAATGAAAATTTTCAAGATGTCCCTTATTCGTTTTTCCTCTACAACAAACTATTTCTTATGAAGTTTTCATTTTCAAAGGACTAAATTCGGCCAAAAAATTGTATTTTATTGCTATGGAAAGTATGGAATATCACGGTTATGACTGCACCATGTTTTGTTTATCAGCACTCATTTAATCCAATTTATGGCAATATCTTATCATCTCGAGGAATGGCAACACCCCCAAACAAATCTTTATACCAAAAAGACCAGATAAAAACACACTGGACACAAAATAAACGTCTTCTTATATTGATTTTTGTGTAATGAATAAGGGGCTCGCTTCTGCAACAAAGCGTTGCTAGGCAGTTGTATACCCCTGCATTTTACTTCCGGTTGAGATGACGTCACGTCGAAAGCGAGAATAAAGACCATAAAGCATCCCGTTGGTCTTAAGACGCACAAAACATTGGGTGACATACTGTTACAAATAAAGTGTCCCACGAAATATCAAGCCGCTTAATTTACCCCACCCACCATTTCCAAACGAGGGATGTCTGAATCTCTTGTGATATTTTCATAACAATGTTGCAAGTACACTTAAGAAGTAACAGCTTGATAGGTAAGTCACACGGCCTTTCGTCGTATATGCGACAGAATGGTGTAGCCTAAGCACACTGTATAATGGCACATCGGAAGCCGTTTACATCAATTAATGTTCACAGCACTGTCATCCAATTTGTTCCTGTCTAATAATTGTTTTAGGAAAGAATGAGTGAATTTTGAAGGACCAAAGTGAGGGTGTATTTTTATCAACTTGAATATGGAGTGAAATAATGGCATGATAAATTGCTGTTAAACAATTTTAAACTGCTAGAGCCCTGAATGTCTTTGGTTTTCACACATTAATAGTTGTGTTGTTGCAGAGGAAGGGGTTAAGTTCTGTTCTGTTCCACAAAAGAAACTGTTAAGCAGTTTGAATCATTTCTTTCTGCTACATGGTAACTTTGATACATCTGGTAGTATTAGCATGATGGGAAACAAGTTGAAAGTTTTGAAATCATCAATAATTTGGTAATAATTATAACACTCTAGTACCTCGATTTATGCAGTACATAGTTCAAGGAGGTTTAAGTGCCCATGACTTGAGCACACTTTCTATTATGATATTTATCAGTAAGAGAGTCAACCAAAACTGGTGACCTAGTGTTCATTAAATCTTCTTTCAAAGTTAATAATGATATGCAGAATACCAACATGTTACATGTATGAATTGATTAGCAATGGAACAATGATAATAACAGCCATATCAATATATTGTCCTATTATCCCAGGCTGCACAACAGCACCTGCTGTACTATTATATATAATCCCAGGCTGCGCAACAGCAGCTGTGCTGTACTATTATATATAATCCCAGGCTGCGCAACAGCAGCTGCGCTGTACTATTATATATAATTCCAGGCTGCGCAACAGCAGCTGCTGTACTTTAATCATTATGATACATACTGAAGGATAGTCATTTGAAGCAAAATAAGATAGTTTTTAAAACTACATTGTTTTTAATTGTTTTTAATTCAGTGTGTATGCAGTAAATACACATATTTTAATTCGAAGGTGTGCCTTGGCTTTTAAGATGTACTTTATATAAACAGTAAAACTGTATATACATTTCTATGTTTTCCACCAGAGTCGCCTGCAACAAACTGATCAAATGTCATTATTGTTTGGCAATGGGTCTTGGTATTGTCTTGGGCTGATGTTTTTTGTGTACTCTTCAGGTAAGCAATTAATTTTGCTATGAATGGGTTTAACGCTGAGGAAGAATTGAGATCGGCTGAACAAAACCAGATTTGCTGTTTGATAGAGGGATCAAATAATTGTACCAGACGGGCAGGCAACGCAAGTTATAGCAAGCGAATTCAAAAAACTGTTCTACAGCGAAAGTTGAGGCTCATCAGAAACGATCGTGTAAGTAATTTTTATCAAGTCTGTATATTAACTGTAATTGTATCACCTTTTCATAATAATATTTTTTAACTAAATGAAACTTTTCTTAACATGAGTACATGAAAGAAGGATGTATAAACTTGTAAATATGTGTGATGTCACATCATATATATGAGTTTAGAAACATCTTTATTTCAGTTTTTCGAACATCACATTACTTTCACAGGCAAGATTGTCTTTAAAGAAGTCAAATACTTAAATTTGAAAAAAAAAAAAAATTCCATTTAGGCAATTTTTTCATGGGTATAATCATCAAAAAATATACTTCTTTAACCCATTGTGGATTGATTTTTTAAATGCGTACAGATTTGACAAGTTGCAACTCAAACAAAAATGATGTTGAAACACTTCAGTTTTGGTTTTGCTGTAATATTAATTGAAAAATGGCCACTGTATGCAAAATGGATTCAGAATTTGTCACTATATCTTGGTATGTGCAGATGTTATATGATAGATAATCCCATTAAGATACCATTGCAATGCATTTGGGTTTAAATACATTATTTTTGCATACAGGCTCCAACTACTTGAATTCAAACCATGCTCCAGTATGTCTCATACAACAGTACAGCTGCTATATAGTTTTAAAGAAAAAAAATGTTAGTGTTCAAGTTTCGATACATTTGTAATTACTCGGATATTTCCGTGAGATGTAAAATACACCTCATTCTTAAGTGTTATGGTTAGAATGTTTCGGGTAGATGGTCCCCGGCTTATAACACATGTCATATAATTGTCCATGTTAAGTAGTTCTATGTATATAAATCGCTATTTTTGATCGGAAACTCATACATAAAAGTGAAATTATAAGTGGTGATATATGTAACTGTTTCCTTAATCAAATAAAGTGACTATTTAGATTTCACATTAAAGATCACATTTAAGAACTAAATTTGAAAAAAAGC
This sequence comes from Cerastoderma edule, assembly GCA_947846245.1. NCBI lineage: Eukaryota > Metazoa > Mollusca > Bivalvia > Cardiida > Cardiidae > Cerastoderma > Cerastoderma edule. The sequence goes on along the minus strand of OX401408.1, from coordinate 35,166,985 downwards.
ATGATGAATGAAGACTTGCAAAAAAAAGATATGGTGTCTTCCGAATTACTTCATTGGATAAAAAAAAATGAGTTCAGATTGATCTGTTAATCTGTAAACAAGCAGCTTCATTCCTAAGAGTGGTTGGTAATTTTCTAGATATTTTTGTGTTGTCTGCTTTCCCAAACCATCAATTTCTGGTTACTTTTGATGATGAAAGATACTCAGAGTAGCAAACAGGTTAGATGGCAGGCTAGCAGCCAATTCACCTGGCAGCTCGCCTAGATCCAACCTGTTTGCATAACCATGAAGTTGGTTCCAGCACTATAAGGGTTAAGATAACCGGTAGTCCAAATTGTAGACAATAACAAATTACTCATTGAGAGTGAAAGTCTATCTCCAGGTAAAATGTAAAAGAATTGTGTCTAAAAAGAAATTCTCAATTCTAGCAATCTTTCCTATTATTTTAAGCTCTTACTTAAGGTTTCGTTCATGTGTTAAAGAAGATAAATTGATGAATGCAACTTTTTTGCTTCTTTATATAGCATGCTGTAAATGCAGCAGTGTAAGTTTCTGTAAGTTATTGTCTAAATCACTAATAACAACATACATGTACAACAACATTGGAACAAAGAGCAAACACTTTCTCAATGCTATTATGAACGAGCCACTGCAACAAAAGTATTTTTGATTAGAAGCAATGTCTTTCTTTGTAACAGTGGTTTCCAAAAAACTGTGGCGATCAGAAGCACTACTTTGAAAAATTGTTGAGTATTGTCAGATGGTAAACAAAGACTAATACATATTGTCATAAAGAGCCGGCCGACAGCCAATTTGATTGCTTCAAATGACTTTTTGGTTGGCTCAAATAACAAAAAGTATCATAGGTGGTCAGTAACACCTAATTTTTATCATGAGGTGTTTTCTTCATAGGCCACCTCAAATCAAAAGTCCGACTCTTACTCAAATAATTAATGAAAGCCCTGTACATGTAAAAATACTTCTTTATTTTCTCTTAGGTGAGCCACATTTACATCTGTGATTACCATAAGAACATGATTCAGAGTGTTCGGATCAAACGTAAACGAAGGGACAGCGATGATGGAGACTGTTCCCCCGACCGTGACGAAGATGTGCCAGAGGTCAGAGTTATTTACCTTAATTTTGTAACTTATTATGCGTGATAATTCAGTGATTTTATTTCCTTATATATGTTTGGTACAGTAGAAAGGACCCATTCCCAATCAAATATATGACCATTTGACCTAATTTTCCAATATAGATTTTATTTCAATGCAGTTATTTGTTGAAAATTCCCAATTTTATAGTAAACACCATGATTTTCCTAATTTGTTTGTTACTGGTCGCATTCCAAACTTTATAAAAATTCACTGTTATCTCTTTTATGTATATATAGTATACTCAATTTGTTGCATCTCCAGCATTAGCTATAAAGATACCACTGCAACAGAATAAGAAATTTTGAGTTTCATACATTTTTTCTCTTGCAAGAATTGATTTCTAAGTTAGATTCATTAAAACTGAGTATATGTCGGTAAATGTTACCTAAACCAATGTTTCGTTTTGTCACAATGGTGACTGCCTGATACCACATTGACAAAATATATGCTGTTTCTTATACTTTGTAATTGTTACCTATCATTACTTAAGATATAGAAGTAACATGAAGTTCTATATTGGGAATGGGTTATTTCTCCTCATACATGAAATTACCAATTCACAACAAATCAACGTCAGCATTTCACTTTAAATGTGTGAGAACTATTGCACGTTTTGTCACAGCACTTCTTTAATTCTTTGATATGCTTTTAACCCATTTCCATCACTTTTAATATGGATCCATCAGAGAAGTCTGAGCTCAGATTTGACCATTTTGTTTTATATAGAAGCTTATTCAATAACACAAAGTTTTTTGGGATAAATAATTTTATGAAGTTGCCTATGGTTAGAGACCATTTTTGGAGCATTTCTATCTGTATCGTGACAAGAACTTATACTAACTTTGGTTTCTTTGTGTTTATAGTCAGAGATTTTGATGTCTCAGTTTTCTATTTCATCCTTAAAAGCTGAGGAGAAAAAACTATTATATCAATAGTTAGGTGAAGCTGCTTGGAGATTATGCTAAATCTTAACCTTTCGAATGCTAGGTAATTTTCTAAAAAAAAAGATTTTTATGTTGTCAGCTTTCCAAAATCTTAAATATCTGCTTTATTTTGATGATGAAAGATACTCAGAGCTGCAAACAGGCAAGATCAAAGGCCAGCCGCCAATTAACTTGGCAACTGGTCTGAATCTAACCTGTTTGCGTAAGCATGAAGTGGTTTCCAGCAGTGTAAGGGTTAATAAGAGCTGGGCATTAAAACATTGAAAAAATGTTGATGCAATGTAAAACAATTATTAAATGAAATGTTTTACTTGCATTTATTTTGTGATGGGTGAGTTAAACAAGTGGAACTTAATTAAATCTTTTTTTCAATTTGTTTCTCATTTTAGATTGACTTCTTTCAAATGCCTGTGAATACATTACGGAGATACAAGAGACATTACAAGCTACCAGCTCGGCCTGGCATGAATAAGGCGCAGCTATCAGATGTAAGTTATTTCCATCATCAACCCATTCTCTGTAATAACGACACTTTTAGACATCTGCTGCAGAAGATGTATATTTGCTATGACATTGGGATTATTAAGTTTTATAAGCAATCTTTCCATTTATCATACTGATTTCTTCCTAATCAACAACAGTGGCAAAGTGGTAGAGCGTCGGACTACTGTACCAAGGGTACCGGGTTCGAATCCCTGTGATGCGGGGTGAAAACTGCCGGTACTAACCCACAAACCAACATGATTACTGGTGTATTGTCCAGGAAGCAGTCATCGATAGTGACATGAGGGCTTTATTAAGCTTCCTTCACAATTGATGTTAAACAAATTATACAAACAAGCAAACAAGATTTTATTTTACCTTTTCTGGTTACTCTTAATGTCTTACCAAAAGTGTAATTAATCCATAATTGAAGTAGTTCAAATGACATTTTAAATTTATTTGAAGCAGGGGTCCTGTGTGGCCCAACCGTGAAGCTGGCAGACTTATAACTCGGGGTCCCGGGTTTGTGCCCTACTGACATCTCTGTTTTTGTGGGAGTAACCTTTAGCAAATCACTTCAGAGCCCTAGCCTAGTAAAAATGGAACCAGGAAAGCTGTTACATAGCTGAAAAATTGTTGATAATGACATGAAACACCAAAAAATAATAATTTGAAGCATCAAGAAAATTATAGAAACAGTGCTGCTCATAATGGAACATTCGATATTTTTCCTTAATGATTTTTTTTTATTATTATTGTTCTGCTAGAAATACTGGATAGGGAGAAGGTGATTTGTTTGAATTGAGGTGTTATTTCATATCCATGTACATTATTTTGAAAGTTTATCATTTTTGATCATTTCATCCCTGGGAAGGTCCTAATCCTGTTGATGACATTTGGATTTTCATGAGAGGCAGTCATCAAACTAACTTGACCAGCCCCTATGAGCAATAACTTAGTTAATCCATCATCATTAGGAGTCTGGCATTGTAACATAATTGTGATAATGTTGAAATGATTGGAACATATATTTGTCACCTGACTATTACTCCATCATTTCATACCCATTTGTACCTTATTTTTAACCTATTTCCCAATAGGACATTGGCTTTTTCTCATAATTTAATAGGGGATTATAAGCAGCCCCTTCCCAATTAGAAATTCCTTTAAAATCATGCAGTTTTTCTAAAAACTAAGTCGCACCAGTGTTTTGTTTCCCAATTGAGCAATTTATTGATACAATTTCCCCAAAACAACAGGTCTAGTCGTCTTCCCAATTCCAGGGGAAAAAAATCTTTGAGGAGTTTGTGACTTCTCAAAATTGAATCTAAAAATGTAAAAAAGAAATAACATGAAACAAACCATCTATTATGTGTAAGATTACTGGTGAAAAACTACTAATGAATGTTCTGACAAAAGGCACTGTCTATCTTTATGTGGTTCTCAATGGACATCTGTGGGTAACAGTGGTGCAGTGGTTTAACATTTGCCACAGCTACCAAGGGTCGTGGGTTTGATGCTTGTAATGGACAAGGTGAAAATACTGGGACTAGCCCTCAAAACACCATGAGTACTGGTAAAGTATCAAGGAAGCAGTCACTCAGGATGAATTTAACAAGCTTCAAGTGTCTGTTATTGTCATTGTAAAATATACAAGTTCAAACTAAAGACTTTTGTAACAAATTTGTCAAGGTTATGCGCTGTGGGGTTAGGGGTTAAGCATATCTATTTGTGTACATGTATATACACTGTTTTATATTTTTTGCAGACTGTTGCCAGGCATTTTAAATCCATCCCTGTCAACGAGAAGGAAGCTCTCACATACTTCATCTATATGGCCAAGAACTTTAAAAGTCGCTTCGACCAAAAACAAAATGACACCAACTGATTTGTGCATTCAAGATTGGGTGATAGACGATCAACAAGCAATGGAGTTGGCTAGTTATGAGATGGTTACCACTTAACCCATTACCAAACATTTATGACATTTGACCAGTTTGTCGCTGTCAGCTCTGGAAAACATTGTGCTCTTAAAGAGCAATTTCTCCTTTCCCCACAATGTTTTCTGCCCTATCAGAAGATTTTTCCAATTACATCACATTTTGAAATGACGTCTTCAAACTCTTTCAATTTGGGACAGTCAAAATTTGGCGTTAACTGCACTGCAGTTACTGCAAGAGGTCCAGATAAGAGGAATTATCTGCTTTGCTAAATTCCTGGTTGCTCCCTTTAACCCTTTATTGTGGGTACTCAGTAGAATCATGGAGGTGGTTCTAATGAGTGTCTTCAATATTTGTTGCATCTGATACAGTTAATCTTGATTTAAGGGACCACCCTTAAACAGTGTGTGAAACATTTTTTTACTCTGAGGCTATCTTAATCCATTACCAAACAATGATGACATTTGACCAGTTTGTTGCAGACCACTCTGGAAAAGATCTTGGGAAAGGAGAAACTGCTTGTTAAAAGCAATTTCTCCTTTTCCCATGATCTTTTCTGTCCTTTCAGAAGACTATTTTTTAATTTCATCACTTTTTGAAATGTCATCTGCAATCTCTTTCAATTTGGGACAGTCGAAAGTTTGGAGTTTGCCTTTGGCAAAGGGTTAAGGTGAAGTTGTACTAAATAGGGTCATGTGTGACCCGTTTGTTGAGGTTGGGGACTAATTTAAACTCACCACTGGTTCTAGAATATATTGTGGTAGTGTCCTTGGTAAGACATTTCAGAGCCCTGTCTAGTACTGGTGAACTCCAGGAAAGCTCTGGAAAAAAAAACCTGAATTGCTGTTAACACAGCATAAAACCCCATTAACATTTTTTTTTCTTCATAAATAGCAGTCCCAACTAATGCACCGTTTATCAGGAGGGTTGAGATCTTCATTTATAGATATGAGTAAGATCATGACTGACTGCCATATAAACCTTTTGAATGCTGGGTAAATTTCTTAAGATAGATTTTTGTGTCGTCTGCTTTCCAAAACCTTAAATATATGCAAACTTTTGATGAAGAAAGCTACCTAGAGTAGCAAACAGGTTAGATCGCAGTCAAGCCGCCAATTTACTTGGCGGCTGGCCTGGATCCAACCTGTTTGCATACACATGAAGTCGGTTCCAGCACTTAAAGGATTACCACAGAGTGGAGGATAGAAAACTCATAAAAAATGGTTACTTTGTCAGTGCTGTGCATTGTTTATGTATACATGTATACTGAAATACAAATAAAATATACGTCTTTGACTCTGAGTGTTTATGCAGAAGGTTTTCTTTCTGAATTTGAGTTTACAAGTGATAAATTGCTAATATCATGGATAGGTGCACTGGCTGTGGATATTTGAATGAAATACTGTTTGTATACAGTCAGAATGGCTTACGAACCATCCAACTTAACTTTATTCTCTATTATAGTGCAGGTGAAACATTATCAATTAAAATGTTATTAGAAGACATGTATTGTTATGTATTGCCCGTGCCCATTGGACCTTAGGTCACGCCAATATTGGCTAGCAAAATATTCCGCAAGTTATTTGTTGATAATATGAAATCGACAGTTTCTACCTCCCCTCAAACTCATTCATGAATGTTTATGATGTTTTTTTTTGGTTCGATAATAATATGAAGCCGGAAGAAAATATGCGTGAAACTACGAAGAAATGGGACCGTTCTATCTTGGTTCTTAGACGTACTTCTACGTGGCCAACATGTCATCCATATCAAAGGTCATTTTATGCAAGTCTCCGATGAAATACGAAAGCAAGTCCTTTACAGGTTTGTAATACTTGCTATTATATTTTATTATATCCCTAGATATCCATCAAACAGATAACTCTCTACGCCACTGCTATGCTCAATGAGGAAGATAAGCAAACGGTGTCTCGAAAAGAAGGTTTCGTTACGCTGGATGTAAAAAACAAAGAACTTATTAGTCCATGTAGCCATAGTAAGTTACTGACACGGGTTCAATATGGGTTCTCTTCGTCAGTGCTTTACCAAGTAACAGTTTTAGTCTGGTAATGGTTTTATATATGCCACTGTGATCTTACGGAAATTTTCAAAAAGTGTTGGATAGTGTCAAAATGCTGTAAGCAAAGATCGGGAATTTATGTCTTGAATATGGCTGAAGACGGAATAATTAAAAAAAACGTTGCCGTAACAACGTTCCCTAAATGGCATGGTTGCATCTAACGTATCCTCTTCCGCAAAAGGAAATCCCTTGCTCTGCTAAGCCGACGCGATGCTGCTCATACTTTTTGGCTCCTATTATATACACTCTTTCAGAGCGCCATGCACTAAGGTTCTGATCAAGCTAGCTTAGAGAACTATCATGAGTCATGTTCAATGCCGACACCTTGGTAGAAAATTTCAGCAAATATTTTAATCATGACTCATGATAGTTCTCTGACCATCTCTGAAGCGTGGGCCATTTTCTAGTAATCCAATCTTCGTAGAACATTGTTTGGGGATCCACGTGTCGACCATCCTTCCAACGTGACCGGCCCAGCGTGACCAGCAATGGGAACTACTCGGGTGTTTCCGTTAGCTGAGAAATACACGTTTTCATTAGTCTAGACGTAGATATTTCATTCTACAGTGACAAAGTTATGTACAGCTTGGATCATCCGAGTTACGTTTTCATTGGATAAACCCGATGTGTTCAGATTGCTCGACCACAGTGCTAGTGTGTTTAGTTTACCTTATTTGTTTCACATCGATTGTGAAGGAAGCTTAAAGCTTATTCAAAGCCATTCTCGACGACTGCTTCCTGAATGCTTTGTTGGTAAGCCCCGGCAATTTTCACATCGCCTTTAAACGTGAATTCGAACTCCGGGTCCCTCGGCACAAGAGGCCCACGCTCTATCTCTGAACCTCTGTCGCCCTGTACTGGTATCGATGCAGTACATGTTTGCACGGTCGGTGACCTCGGTATCTGGGATCTTGTCCTGCCTTCTGATGCCTTATATATTTCAGAGGCATACCGTGAAGAAGTGGTTTAGCTTCTTGTTGTATCTCGTCGTGCATCGTCCAGGGTAGCCTACCGTTTTACTAAACAACCTAAGGGAAATATTAACGTAAGTCGAAGCTGATTAACATGGATAGATTCGTGACAATATTGTGGTTTTTTTTTTAAAGATTCTGATAGTATCTTCAAAGAAAACACAATATTCTTTTGTGACACATCATTGGAAGCGTCTCGGAGAGACGATTCCAATGATGTGTTACTATGCAATATTGCTTAGCCCAATACTGAAATAAGAGGGAATGTTGTTTTGAACTTACTCAAAATTATAGCATATTTAATGTATAGTAAAACAGTAGGCCTACCCAGGTCTCTAGCATACAGTAATGTAGTACTTATTTATTATAGTGCAACGGGAACCAGACTACGAGTTATGGTGTTAGTACAACTGCTCTGTACATACCGAGCTTATTCGCTGTAGTGATGCCTCGATGATCCCCATACAGTTTTGTTTGGAAAATCAAAATGTGGAGTTGTACATGTACATAGGGTCTGTACATGTATACTAAGATATTGACGCATTCTGAACCAACTTAGCATTCAGTAGCTATTTTCCATTAAATACCATATCAACACAAAAACGTGTAATACATCAACGACATTTCATTTTAACTTGAGAATTGTTTTATCGCCGAAAATGCACTTTTAAAATGAGAATTATGACACGTAGCGCTTAAAGTGAATAAACACGCTACGTAGATCCATTCTGGGTGCACGCTCAGAATAAAACGAAACTGGCTCAGAATTTAACTCGAGTGGTTTCACCGAAAAGGCAAAAACAAGGGAAGTAACCAGTCCATACTTTCCGGTGTAAACATGACAGCAACTGTCAAAATAATTCTTCTTTCTTGTGCCATACTCTCTGTGATCTACGCATTGACAGCACCGACCGATGATTTAAAAGAATGCGATCTGTTTTCCTGGAATGCCTTCGCAGCTGCAGTAAGGCGTACAAACAATATATGCTTAAAGAACAAACACTGGTTCTTGCATAAAAAGCTTGCCACTTGGAAGCTCGCCCCTGAACAGATGCTTTACAGGCACTTTCCCATCGACACAGCTACTGCGAAATATGTGAGGGAGGTGAAAGACTCCATATTTTCCATTGCATATCCGACACCATTAGCACGGGGTACGAAGATCGCTGCTGTTAGTACGGCGGCATTAGAGAGGATCCTAGACATGGACACCTCTATATCACAGACTAGGGATTTCCTCGGGGTTGTAAGTGGAAACGAGGTTCTTCCTGGGTCTACACCTTTAGCACATAGGTAGATGCACTTTTGATGTACCTGATATATTATGCTTAGATTTTTGTAAGACTGAATAATTTGACAAATTTAGTACATCACAAGAAATCAAATTCAGACTTTCGGATACTCTAAGAGCCCCAGTCGGACTGAACTGAACACTTTCTTCTTTGTCTATGTAAAAATCTGTCAGACCAAAGAGGGTCTCTGTCAGACCAGACCTCAGGGATTTCAGACAGGCAAGGGCCTGCAAAGTTGTGTGAAGTCAATCAGGAATAGAATGGAAAAATCAAGAAGGGGAGGAGACACATTGTAAAGGGCAAAGTATGGTCTCACTGTTACATCTGACACCCCTTTCTCTTGTCAAACTACTTTGATGCATCGTGAAATATTGAGATGTTTTTGCATTGGGATTACCTCAAACCAGATAATAAAAGGTAATCTTAAGGTCAAAATATTTTGATTACCCTTCCTCAATCCTACAACACTATCCCCTTCCAATTTTTTATTGAATTTTTCGTAATACAAAGTCATGCTTTATAAGCAAACAACAATGTTGGTTATTTATGTTTTATTTATTTGTATGAAAGGTGTCTATATGATCTTTTAGAAAAATTGGAAGGGAATAGTGTTATAGGCTTGTCAGATGGAGGGAAATATTTGGAAAGTGTTAATGTATAAGATTATGAATTGATACAAATCTCTGTGTTTATTTTTTCATTTCCAATCAGATATGGAGGTCACCAATTTGGTTACTGGGCCGATCAGCTGGGAGATGGGCGAGCTGTCATGCTAGGAGAATACATTAACAGTCATGGTGAGAGATGGGAACTACAACTCAAAGGTTCGGGTTTGACTCCCTACTCTCGGCGCGCTGATGGTCGGGCCGTCATCAGATCTTCCATAAGGGAGTTCCTTTGTAGTGAAGCAATGCATGCCCTTGGTAAAAAGTTAATTTTTTGTATTTGTTTTCTCATTTTCATCATATTTCATGCTAATATATATGGGGACAATTTTCTAGGCTTAAAAAAGATTAAACATTTAAGCAAGAAAATGAGAAATTATATTAAATTCATGTTTTATGTCTTGTTTTTCTGCCAGTTTGTATATACCTCTTTAGTTTCAGTAATGCATATGCATTAAAATAAATGTTCTTGAAACTGTATCATTCTAAATGCAGTGCCTTTTTCCATTAACCAATTAGTTTGACCCTTATAATGCTGGAGCTTACTTCATGCTTAGATTCATCTACATTTAAATATATTGAAAAGTGTTGGTAGCCTCCTGACTGATAAACAGAATGCCTATACCCTTCTTGAATAACCCTCATAGGCAAGGTGGTCAAGTAATGGGTCTTCCTGTTATTTGTCCAATTATTATTCCTCTATTTGTCCAAAATGTTGAGGAATTATTATACAGGTTTTAGTTTAGTTTCAATCATAGACCCTATTTTCTAAGTAGGAACTTTGATGGAGATTACTCTTATCATATTTTTTTTTCAATTTACAGGATTACCAACAAGTAGAGCTGCAAGCCTGGTTATCAGTTCTGAACCAGTTATCAGAGATCAGTTTTACAACGGAAATTTTAAAACAGAAAGGGCTGCAGTTGTGCTTAGACTTGCACCTTCTTGGTTTAGAATTGGATCTCTTGAAATCCTGGCCATCAAGAAGGAAATTTCAAACCTCAAAAATCTCACAGACTTTATCATAGCCAATTATTTCCCATTCATCAATATGTCGGACACAGACAGGGTTTTGTCGTTTTTCCATGAGGTTGTGATGGAAACTGCACATATGATTGCTCACTGGCAAGGGGTTGGTTTTACACATGGGGTGTGTAATACGGACAACTTCAGTATTTTATCTATAACCATTGATTATGGGCCATTTGGTTTCATGGAGAGATATGACCCAAAGTATGTGCCAAACACATCAGATGATGAAGGGAGGTATAGTTATGAAAATCAACCAGACGTTGGATATTTCAATTTGAATAAACTTAGAATAGCACTTGTCCCGCTTCTAAACAAGAAGCAGAGAGATTCAGCCAGTGTTATTCTTAAAGGATATGCTGGGATATACAAATCCAAGTTCATGAAAATATTTCTTAGGAAGCTAGGCTTTCCACCACACAGCAGTCATAAAATGGCCGACTTGGAACAGTTTCTGGCCGTTTTGTTAAAAGTTATGGAGGACACGCATGCCGACTTTACCATGACATTCAGAGAACTTTCAGAAATATCCTTACAAGAACTATCAGAATCAATCACAAATGACAACTTTTCTCAAAGATATTGGACACTCCCAGTTCTATCAAATCATGACTGGTTCTCCAAATGGGTCTCACTGTATAACCAATACATTAAGGAGTCGGGGATATCTGACACTGACAGACAAGAACAAATGCTGAGAACCAATCCACGATATGTACTGAGGAACTGGATTGCTCAGACTGTCATAGAAAAAGCAGAGCAAAATGACTTTAGTGAGGTCAAAAAAGTTTTGGAGATATTGACTTCACCTTTTGACATCAACGATGATGCAGAGTTGGCTGGATTTGCATCACCGCCTCCAAAATGGTCCACTCATTTGAGAGTCAGTTGTTCCTCTTAACCCTTTACCAAATGCCAAAATATAAGACTATCCAAAATTGGAAGTTTGCAGATGACATTTCAAAATGTGATGAAATTGGAAAATAATCTTCTGAAGGGGCAAAAAACATTTTGGGAAAGGCAAAATTGCTAATTATGAGCAAATGTTCCTTTCCCCACAATATTAGTGATGAAATTGGAAAATTATGTTCTAAAGGTGCAGAAAACATAGTGGGAAAAGGAAAAATTGCTTGTTACGAGCACAGTGTTTGCCAGAGTCGTCTGCAACAAAGTGGTCAAATGTTGTTGTTTGGTAATAGGTTAACCATGTTTGTCTATTAGCACTTTTATAAACACTTTTTTTCAAATGTAATATCAAATAATAAAATTATAAAGAAATACCATTTCCTTTCACAAATTAAATGCTTAAGCTAAACATGTGAAGAGTGAAAGGATTGCTTGATAAATGCTTGGACTGAAATGTTGAAAAATAGTTATAATCATTTAAGAAATCTAATTAGATACTTCTGATTTCAATTACCAAGTTGGGTTACCCAGGTTCAAATTATAAACAATTATCTATCCGGTTTGTGACAAATAAAGTGTTGAATGTAAGACATTAGAAAGTCCTTAACATATTTCAAGATTTAACTAGCCTTGCATTTCACCCTTGAAAAAGGATTTCTTTCTAAATAGCAGATAATCTACATGCAGTCTTTCCCAAAAATGCCTGTCTGCCTGTCCCACCCAGCAAATTTCATTTTGGACCGCTCTAAAATTGCTTTCTGCTGGTCTGTGTGTCCAGCATCTTTTGGTAGAACTTAAATATGAAAAGCATTACAAAATTGCGATATACCACCAAAAGAAGACATTTCACTCTACAGTTCCAGGTGTTATAGCTTGAATCGGCTGAGGTATGTTTCTGTCCTAAATTTAGGGTATTTTCAATCTTTAGTGTTTGAATAAGTTTAAGTGGTCTCCCTTTTAATTGCCACTGTGATCATTGATTTCATTGGCTAATCTGCTATATTGGTTATACTACAGCCAATGAATTGTTTCCTAACAAATGCTGATGACCTTTGCCTTTCAATCATTACAAACGCTACAATTGAAAATTCGGACTGGCACTTTTGGTTTCCAACAGGCAACAATTTCAAGATTGCTGGTCTGGTAGACCGGCATTTTTTTTCTCCATATTTCTGAAAGACTGTACATGTATAAAACCTTTTTGTTTTTCTTAATTATGCCAATGGCAAAAAGAACTATTATCAACAATAATGGAAACACAGTATAAGTAATTGCTATTTTTCCAGAGGACTTTCCACCTTCAAATAATTATTCATTACCTATCTTAAAGAATTTGATGTTTCAAAGGTCTTACAAATAAAATATTCAACAAAAACATTGAATTTTGTGCTTTCATATATTTCAATTTCAGTTTATACAAAAAAATTAACACATAATCTTCCTTTTGATGTAATGTCAGAGCTAGCCAATAATGCACAAATAATTTTGTTTTATCTCTTCTTATGTTACATCTGAAGCACTTTTTTATAAACATGTTTTAATTATCCTCAACTTCCAAAATGGTCGCTTCTTAATTCTTCTCACAACTTATGTTTGGATTTAAATAGCGATGTTGAGCTTTTCATTGAGTGCAAGCTGTGTTCTGGTCAGGTTAGCAAGATAAACCACCATCAAGAGATCCTGAAATATAACATAACATACATTAATATTAGGCATTAAAGGCACATCAAAGGAGAGGAGAATAAATAAAATAGTGAAAAATTCTTTTATGTTCATAAAAGTCATGAGAATTAGTTTACAAATGCATTGAGACCCCATAAAATAGACTCGTTCAAAATAAAGTTATTTTGTGCTTTAAATATAGTTGTCTCCAATTCAATCATGTTTATCAACAACCTGTTTGTTTACATATTCAAAATAACGAATTCTGTTTGGATGGTTCAAAAGTGTGTATCAACTGTCAAGGTCAGGGGTGAAAATCAGGAAATCTGAATTATAAAATTTGCTAATCTGGGTTATTTCTGGTTTACTTTCACATTTAAGTTGTGCTGATGGTGTTTTCTGGTGATAACTATTTGAATCTGTCCAAAAATTTACCAATTAATATAGTTTGATATTGCATTAATCTCCTTTAATGGGCCTTTAAACATTACATATTATTGGCCATACAATTTTATATACAAATGGGGAAACACATTCTAATTCTTATCCTGTTCCCTCAGTAGCAGCAAATGAAAGAATAAAACAAAATAAAAAGTTGCACATCCAGTCATTGCGAAACTACGTCGGACCGCCGGACTAGTCCGGTAAAAATTTAGGAGGTCCGACATGTTTTTCAAAAATACCGGTCTGATTGTCCGGTAAACGTTTTCAGTTGGGAACTTACTTTCACTTTCCCATGCGAGCGTCTACTTATTTGACTGGTTCGTATTAATTTGTACTTTTTCACCGCATTGAATGGTAATAAGCGAGGTAACCAGGCAAATTATGCTGAGCCAATCGAAATGACGTCATTCGCGGTATCCCAGCTTATCAACGTCGGTATTGAAAGATTAACGAAAATGGGCTCAAGCTCTTGTACCCTGCATTGCATGAAAGATAGGTCAATGCGGCCATTTTCCGGAAACCAGCTGCTGTAAACTTCATTCGCTACTAGAATTTTACGTAACAAGAAACGAAGATGATCTCTGGAAAAACATGTTCGAATATGCAAGAGAAAATTAAATAAAGTCAAACTAATTTAACGCTATCGGGAAATATAGAGAAAATATTGCATCAGGCAATATCTCCCGTCACGTCAAACTTTCAATCGATTCATTAAATGGAAGACGCTGCAACAAAATTTTTGTTGCACCGTTTGAAGACCGATATTTACATTATTACAGTAAAATATCAAATGACATTACTCACAGTTATGAATTAAACCTTTTTAATCGATTCATACACGTAACTTGTTAATATTCATCGTATTTACTTTGTAAGAAAAGTTTATTTGACACTAGGTGAGGATCTTTCTGAATCTGATTGCGCATGCTCACTGGAGTATGAAAAAACTTATTTAGCGTTTTTCTTATTGTTTAAAAGCTATTGATGCCATTATTTGGTGGTAAGTAAGTTTATTTTACATATCTTGTCTAATCAATTGCCTTTGAATGGCCATGTTGTGCTTTTAATCCAAAAAAAAACAGTATTTGGAAATCAGACACTATTTGGATCGTTTGAAATTTCGACGTTAGATTGCCCCATCAGAATATAAAAAGCAGTCTTCACGAAGAAATATTTTGACTATATTGTAGTTATAACTTATTTATGCCAAAGATGCTCATTCAGTGATTTTTTTCCTTATATGTTTGGTACCATAAAACGGACCCATTCCCAATTAAATTGACTATTTTTCCAAAATTTCCAATTTAGCTTGTGTTTGAATTGAATTTTTCATGAAAAAATGCTGCGACTTTTCCCAATTTGTCTGGTACCAGACCCGTTCCCCAAAGTTAAAAAAAATCCCTGTCATCGATATTTTTTGGTCTGGTAAAAATCCATTTGGTCCTGTAAATTTATGAAAATTACCAGACCAACAGTCTGGTAAAGTCTGTATTTCATTCGCATAGTCTGCACATCATACTAGTTTGAATGGTTATCATTCAGCCAAACTTTCATTATAAGCTTTTGTATCCGAGTTAAAATTAATTATAATGTAAAGAACTTTTTCAGATTTACTGAAAAAATGAAGAGTGTACAATGCAATTCTTTCATACCATGTATACTTTACCAATTGGCAAATAGCTACCATGGTAAAATATTGACTAAGCTTGCTTAATAATCTGACACTACAATCAAGAGATTGTTTTATGAGATTTTCATTTTGAAACATTAAGCTAAGGTTTTACCTTCATGTTAGAGTTCAACATCTGTTCGAATTCTTCGGGCTCTATTTGGGGTATCTGGTTTACTAAGTCCATGAGAAATCGCCCCATCACATTGTCTGAGGGGATTCGTCCTGCCTAAACAAAAAACAAATATACAACTATTACAATTATGTTCTCCTTGGAAATTACTCAATAATAGTTTACTTGACTTCTGTAGACCATGTTAAAGGCTCATGAAAGGAGACTAATTTTATTTCTAACGATATTATTTGGTAAACTTTTGGTCAGATTCAAATAGTTATCACCAAAAGAACCCATCAGCATAACTGAAACATTTCTTTATTTATAAAATTGAAATTTATTTGTAGAGTACCGGTAAATCTTTTATTACAAAGAGGTTTAATTAACATACATGTACATCCAATATCAGACCTGGGCTAATAAATTATCCTATATCATTGACCATAGGCAACCTAGCAATTCAACCACCCTTTCTTCATGACAAACATTATGATTGAATCAAATCCTTATACACAATGAACTCATCATTTTTATTCCTCATTGGTTAGATGTTCTTTAATCATAGCAAATAGTCCAAAAATAAAACCCCTTTAAAAGCATCAAAGACAAACCAGTCATTATGGCTTACATGATTGATATTACTCATTGTGAGCTGTTAACCCTTGTAGTGCTGGAACCAACATCATGCATAGGCAAAAAGGTTGGATCCAGGCCAGCGGCCAAGTAAATTGGCGGCTGGCCTGTGATCTGACCTGTTTGCCATTCTGAGTATCTTTCCTCATCAAAATCAAGCAGATATTTACAGTTTGGGAAAGCAGATGACACAAAAAACTATTTCAGAAAATTATCCACCATTCTAAGGGTTTAACCAATTAATCACACCACATAGTTTTCCGATGCATTCTGTTTTAATATATCTGTAATGGGATGGATGATAACATTCTTCCATTATATATTCAAGCTGATGCTATCTTACCAGCACATCCTCGACATATTCCAGCACTATCCCCATCTTCTGCTGTAACATCCCACAGGCCCTTTCTACCTGTGTCAGATCTTTAACCAGGTTTACACTTCTCTTGGGGTTAAATTTACCTCCCTGGATGATCTCAACTGAAAATAAGGAACATATTAGCATTTCACATTGTAGACAAACAAGCTTAACACTTGAACAAAATAGTCTTGTCACTTAACCCATTACCAAAGAATAATGACATTTGACCAGTTTGTTGCAGACGGTACTGAAAAAAAAAAAACGTGGGGAAAGGAGAAATTGCGCTTAATGAGCAATTACTCCTTTACCCACAATGTTTTCTGCCCAATCAGAAGATTGTTTATGTATTTCATCACATTTTGGACTGTTGTCTGCAAACTTTGAATTTCGGACAGTTGATAAATTGACATTTGGTAAAGGGTTAACAATTGAAAAAAAGTCATCAGTGACTTAACTGATGATTTGTAGCAGGAAACTGACCAAGGAATGACCAGAACAGAACATTTCTTTTACTCGTTCAAGTACAATACGTACAGCAGGAGGTATACATGGTCCAATTTAAAACTATTTCACCTGTTAAAAGGCCAGTACCAACACTATCAAAAGTTGTAGATTAATTGAACATATCCCTTTACCTCATGGGATTTGTTTAATTGGTCAAATCTTCAAAAGAAAATTAACAGTAAACTATGGTCATAAGAAAGATGCCATTTTGACAAAATGAGGTATTGCTTATGAGAAATGTCTAAGATTCTATTTTTGTCAAAATTGTTTCTGGAATATTCTGCTGAAGGTGTGTCGAAACAAACATTTTATGAATCCACAAAAAGCTTTAACCATCAGAATGCTGGATCATTTTCTCAAAATAGATTCTTGTGTCATCTGCCTTCAAAAACTTTAAACATCTGCTTAATTTTGATGGGGAAAGATACTCAAAGTAGCAAGCAGGTTGGATCACAGGCCAGCCACCAATTTAATTAGAGACTGGCCTGGATCCAACCTGTTTGCATAAGCATGATCTTGGTTCCAGCACTATAAGGGTTAAAGTTTTAACGTATACTGCTGACATAATCTATTCCCCAACACTGCTACACAACAATTTTACCTCCAATCTTTTCTGGCTCATAGCTGGTGATCTCAACCTGGACGGGAGAAAACATTGTTCCCAATGTTTTACCTGGAGTGCCTATATGGGTGCTGAAAATATACAACAGTCATGACTTCAAATATTTTCATAATATATGTGTGTAATCTACCGGTAATCATTCAAAATTCAATTACATAGTTAAAAAGGTGCAATCTGTTTTTAATATACAAATACAAATCAGAAATAAATTGTAATCATAAATATGTTCCTCGCACCTTAGATAAGTTCCCTTTTCATAGAGTGTTTCCAATACAATGCAACTATCTTGTCATAAATCGCTATTTGCTGCAAGCCTCAGTGATTAACAACATGTTGATAGTCTTTTACTCTTATGTTAAAATACATATACAATTTAAAAGAAAAAAAGAAGAAAAATAACCCCAAAATCCATTCAACCCTATCACAAGTTGTGACTGATCAAAATTGAAAGCATCAGCAGATGACCAAAATAACATGAAAGAGAAATCCTTTAACTTTTTCAGTATAAACCATTGTGATAAATAAATACATTGCTTATTATGAGTCATTTATCCTCTAATAGCAATGTTTTTAAAGTCTTTTTGATGCGGGTGCATCAGGATGATGTATAATACAGTAAGGGGTGGATCCTGTATCTCCTACCTGACATAGGCCTTCATGCCCATCTTGTTTCCCTTAAGAGTGGTGTCTATGGTCAGATGTACGGGATTTTTGGCCTCTCGTGAGTAATATTCATGGATAAGCAGAGAGTGCTCAGAAACATCAGCCCCTGTGGAATACCTGAATAAATATAAATAATACATGTTCTCTTTGGCCTAGGCTATATGAAAAGGTTTATCATCATCTTTGTTTGCAGTTTATAAACAGAGAAAGTTGATTTACAACAATCAAATGGTTAAGAGATAAATCTTGGCTATGGATATTCTTCAATGAGCAAGTTCAGCAAATTGAATTCATACCCTTTAAGAACACAGCCTTCATTGATCTTTTTGGCTTTGTCTAATTAAAATGTTCAAAATGGCTTTGATTCTACAACATCCATTGCAAAGTTCTACCAATGCATCATAGTAGTTTATGTACAAAAAGTGTACAATAAGATCAAGCGACCATTAAACATGCAAGAAACTTCCTATGTACATAAATCTAGCAGAGACTCTACAGATCTCAGTTAATCCTTCTATATGGTTTGATGTTCATCAAAATAACAACACTACAAATACTATTTAAATGTCATATGGTACTTCAACAGCCATAAAACCATGCCACTATGATTCGTCATAACTTTATACATAAAACTTGATGAAAGACATATGTCTCTTTGTTAGGGTTTTACATAACAGTTATATTTCAATGAGTGGCTCATGAGAAATGGGAGAAGACATATGTCTCCTTGTTAGGGTTTTACATAACAGTTATATTTCAATGAGTGGCTCATGAGAAATGGGAGAAGACATATGTCTCCTTGTTAGGGTTTTACATAACAGTTATATTTCAATGAGT
Source organism: Cerastoderma edule (assembly GCA_947846245.1). Lineage (NCBI taxonomy): Eukaryota > Metazoa > Mollusca > Bivalvia > Cardiida > Cardiidae > Cerastoderma > Cerastoderma edule. The sequence continues at coordinate 35,148,005 of OX401408.1, read as the reverse complement.
GGCTCATGAGAAATGGGAGAAGACACTTAACCCCTTACCAGACGCAACATGTTCTAGTGTCCCAAATTGAAAGAGTTTGCATACATTTCAAAATGTGATGAAATTGAAAATTATCTTCTGATAGGGCAGAACAAATTGTGGGAAAAGGAAAAATTGCTCTTCTCAAGCAATTTCTCCTTTTCCCAGTGCTTTCCAGAGTCGTCTGTAACAAAGTGATAAAATGTCGTCATTGTTTGGTAATAGGTTAACTAATAACTGCCTGTATGGACTGGTTAAGGTCAAGCCGGGTAGAGCCATTTGCATTCCATAATATGGCCAGGTGACTACATCTCATACAAATGCCTCTTATAAACCATTGTATTTTATCACATGCAAGAAGGGTCATTTGATAACAAGTAATGTACTCTAACCACTAGGCTAAGGAGCTGCCAAAAGACAAATACTTTAGGAAAAAGTATTTTTTGTCTTAAGAAGACTCCGGAGATAAAACTCACCAGCCAACAATCACTTCTGATGGATTAACTTTCTTGTGAAGTTCATACATGTTTCTGGCATATTCCAAATCAGCAGCAACCTTTACAATGAAAAAAATTAAAATGAGGATTAAAAGCTTAAGATTATCATATGTAAAGGAAATAGATGTCATTAAAGGTTTTTAAACATATTTACTCCATGACAAATGATTGTTTTGTTTGTTTTGAAGGTGTATAACATCATATAACACATTGTTTGTTTTGAAGGTGTATAACATCATATAACACATTGTTTGTTTTGAAGGTGTATAACATCATATAACACATTGTTTGTTTTGAAGGTGTATAACATCATATAACACATTGTTTGTTTTAAAGGTGTATAACATCATATAACACCTTATCAACATTTTTTTCAGTTATGTTATGGCTTTCGAAGATCCACCAGTACATGTACTAGGCTAGGGCTCTGATGTAACTAACCAAAGGTCACTCCCACAAAACCAGAGGTGTCAGTGGGACTTGAACCCAGGACCCCCAAGTTCTAAGTCCGCGACTATAACGGTTAATGGTTGTTTTATCTCTACTGAAACAAATTTTAAATGAAATAGTCATAAATTGATAAAAAATAATCTTGACCCAAATAATTCGTCTGTGGCTAGTCATATGAATTATTTTTTATTTTCTAATGAAATTTAAGTTGCTATCTCATAATACAACTAACAAAATGGTTATTTGATGCTTGCAACATATTTCTTATTTTATGAATGATACAAATATTTCTATACTCCAAAAACTTTACCTCATCTTCTGACTCATTATGGGGAACGGCAAATGCATTTGTGACTTCTACAGCCCCTTTATCATGGATACCTGAAAGAGATTTTTATGTCTTGAAAGGCATTTGTAATAACTGGTGACTCAAAATAAACACAAGCTCATTTGGACATAAAAGTAATGATCATGAGTATAAAATAAACAAGAGGGCCATAATGGCCCTTTATCGCTCACCTGAGTTCTGTTTGAAAAAGAGGTATATTTAAGACAGAGTGGTTGGTATGTTTCAAACTCTTCTAAGTGCTAATTGCATTGAATACTCTAAGCCAATGCTCTTGCTTGTTAACATTTTTTTATGTGTATTGTATTTGTCTTCTTGAGTTAATGTTCACCAAGACAAAGAGAATTAAGATGAAGGAAATTTAGGTTTGTGAAAGCAGGGACAGTAACAATTGGTTGGGCAAATTAAAATAATAACAATTGGAAAATGTATCTCAAAGTCGTTTATTGGTTTTCAACAGTAAATAAATTTGGAAAATTTTAAGACAGTCAAGCTTATGGTAAATAATCCAATCATTCTGGCCAACTTTCATCAAAATTGGACCATAAATGTGGCCTCTAGAGTGTTCACAAGCTTTTTAAATTATTTGACCTAGTGACCTAGTTTTTGACCCCACATGACCCACTTTCAAACATGGCCAAGATTTCATTTTGGCAATCCTTCTGACCAACTTTCATCAAAATTGGACCATAAATATAGCTGCTAGAGTGTTCACAAGGTTTTTCAAATATTTGACCTAGTGACCTAGTTTTTGACCTCACATGACCCGGTTTCAAACTTGGCCAAGATTTCAATTGAGACAATCATTCTGACCAACTTTCATCAAATTTGGACCATAAATGTGGCCTCTAGAGTGTTCACAAGCTTTTTAAATTATTTGACCTAGTGACCTAGTTTTTTACCCCACATGACCGAGTCTTGAACTTGGCCAAGATTTCATTGAGACAATCATTCTGACCAACTTTGATAAAAATTGGACCATAATTGTGGTCTCTAGAGTGTTCACAAGCTTTTTAAATTATATGACCTAGTGACCTAGTTATTGACCCCACATGACCCAGTTTCAAACTTGGCCAACATTTTTATTGAGACAATCATTCTGACCAACTTTCATCAAAATTGGACCATAAATGTGGCCTCTAGAGTGTTCACAAGCTTTTTAAATTATTTGACCTAGTGACCTAGTTTTTGACCCCACGTGAACCAGTTTCAAACTTGGCCAAGATTTCATTAAGACCATCATTCTGATGAACTTTCATCAAAATTGGAACATAAATGTGGCCTCTAGAGTGTTCACAAACTTTTTAAATTATTTGACCTAGTGACCTAGTTTTTGACCCCACATGACCCAGTTTCGAACTTGGCCAAGATTTTATTAAGACAATCATTCTGACCAACTTTCATCAAAATTGGACCATAAATGTGGCCTCTAGAGTGTTCACAAACTTCTTAAATTATTTGACCTAGTGACCTAGTTTTTGACCCCAAATGACCCAGTTTCGAACTTGGCCAAGATTTTATTGAGACAATCATTCTGACCAACTTTCATCAAAATTGGACCAAAAATGTGGCCTCTAGAGTGTTCACAAACTTTTTAAATTATTTGACCTAGTGACCTAGTTTTTGACCCCACATGACCCAGTTTCGAACTTGGCCAAGATTTTATTGAGACAATCATTCTGACCAATTTTGATAAAAATTGGATCATAAATGTAGCCTCTAGAGTGTTCACAAGCAATTGTTGACACACGCACGGACGCACGGACGACGGACATCTCGGTATCACAAAAGCTCACCTTGAGCACTACGTGCTCAGGTGAGCTAAAAATGTAAATAGCATGACAAGAAAATGTATAGTTAAAGTTAACACCATGGATGGATATAAAATCAGGGCTTTTTTTCACTGTATAACAGATACCCGCAATTTTCTCTAAAATCATGCAGTTTTCTCCTAAAAATGAGTTCACCTCGAATATTGGACTAAATGAAAATATTGAAGGGGACTTCAAATCAATAGTTTGGATTACCAGTATGCAACCAATAAGCAATTGACATCTGAAACTTTTTGATAAATAGCGATGTATTTTGATCATTTAATTAAATAGATAATCAAACGAGTAGTAGCCTTTGTTTACCCTTTTAGTTGCTTTGCATAAGACAAAACGACAGTAATTAATTTGATGGTTTGTAACATAAAAGCATACTAGCGCTCAGAAAAACTGCACAACTTGGTGTTATGAGGTATAGATTATGATTTAATCTGTTGAAACATAGCAAAAAACCACACGTTCATGACAATATAACGCCTGCACTTTTTATTGTCTATTTTTTAAAGTGCTATTTTCATAGATTTGGTGCCCACCAATTTAACTGCATTGTTTACATTTGGGTAACATCTCAAATAGCAAGGAGTGTTCGGATAAATGAGTGGCTATCACCTGGTTAGAAAAATCACATGAAACGCATTAAAATACTGTAATTTATCCAATATTAACAACATGAACATTCAAAATTGAGAGTTACTTGGGTTTTATTGGTTCCCAACGTTTCTCAGCTGACCTTGTTTTATGGCTAATTGTAAACAAACCTTATAGAATTTACTCTCTTAAAAGCATCATGTGCACATGTTACCGTCTCAATTCCTCTGTAAAAGGGAATTTAAAGTATTTTTAAGTTAATTTCCAATTATTCTAGAACTTTCACTATTTAAGCGTAAATGAGCGCAAGTTTGGCTTTAAGTAAACATCATGTATTATCTATTGATTTTAAATCGACATTGTGTGCTTAAATTCGTAAATCTTTATTCAGGGCTTTTTCATGTTATATAACAAGGGCCTATGAAAGGCTACTTCCATGGAAATTTCTTTAAAATCATGCAGTTTTGCCCAAAAATTCAAAGTCATACCAGCTTTTTGGCTTCCCAAGTCAGCAATCTCAGCGACAAAACTCCCAAACTCAACGGGCTTGGGCCTCTTCCCAATTCATGGGAAAAAAAGCCTTGTTCTTAGGTAAAAATCTTTAACTACTTTGGTCCTTTGAAATTTTGATGTTAGATTTCTCCATCAGAAATTATAAAGGCATAGCAATTTTCTATTCAAATTATTTTAAATAACACAAAGAGGCACCTTAGTCAAAATGATTTGACGTGAAGATTGCTTTTATTTTCTGACGCAACAATCTAACGTCGAAATTTTGAATGATCCAAACAGTGGAGGAAAAAATCAAAATCAGATTTTCTGTTTTAAAGCACAAAATGGTCATTCAATTGATAAGATAAGATATGCAAAATAAACTTATATTCCATCAAATAATGGCATCAATTGCCATTAATTTAAACAATTTAAAAAACGCCTAAATTAGCTTTTTTTACACTCCAGTGAGCATGCACAATGACAGTTAAACGGAAACAGAAAAAATCGCCAATTTAACTATTCTTACAAAGTAAATATGAGGAATACCAACAAGTTGCGTGTTTGGATTGATTGAAAAGAGATTAATTCATAACTGTGAGTAATGTCATTTGATATTTTACTGTATAAAGGAAAAAGAGGCCTTCAAATGGTGCGAATAAATTCTTGTCAGAGTGTCCTCCATTAAATGAATGGTTCGAAAGTTTGACATGACCAGTGGTCGAAATTAAGATTTTAGACAATGGGCCCTTTGGGCCTGTATTCTTTGAATCTGAATAGGCCCGGATGGAAATGAATGGGTCCAAATTGTTTCTATAGCAAAAGTAACATTTACTGCTTTTAAATGAATGTTAATATTATATGTATGTATACTATGATGATAAACAAGTCAAACTGGCTCATATTGTTTTGAATCTGAGTTTTCGCCTGTTTTCCTCTTCTTTGTAACCTGACCAGGCTTACACTCGGGCGCGTATTTTAAGAACGAAAAAGCCGACATCTTACTGACAAACGATTCCGGAAGTAAACATAGCTGGTACCACTTATTTTTGTATTTGTTCGTAACAAATACGGAAAACAGGGCTACAGCAAAATTACGTTTATATCCACGATAAGAACAAAGTCTGCCAAATGATTAAAAACTGGAAAAAAACAGTTTAAAAAGGTACAACGGAACCATGTGACCTTATTATTCCAGAGCCATTATTATACAGATACTTTCATTTGCGGATTACATTAAAATATGTTACGTTAAACTTTATAAGTGGCTTAGCGCACGGATTAGTGATGCATCTCTGTAATCTATCAAACGCTTTAAACAAATGCACATTGGGGCGAACGGACATGTACACTGGGGCGAACGGAGCTTCTTCTAGAATAAGAACAAAATCACGTCGATCTGGATTTCCCACCCTCCGACTTATGGAACATATAAAACACCGAAATATGAACAGAAAACATTTTGGGATGTATTTAATTACAACTCATGTATGGATAATAATTTCTATAACAGGAAATTAGCAGAATAATATCGTATTTCACAGGAAATTTCAACAGGCCCTTTGGGCCCATTGTCTTTGAAATTGAGTGGGCCCGGCAAACATTTTATGGGTACAGGGCCCATGGGCCCGGGCTAATTTCGACCACCGCATGACGGAGATATTGCCCGATTAAAAAAATGTCTCAATATTTATCGTTCTCATCAAATTAGTTTGACTAAGAGGCACCCGAGATATTGTGATATAATCTTGAAAAGACAGAAGAATCAATTTTAGACAATGTATGTTCTTGTTGATCAACTAAAATTTGGCTAAGAGCTCTTTGTGAGAAAAGGTCGCATAACCAGCACAAAAAGGTTACGCAGTACGAAAGAAAGCAGGTGCGAATATTTTAAGAGCATATGTCGGTAGAAATTTCGATATCCCCTTTTGAGTGAGGAAACAAAACTTTGCTCTATACTAAAACCCACCTAATAAGGTACCAATTACACGTCTCGCATCTTCATTTCTACGCTCGAACGAGTCAACAATTGTAAACAATACAACCGGGTGAATCCGGCACACGAGATTGGCGGCCATTTTGGAAGTGAAAAGACAGGTTGGTTCGTTTGGGCAGAAAAGCGTACGTCGTTTTGAAGTTGATGTTTTCAGTAAGACACTTGTTGTTTGCACGTTGGTTAACATTATCGTGTTCCCCTTTCCCGAAATGGTTAACAATATTCAGTGGGTAATCCACCTGCCATTACTTCTAAAAGATATTGGAAGTGAAATTAAAAAAATATGAAACCAGAGACATAGATGACATGTTATATATGTCTCTGATGAAACTAATGTCACGGCTGCTAAACCTTTTCTTAAGGAAGATATTTCACAATTTTAATGTACCTGTAGTCCGAATGATCCAGACGTAGATATTTCACTCTACGCAGTTACAGCTTGGATCATCCGAGTTAATGTACCTGTGGTTATTTTTCAAAGAAATTGGAAATGAACTCCCGGGCTCGTGAACTCCAAACAATTTAAAGCTTGTTTACGGCTTCTCAAACTTACTATGTTTCTGCTAAAGTATACAAGGAAGATGTTACAACGTGAGTGATAGTTATTGATTAAAGGTTTAACCATTTAGACAAGGCCATGTCGTGATAGATATGTCTGTCAACATGATTGTTTTCATTCTCATTACGTGCATCGAAATGAATTCCTCTTCAGGCCTATGTAGATCATAAAAGAGCAATAAGCTTATCAGTGGGGAGAGGGGGTGATATGTAAAGGGTTGGCTCGGGTAACTCGGCCGGGTCAACTCGGTCTGCTATAGGAGCCGTGTACATTATGTACAAGTTCTAGTACACAATTGAAGAATGTAAAATGATTCCATTAAAACTGCCATTAGTCATTCAAATAAAAGATCGCATATGTTGCTGAAACAATTTATTTGATCTATGTCTCTTCTTAAGTTAATAGTTATCACTTTTCTCAGAGACATAATGTTATCTATGTCTCTGCTTTTCTTTGGAGAAAGTTATTGATCGATAATAGGCACGATTCTTTAAATGTCTTGGTTAATGTAAGCTTTTAAAATCTAATAAACTGCACCATTTAAACATATAATCTAAGCTAGGCTCCTTGATAAAGCAGCCCGAGTTGACCCGGTCAAGTTAACCCACATTCTTTATCATGGCACGAGCATGAAATCCTACTTTATGGGTGTGAATTGAATGGAGGGCTTCAAAGATGTTGTAACGTTTGAGCGTCAGTCTAAACAGGTTTGTGTCATTGTGAGCTAGAGCTTATTCAGATGCGCAGAGGCAAAGCGAAACAAATAAATATTGTTCCATTAATATATATTTGAGTAAACTGGATAAATCAAGTGTGTCGTAAACAACAAATTGAAAATATTTTATTGAGACCAGGATCAAATGTTTTTTCTAGTTTTCAAACAAATATTTGAGATACAGGAGTATACCCGTAAGTACCTAACGGTCAAACAGATACATTGCTTTTAATTTTATATCTAACACTTACTTTTAATTCGGACATTATCATGTGTTTTCGCGTTAGCTTGGCTAGATATATCGTAACATGGGAGGCTTTATAGCACAATATTTTGATCTATTTTGTAGTGCTTTTAATATATATAGGTGCTACCTATTTACGAAAAAACAATGTTAATATGAAAATAGGCAAAGCCTAAACCGGGCGAAAGAGATTTTTTCCTTCAATTAATGAACAGTGCTAATTCTGGATTTGTATAACATAATGTTCCCTTTGTATTGTATCAGTAGTACTAGGCCAGGAAGCAGTGTCCTGTCTGAAGGCACTCCAATTTGAAAGAAATAGCCATTGTCAAGATACAAATCAGATGAGTTTAATATATAACCTACGACACCAACTACTTTATTCTACCACTGTGGATATATATGAGTTGCTAACCATTACGAATAGTACACATTGTCATTAGACAAAAGTATAGTTGGTATTGAGCTTGAATAATTATGCGTTTGATACTTCGGCTTGTATGATATTCTTTCGAAAGTCATTGCACCACGACTTTTTAAATGTCTAACCAAAGCGCAATGATATTCGTATGGGTTAAATGGTCAGTGTCTAGGGTAACTCAGATGATCCAAGCTTTAACTGTGGCGAAGAATGAAATATCTACGTCTGGATCATTCGGACTATGTCTAGGGAGGAATATTGGAAGGTTCTGGTGGGGAAATAACAGGAGCAGAGATTAATGTCCATTGATACAACTGAAACACTCTGTTGAAAATGGTGTTAAACCATAATCCAACAATAGCATCTAAGACTTCGGGGGGTGGGGCGGGGGTGTGGAACGCTTCTTCATGTTGAATTATTTTGACTAAACCACAGAGCAACGATGTTTGTATGGGGTAAGTGATCGGTGGCTTAGAAGGTTTATTCGCAGGAACTGACGAGGAAATAATTGGAACAAACAGGGATATGTCTACTGATACAACTGAAACATTCTGTTGAAAATGTTGTTAAACCATAATCAAACATAGCATCTAAGACTCATGTATGTGTGGTTGGTGGTTCTCGCTAGATACTCTCATGTTTTAGCTATCCTACCCATATCAGTAATGCAATAAGAAACAGAAGACACTGTTAGTGCATTATCAAAACCACCAAACTAAATAATTTGAATTCCAAATTCTCTCCATGCAAAATGAGGATTCAATGCAAGACTTCAGTTAGTACTTCCAATATGTGAAGCACTTACAGTTTTGTATTGCACTGAAACCTTGATATGTAGAATTTACTCTTCACCAAATTGTATGTTGTAAGTATATGCTTTCTCTGAATCATTCTTAAAAACCTTTCAAAGCATATGATTTAATGAGAGGGGAAAATTTGTGTTAGGAAGGAAATCCATCATTGTCAAAAGTCTTTGAAATTATCTAAAGCACCAAAAGTCTTTCTATAATTAGTTGAAACAAACAAAAGATAATTCTATTGTTAAACAATTGACAAAATTTATTGAGGTTAATTAGTAGTAATAACAAACACTTTTCTCAATAGAATATGTACAGATCTATACAAAAACTTGTTCAAATGATCAGCCATAGTGTTAGCCTTCTCCAAAATGCAATGCATGATTTACATTATGTTGTTTGAATAAGGAAAGTTATATAAGTTTGCATATTTTCCACATTTAAACATAACCTTAAATGCTGCAATGTTGAGTCAATAACCTGTTACTCCTTTTAACAAACTATTGATTAAAGTATTCTTTCCAAATGTTTTGTTTCATCATCTTCAGGGTGTAATATCCATACTTGTGGAATATTTCACAATTTATAAAAAGGAGTCCAAATTGAGAACAAAGCACAGAATTTTTGTAAATTCCTATAACTATTACATCTTCTATTGAAAGTAAACATGCAAAATTTCATCATTTATCCTTAAAGCTTCATTTAAGCTTTATTTGTAACTGTTATCAATGAAAGTAATAGCAGATTACAAGAAAATTGAATAATTTAACTATGACATTTGATTTAAACTATGATGAGAAAAAGGATAACTGCTCATTTAGTCATTTGACTCATTTCATGATTTTTTCAGTGTTTTCTAAAAGACTCCTGCAACATGCAAAGCGTTTCACAAGGTAGAAATAATTTAACATATCTTTAACATAGAATAAGAAGCTAATGTGATGCAAGGAAATCTTTCAAAACAATGAATCTGCTAATAACAATATATTTTACCCAATAGTATTCAGACATTATTATTGTTTATGCTTTATTTCTAGAAATGTCCAAATAATTTCAAAATGTAGAGCCATCATTATTTGAAATAGAAATTATTTGCAACCAAAAGTGTTTGTAATTAGGAAAAAGAGAGCATTTTTGCAGAGAATGAAATCATTGTGACAAAAGGGAGTACTTGCTGTAGAAATAATGTTATAATGGTTATAATGGTGGCTTTACTCAAATTTGTTATGCCCCACTTGCATACAAATGTGTTTACATGAGTTAACAATTAACCAAACACCAAATTTTTTACTGTCCCAAGTTGAAAGCGTTTGCAGACGACATTTCAAAATGTGATGAAATTGAAAAATAATCTTTTGATAGGGCAGAAAACATTGTGGGAAAAGGAAAAATTCCCAAAATGTTTTCCTGAGTCGTCTTCAACAAAGTTGTTAAATTTCAGTTTTGTTTGGCAATGGGTTAACTGGTCTACTATTGAAACTAAGCAGATATTATTGTATTTCATTAAACAATAATTCACCCTATTGCACCTTTTGCAGTAAAAAGGTCCCTCAAATCAGTGGTAGAATATGTAATAAATTGAACCAGCAATATGTATCTCAGTTTTAAATGCTATCTGCTGCCTTATATTGTACAAAATAATGAATGAAAACTCTTACTGTCCAATGATTTGACTTTTAACAGTAGTTTCTTAAACATTATGGGAAAAGTTTCTTTCATCTCACAAACTGAGACAGTTTTGCTACAACTATCTATCAGTATTGGAAATACATGTGCATTTATGTCAGTCTTGTTTGTGTTGTGCTACAAAATATAGATTCCACACATGTTTTAGATTTAAACGTTTACAGAAAAAATGCAGAGACAGTTTTCATACAGATCTTCATCTGTTCTCTTTTTGTCGAGGTAATCTTTCATGTCAGCACTTTCATGTACAGATCCTCCTCTGTCAGGCACAGATATTTCTGTTTAAAAGAGATAATGGAAGAAACATAAGTTTAAAACAAAATCCATGTTAAAATGGTTCTTTCTTTGTCACTGTACCTTGTACATAACAGAAGTGTTTTGATGTTTATATGTACATAAAACATGAATGTTGAAAAGATATCATTTCAAAAGTACTGTAGAGTCTTTTTTGTATTACCAAACTTTGTTTTGAATCTTTTAATTGGCAACACATTTGCCAAAATCTTGTTATAGAATTACTTATGATGTCTTTGTTCATTTAGTTGTAATCATTATATGAATCTCACTTGAAAAGGTAAGTAGATTTGGTTCATGTCTTAGCAAGGTCTAAATATACATGGTTTGGCCACACAGTGGCATAATGGTTAGCGGCGTGGACCTGGGTTTAATCCTCAATGGCATTCACGTAAATTGCTGTGTAGTGTTTCTTGGCAAGAAACATTTCCTAGCCTTATACTGGTAGTTTAAACAGACATGTACCATTAAGCTCAAGACTGAGCCATATGCATTAATGGAAAAACAAATATATTCCAGCCACTTGTTTGAAATTCAATAGTCATTATGCATCCTTTTACATCATTGTTTATTAAGATTCCTCATCAAATTATGAATGGAAGGAAGATAAACTAATCTAATTGGAAAATATTGCAGTGTAGTTTTTCTCTAGAAAAACCATGCTAAGAGGATGTATTGATATGTACACAAACTAAAAGTAATAAAATTTATGTTTGACATAGTGTTGAAAACAGTATAAAACACCTGTAGTTCAGGTAAAACCATCTTTCTAAAGTAAAAAGCTCTTCAAACCAAAATTTCCTTGTTTGTCTTATCTGTATTTGCAAGGTATTATTCATATCATAATTACTTATGAAAAAGATAAGTTGTACTCACATGTGCTTATAAAACAAAGAATCTTTCTTTATGCAGTACCACAACATTCATTTCTTTGGTTGCCGGTTCACATTTGACCTTCACACAGTCTGAACTATGGCTGATTCTGGAAAGCAGACAAATGAAATTAACTTAAAAGTTATTACTATGTTCCCCGACTATGTCTCCATTAATAATCGGGAAAAGACATACGTTTTGGAAGTCATCAGGATAGGTAGATTCAAGCATCAAAGAGCAAAGAACGTGTGAATAAAAAAAAAACCAGGCACTCCAAAAAGATTGGATGTCAATCCAAAAAGAAGAATCCAATACGGATCAAGATTACTCAGCCTTGAAATGATCTCAATGTAAACAAACCTTTTTTCGTCTCTAAAATGTATGTCCATATTGCCCGTAGCTTTTAACACTGGAAAGTGTACTAAATACTACCTCGACACATAGATAGATGCGGTGACATAAAATCAATATTCGGAGTAAGATAGTGCTCGTAGTGTCCATCTTGTTTGTAAACATAGAATGACGGTCCAGACTCTCTTCGATTTATCTATCTCGCTTTATACAAAATATACTGTCAAAATATGCGTTCTTTATACGAAAATGAAAGTGTACAAAAAGTTATCTTACCTGACATCATCGTTTCGATGTTCGTTCAACAAGGCGATTATTTCATTCGATTTAAGATTTGAAGCGGTGATCGGAACGATGATGATTTGTAAAGAAAATGTCTTGTCACGTGATACACCAAAATGGAAAGTGCACGTTACAGTTCTTGGTGTAATCACCATGTCAACATATGAAGAATTGACGGGTTTTAGGATGAGAGAGGCCATCTTCACCAAATAAACAGAAAATGTTGAAATGCGGTCTAAATTTTACAAAACTGTTTATTGTTTCAGATGTTGTAAAAAATATTCGGAGGAAAATCCTTCTATTTTTTGCTTGTTAACTTTGATTTTTCCACATCATTGCTAGTAAAAGAGCTGAATAAAAATAAATTTTCGGACAAGATGGCGCCATATGGGGCCAAAAAAACCGGTTGCAACCAAAATGGCCGAAAAAAGTCCTATAGGGTTCTGAGTAATTCGGAAATCCTTGGTTTTGTAGGTACCTTCTTTCGTTTCGTACGTACGTGTAACATATAGGCGGTCTTCAGACCGTGCCTTCGGCACGGTCTTTCGCCCGTACTATCTTCGCAAAATGCTGTTTCAAAACCATATATTGTTCTACATTCCTTATTTCAGATTCATAGATTTCTGTAAAGCCGTCGAGACATGTAGTAAATGAAGAATTTGGTACTATGACCGGGCTTACTTAATCACATGTAGGGAATGATCGCTCTCAATTACGTAGGCAAATTAATGGAAAGAGTTGTCTACAGATACTGGTAGTCCTGCAAAGTTTTACTTTATTTCGGATACTCTTATACATGAACACTAATAGGGATGTTTACGGGGCCATTCTACCGTGCATCTATTGATTGAGAGATTGGTGTTTCAAGTCAAACTATTTAAAGCTTCCTAGCTGTCATATCTTTTATCACGGGATCCCGAAGTATTATCCTAGAATATAACAGTGTTGATTTTCTTATGTGCAAATATCCTGCTTTGTCAAGCTTTTTAACCCACTAAACCAGTTGACAGACTATTTAAATAGTATTTCAATGTGTAATTTGTTTTTTCCTTTTTTTCTCTCTTTTGCTCTCTCTCTATTTTTTGTTTTTTTCCCCCAATTTCATTGAATCAATGCATTGTCATTTGGATTTAACAGAACATTTATGTTACATAGCTGATATGAGTGTGAGTCAATTAATTTTCTTAAAGTAACATATCGCTTAAAACTGCCATTCAATTGGCATTAAAAGAAATTATCAATCAATCTAGAAATCAAATCTGAACTCATAGTGTATTTCCAAAGTTACAGAAATGTCCGATTAGTTACGATTGAATTTAATAAAATCTCCGTGAATCCAATCTCCTAGGCGCTTTTTGTGTTAAATCATGCGTCTATATTTTTATACCTGATCACATTCGGGTCACTGTAATGTGTTCCTTCAAATCTCACACCAACTCTCGCTACAATGTCAGTGCGATTATGCTGATTTTTTTGTTAAAACATTTCTTTTGTTTGGTTCCAAATCAAACATTGAAAGAGCTTATTACAAAAAAAGAAGAATGATATTGAGTAAAGCAAAAAATAAACCTCCGAGCCTTTTGGCTAGTGACGTTCATATGAATGCACGCGCAATTTCGCGCTTCATTGAGTGGCAAATGAGTCAACCTGACGCTTTTTTAGTTGAAAGCAAGCGTCTGCTTATCTTTTTCGATCACATTCAAAATGGCGGACTCAAAAAATAACAAAGTGGCGGCGCCCTGAAGTGGGACATTCTGCTCAGGTTGTACGGTATAGGATTGAAATCTATATTTTTCTATTATCTTATTTTTCGCGATCACAGGTGTTACATATGAACGAAAAAAACATTTAATGTTTTTTTCGTATTGCCAAACCCTGTTTGAGTCACAGACAATTGTGTAATGAAATATCATGACGACTTCAATGTGCGACAACAAACCATTGTTGTTAAAGAGACTATCAGAGATAGAGAATTTTAATTTTTGAAATAAATTGGGCCTACAAAAATGTTGGTTTTTTTTAGCGAAACCCAAACCCAACCCTACCTAGCCAAACCTGCCTACCCTTAAGATTTTATTTGACCATTAGAAGAAAAAATCAATTGGCGCCGTATTTTTAACATATCCATTTGAAACTCCTCGCGCATTTCCAACAGGCCAGTTTATGAATTGAATAGACTGCTAACATCTGACAAACATATGTTTAATGGATGGTGTGTTTTTTCAGCGCTTAAATTTGACATTTTTTAAAATTGCATTTTGATGGATGCTGGGCTGTGTCATAAGATAGTTCTATGTACTGTTTAACTTTTTTTTTTAAAAAACAGCACGTAAAACTGAAGCTTGAAATTAAAAAAAATTAAAGTAATAGAAATTCTACCTACCCTTCCTACTGATTTTGAAGATATTACACTAAACAAACAATTCATTTTTTTAGGCCTTATCTTCTACTGTAAAAAATAACGACATATATTTCTAAAGTTACATACAACTTGATTATTGAATGCTTCCCAACCCTGCTCACAACTGTACAGAAAAGACAAAGAACATTAAAATCGCCATTATTACAGACTGTTCATACAGGTTTATTTTGGAAACAAGGATCTAAACTTAGAGGTGGTATTTTTAGAAACCATTGTCATGTGGGTCTTTGGAAACGTTTACCATGCATTCCCATGAACACATAATTTCTGCCAAGCGAAATTGGGTGGAGCAAGGAGGAATACAAACAGCCAAAAACATGTTTCCATGTGAAAATGGTATCTAAAAATATGTGGTACATCTGTTAGTTGTTATTTATTTTTGCTAGGTTCATGATGGAGGGGTCTAAATGGCAGATGGCTGGGTATGGAAATGTGGGCAAGATGGAACGATGTTTACTTGGATCAACAGAAATACAAGTGCCAGAAATATTTATTGAACAGGTTTGTTTTTAAACTCCTTACCTTCATACTTCGTACTTTCAACACATCTCATCCGCTGCAGGAGAATCTGCTGTAGCGAGTAATTTATTCTTTAGTTACTATGATCTCTAATTAATACGATAAACAATGTTTTTTGTTTGCAAATAATAGTTTGTAGTTTGCTGGTTTTGATTCTGACTAGTCACAGATTCTCATTAATCTATAAATCCACTACTCAAAGTCAAATTTTGACATTTGTCAAATTTTTGTCTTTCAGAACTAGATGACACCAATGTGACTGTTTTATGCAAGTCATTTTTAATTCATTATGATGAATGCCATCTAGGTAAAAAGAAATACTTGTAACTCTTATGAAAACATTCAACTTCTCACAAATTTATTTAAAAAGCCATCTGCAGTTGTTTCTCTTAAATCTGTCTATTTTCAGAAACAACTCTTCACCCATGTTATGAGTCAGGAAACATGGAACAAAGTCCTAACAGAGGAGCAGAGGCGTCATTTAATGGTAATCCCATCTTTAATGCTCTTGATTTTTACTCATATTTTTATAACACCTGAATTTTGCACACTTGAAGCAAAAGTTTTTTAAAGTGGTAATTCTTAAAAGTTACAGTGTCAAAGGATCAGTTTCTCCTTTTTTGAACATTGCCCCTTTCCTGTTTTGTATACAAAAAGGTATTTAACTCACCTGAGGTTGTTCAGGATGACCTTTTGTAAGAACTTTGATGCCTGTCAGTTTGTTAATTGCGGATTTCTTTGTTGTCAATATTTATCTGGTATGGCTCACTATATTGACCTAAACTTCATCGAACTTGCTCAGAATGTTTTGCTTAAAACTATTTAGATGAAGTTCAATCATGAGTCATATGGGGGATTAAAGTAGGTCACTAGGTTAAATCTTAGTAGAATCTTGATAGAATCCAGCTGCTGCAGTTTTGTTCTGATCTTCACCATGTTTTGGCTTGAATATAGTTAGGTAGAGTTGGATCACAGATGGGTTTTGGAAAAAAAGGTCACAAGGTCAAATCATAGTAAGATAATGTTTCCACTCTAGCGGACCCAATCTACATCAGGTTCTGTTGATTGTGGTTACTTTCTAGTTTCAACAGTCACAAATTCGTATGTGAGAACATTAGATGAGGGTGTAATTTACAAGCAATTTCTCCTTTTTCTCACAATGGCTCCCTTCTACCACAACATTTGTCAATCTAAATTCTTCGGTATAGTAGTCTGTTATGTTTTAAATTAGGACTAAAGGAAATGGGTAATGTTAACGCCCTCTTGTCAACAGTTGTTTGATGTCAAAGCTCTGAAAAGGTAGTTTATTTCCTTGTAAAAAGGTCTTTGAAATATACCTGATTACCTTTCATTATTTGTTTTTGTTTTGTGTCATCTCAATTTACATAGACTCAGCTCATATTTTGTTTTCTCTCTTTCTTTTTTTCAGACATTTCTACCAAAATTTCCTGAGCATGACAATGAAGAAAAGAGAGAAAGTTTAAGGTATGAATCAGAATATATGTCCAATGATTTGTTGTAAGAAAATAAGGGCCAACTGTTTGTTAGTTTGTCTGTTTTTTTTTAATTCTTGGAAGAGGACCACTTTTTGACATGCATGAAGTTATGCATTAAGTGTGAGATGCTTAGGAATGAAAAAGGTTAAAAATTTTACCAATTTCAGGTCAATTAAATTATTTTATTTGGCAAATTCAGCACAAACATGCCTTTGGCCATAACATTTCAGTTGACTATGCATACAAAATAAATATACAGTTTCAATCTATCTACAAGAATATTCAATCAATACACCAGTGATAATTTTACCTCTGCGTCCTGCGTCATATACACATAAAAATTGCTGGAATAACATCATTTCAAAAGATATGTGTCCAGCCGGAAGCATTCTCATCAGCACAAGTAATGTTTACAATGTAGTAAACATCATAAAGCATGCTTTCTTTCTATCAAATCTGCATTGTTTTGAGTCATTTTAGCTAAGATCATCATTAATAACAAGTGTTATAATATTTGACATAATCTTATAGCTTGGTTCATTGGTGTTCAGACGCATAGTTTTACCCTTGGACACATAGTTTCAAAAGATATGTGTCCAAAAGGACATGATAACTTTCATTTCTAAAATTAACACTGATACACATATAAACATACAAACATACATATTTATTAACTCCCTCCGAAAAGAAGAGTATTCCATTAACTCATTGTATTGCTTAATTCAAACGCTTCCTTTAATTAATGAGAAAGTTTAAAAATAGCCTTTCTGCCTTTAGACAACATTGTGTTTATAAAGATATGCATATTAGGCCATGGTATATTTCCAAAGTACTTAATCCTTATATTTGAATAAGCTGGACAACATAGTAAAAAGTGATATAGACTCTATTTGGTTTATATTACATAAATTACAAATTCTATGTTGTCTTTCAGTTCCATTATACCTTCCAGTTTCAATTGCCTAATGAATGAGAACTTAATCTCATGTATTTTCTTATCATATCACCCTTGTTAACATCAATATAGCTTTCACAACAGAATTCGGTTTTAAAATGTTTTTAAAAATCTAGTTTAGACATCGATTGTATTGAACTATTCCAGTTTTGAATATATTGATCTCTTAGGCGCTGTTTAAGTATTGGATAGTAATTCATATTGTTATCATAGCTATTGAAAATATTTAAAAATTTAGATATTTACCACTGTATGTGTTTTATGGATAGATATAGCCATCCAAATGTAGAGAATAGATGGTTGGTGTCTTAAATCGGAAATGTTTTTGGCCAGTCATAGGATTATTACTTGGTAAATCATAGGCATATCGATATTCAGCTTGATAACCTATTATTCGAAGATACAAACAATTGATTCTTTTTATCCTGTTATCTCTATGAATTAAAAAAAGCAAACAAATATGAAAATAAAACATGAAAAAGACAAAACTAACCACAAAAATAATAGCAAGTGACAGTTAAGAAGTCAAAATTAATGTTAACATGACATCATGTCATGACATCAAATATGACCTCATGGTTTGTCAGATGAGGTTTATCTCTTTGCCTGAGTGGTCTCTAACCAATTTTATAGAGTAAAACTAGTTTTTCTTTTAATCTTTTGTCATCCGATGTTGCTTTCAATTTTATTTGAAATCAATCCGATGCACATCTCTTCACAGGAAATTATTTAAAGGGGAAAATTTCAAGTTTGGAAATCCATTGCAGAACTTTCATTACAAACTTCGAGGTAAGAATGTCTTTTTTTTTCTATTGATACACTTTGTTATTTTCATAGGTTCTTGCTTTCAACTTGGGCAGGTCACAATATTTATGTTTGAAGAATTGGTAAATTATGGATTTTCTATGCAAGATATGCATATTGGGTATGGAAGAAAAGTAACTAAAAGCAGACACTACCAAAATGCCTCCTACTCTGTGTTAAACCTTTTACCAAACGCCAAATTTTTGACTGTCCCAAATTGTTAGAGATTGCAGATGACATTTCAAAACATGATGAAATTGGAAATAATCTTCAGAAGGGGCAGAAAAAATTTTGGGAAAAGGAAAAATTGCTTGTTACGAGTCATTTCTCCTTTTCCCACAATGTTTTCCAGATTCTTTTGCAACAAAGTGGTTAAATGTTGTTATTGTTTGGTAATAGGTTAGTATACAGTCAATTGCTAAGGTCTTATTCTATTCTTATGGTGAACAATTGTTGATCAGTATTACAAGTATCACCAAGGTCTTCTATTCATCATAACTTTTAATTACCATAGAAACATAGTCATGGTAGAGAAATGATTAAGAAAGTATGTCAATTGTATACAGTTGAAAAGATGGGGAGGAATACCTGTTTTATGAACATGTGAAGATGAAGCAATTTTGTTTTACAGAAGGATCCTTTTCTCCGGACATGGTCAAATATGCCAACATGTGTCGCAGAATAAAGATGCAGGATTCCAAATACAGACAACAGAAATATTACTCAAATCTACTGAAGGAAATTCTATTATCAAGACAGGTAAGGTTTATCAAATGTTTATCAAGTTTTTGACAAGCTTGATCTTTGCCTTGACGCCTTATCATGTGAGTGAGCTCTATGTGCAGTATGCTCAGGTTTATTTGAAAGATATAAATATTACAACTACACAAACTTCTTTTTAATTGATGCTAAAATGTTACAACACCTTTGAAGCTCCTCATTCATTGTGAAGAACACTGCCATAATGCATGATTTGTGCTGGTGCATCTTCTGCTGAAGATTTCAGAAACCATTGTTAATGAGTAATTTATCCTTTTATCACCATGGTTTCTTTCTAACATCTTAAGTAAAAATATTTTTTCTTTTTGCCAAATTTTTTGCTGTCTGGTGTTGTCTGGTATTGCTCTCAATTTCGACCAGTCTCACATACTTCCAATATGGGGGTACACGTTATTCAGTGTTTATCATTATTTGATTATGTTTTTGTTTTAGAGAGTATTTGACCAGCTAAGTGAATTGCCACCAGATGAACCAATCAGATTTGAGTATGTACCTCTCAAACCTAAAGAAACCAATCATAACACGCTTGAGGTTAGGGTAAAGAAGAAATACAAAAGGTAAGAAATTGCACTCTTGGTTGTGAAGTCTAGCAATGGTATAAGCCAAATTGATTTTTTTTTTCATAGAATGGGATTTGGAAATCTACGAAATGTTGAATCGGTCTATAGATAAGAAAAAAATCATTTAAAGAATTTGTTTTATTTTTTTTTACGTCACAGATTACATGTTATTTATTTATAAGCATAATGTACATGCTATTTTTGCTTTTATAAAATATTTGGTACAATAAACATGGGTGAAAGTGTTCAGGATTGTTCCTGATTTTCAGGATTTGAAGACTTTTTGTCCCTATATAAAGTTATAGCAAACATACCTTTTCAGGAGAAAGAACTAAAGATAAGAGCATTAGACTTAGAAAATTCAAGAAAACAATGTGCTGAAATTAAAAATTGCTCATGGTTAGCAATTCCTTCTTTAAGGACATCCTAGCATCACAAAGTTACTTTCCATGCCTTATTATTATGGTTTATTTTCCAATTTGAATTGTTCATAAATGACTGAAAAGTACAAGACATGTATTGCAATGATAAACTTTTAAATGGTAACATGATACATGTTGGTTAAATACATTTTGATTACAATACATTTTGGTTATGATGCATATTTTGGTTTCAATTTGTATTGGTTATGATGCTTATTTGTTATGATACATGTTGAGTATGATACATGTTGGTTACGATACATGTTGGGTACGATACATGTTGGTTACGATACATGTTGATTACAATACATGTTGGTTACGATACATGTTGGGTATGATACATGTTGGATACGATACATGTTGGTTACGATACATGTTGGTTACGATACATGTTGGGTACAATACATGTTGGTTACGATACATGTTGGGTACGATACATGTTGGGTACGATACATGTTGGTTACGATACATGTTGGGTACGATATATGTTGGTTACGATACATGTTGGTTATGATACATGTTGGTTACGATACATGTTGGTTACGATACATGTTGGTTACGATACATGTTGGTTACAATACATGTTGGGTACAATACATGTTGGTTATGATACATGTTGGTTATGATACATGTTGGTTACAATACATGTTGGTAATAATACACATATATGATACAATACATGTTTAGTACGAAATACATTGGATACAATACATGTAGATTATGATGTATATTGGTTAACATACATATTGTATTTATAGATTATTACAAGAAGCAAGACAAGAGTGTGGAATTGATGGGACTTCTTCAGATGAGGAGGAGGGAAGTAAGTCTTTTTATAGCTTTCATAACTACACATTTCTAGTCACTACTTTTATGAAAGGAAATCAATGATTCTTTAACCCTTTACCAAATGCCAAATTTTCAACTGTCCCAAATTGAAAGGGTTTGCAGACAACATTTTAAAATATGGTGAAATTGAAAAATAATTATGATAGGGCAGAAAATCTTGTGGGAAAATGAGAATTACTCGTGTTTCCTACAATGTTTTAGATTGTCGTCTGCAAAAAACTGGTCAAATGTCGTTATTATTTGGTAAAGGGTTATCAAAGTGACAGTTTCGAGGGAGGTAAATGTGTAGTGTTTTATTAATTTGTTTTATCTGATGATGTTTAACATCTGATGATGTTTAACGCTGTTGACAAAAAAGAAAAAGAAAATTCAGTTATGTCACGGCAAGTGTGTCATTACACCACAATGAACTTAATTTTATAGTTGGATCTTATGAATTGTCAAACAACAAGGTTTTTCATCTTCCCGATTTAAAGAGTAACCAGATGGTACTTGTGATTCAAATCAAATTGCTAGATATTCTTTTTGAAGGATAAGAGTGATTGTTTGAAAATGAACTAAGATGAAATAGAAATTTCTTTCTTTTCTTGCTATGATTTTGAAAGAAGTTGGCATCTATTTTGTAAGGTGTTGGGAATGTTGTCAGATATTGAAGGTTTTGGAAAGCAGACGACACAAAAATCTTATGTTACCCCCTTCCTCTTACTGATCACCTTGTTTTTCAGCTCCTGTCCAACGCAGTAAGAAGCAGTTGTTTAAGTCGTTAAATCCAGTCCCGTCCCCAGAGCCAGTTATACCTAGTGTTCATTCTACGTACTCCCCGAAACCCGAGTATAGAAACGGAGATCTGGGTAAAATCTTTATGCTTACCCATTCCTACACAAGCAATATTGGAATAACAGCAGATGTCAATGAATAGCATGACCTGTTTGAATTTTGTTACAATATTAGGTAGAAACCATTGTGTCAAAAGGATATATATCTCTAAATAACTTATTTTATTTAAAGGTTTGAAAGAATGAGCAATGATGGGGTAAGGGTTTAAAGGGAAACTAAACCAGCTCTGAACTTCTTTTTGTCCTAACCTTTTTCTCCATATACATGTGATTTCAACCTACACTAACTTATCACAGATGGCTTTAAAAAAAGTTCTATGGCAAATTACTCAAAATGAGCCATTTACTACTTTCTCTCTATGTTTTTTTTTTTTTTTACCAAGTTCACACAGGGAATGCTTTTATACTATACCATCCAATTGTCATATGCTTGTGGTTTTAATTTTGACTTGTTACAAATTCATGAGGCAACTGTTTGTAGCAAAGAAAACCAAACATATTTCTCTTTCAGAAAGTCAGTCAACAATAGTTTGGTTGAGATTCAGATTAGAGACATTTTACATGTTCACTAACTTACTTACTTTATCCTGATTTTATTTGACATCTGCTGCGAGAGTCCCAGTCCCATGTTCTAACTTTATTTTCTGATTCCAATTTTTTTTATACCATAGAAACATCTCATCCAGAGAAATGAAAACCTACAATATAGGGTTTATTATGTTAATTTTGGAAATATTGTCCTCTGTTAATGTACGCACACAAGGGGCAAAGGGACAACCAGTTCATATTAGCAAATTCTTCCAATTAGATTTTATACAGTTTTAACATTTTTTTCAGTTATAAACTGCTTCTTGTTTAGTCTATCTGCAGAAAGCTAGTAAATAGTGTCTTGTCAAAGAACGCTATACGTTAAAACAATTGTCCACTATCAGTATTAACTCTTTATCACCTGCAGACAACATTTTTTTTACTTGAAGCAGACAACTTTAAAAAAGTTTTAAAAACATGTGAAAAACCTTTCAGTTCTGCTGTCGTGATATGTGAATAGATTGAAAAAAGCATTGTGGTAAAAGGAGAAATTGCTTGTGACAAGCAATTTCTCCTTTTTCCACAGTGCTTTTTGAAAGCCGTCTGCTGCAAGACGCAAAAATATGGCATTAGGCGTTAATGTGTTAGCTCAGATATCCAGAAGTTATCCCCGACAATAACTACTATACCAGCGCAAATCCGTAACGTCGGCTTCCATTTTACAGATGATGCTCCACCCCCAGCAAAGAGACCACGCCCTATAAGTCCCTCTGAGATTACAGAAGAAACGTACAGAAGAATGCTGATGAAACACAAAAGAAAACATTTGATTGATGATATAGATGAAGAGGTAATGCAGAGATTTATATGCTTTATTGTAATGTTTTCCTGGGTACTGTTTTACTAAATGACTTACAGAAAATAATTGCTTATGTCAAAACGGATATATATGGAAAGCGTTTTGAATAAAGGTACAGTCAAACTTGTGTTAAGCAACCACCCTTTGAAGCAGCCAACCTGCCTTGAACAATCACTATAGAAACTCCCATTGTTGGATTTATAGTGTGCAACAATTTGTGTTAATCAGCCAACCTGTCTTAAACAGCCAATTTTCTCAGTTCCATATGCTGGTCTCTAAACACAAGTTTGACTGTACAATATTGTAATCAGGGTTTTCCCTTGACCCCTTGATGTTTTCTTATTTCAGGGACTTTTGACCCTTTAAAAATTGAGTCGTGAACTGAAAAAAAAAATCTTAAGGCATCATTTTCAGAAATTTGGGGACATTTTCTATATAAGTGGGGTCAAGGAAAACCCTTTTTTAAAATGACATATCATAGGAAGTGTCTTGTAGAGATGCTTCCAACAAAGTGAGAATAATTGAGCATTAGCGTTTATCTCAATATTTAAGTAAAAGGAAATGTTGCTGTGAACCTTTTACACACAGTATTTCAAAAACTATCAGACAAATCCTATTTTGTGGGTACTCATTAGAAGCACGCCTTTGAGAAGATTTCACTAAATACCCATAATATAGGGTTCAGAAAGGCAATAAATAAGGATCATGCATGGCCCGGAACTTATAGTGGCCGTCTTAGAATTTTGGGGTCCTAGGTTCAAGCTCACCTTTTCATTAGGTTTTATAGGAGAGCCCCTCTTTGGCAAGATTTATCAGAGCCCTATCCTACAACAGTAAAACCTCGTTTATCCGGACCCCGATTATCCGGATGTCTCGCAATCGGAACGAAATTGTAAGGGAACGGAATTATAGTGCAGTAATTTGCCTAACCAATTACCAAACAATAACGACATTTGACCAGTTTGTTGCAGA
Source organism: Cerastoderma edule (assembly GCA_947846245.1). Taxonomy (NCBI): domain Eukaryota; kingdom Metazoa; phylum Mollusca; class Bivalvia; order Cardiida; family Cardiidae; genus Cerastoderma; species Cerastoderma edule. Next base: position 35,123,565 of record OX401408.1, on the reverse strand, counting down.
CGACTCTTGAAAACATTGTTGGTAAAGGAGAAATTGCTCGTGACGAACAATTTCTCCTTTTCCCACAATGTTTTCCACCATATCAGAAGATTATTTTTCAATTTCATCACATTTTGAAATGTCATCTGCAAACTCTTTCAACTTGGGACGGTCTAAAATATGGCTTTTGGTAAAGGGTTACAAGTATACACGTGCATATAGACTGTTTATATCTTTATGTGTATATGACCAGGTCCTGCTTCATTAGTCCGGATGATTCCTTAATCCGGGAATTCTGTTGGGAACGGACGTGTTCGGATTAACGAGACATCACTGTACTGATGGGTTCAAGATTGTTGATATGGCGTTAAACACCAGACCAATAAAAGGGAAACCCATAAAATAACTGAAAATCTTTTGACACTGTGTTAAACCCCATATTATTAAAAAAAGTAAGGATTATGTCTGTTATCTGTACATCTTGTAATATGGATAATAGGTTTAGTTAATTGCTTTAAAAGAGGTTGTTGTTGTCTGTTTTAGGAACACCCTGAATACAACACGCAGAACATAACCCTCCAAGATGTAATTAATCGATGCCAGGCTAGTCATATAGGGGGCAGTGATCTAGGTGATGGTATGTACAAAGTGGAGGGAAGAGATTATTGATCATTTGTTGTGGTTTGGGTAGCACATGTGTTATTTAACCCATCACCAAACAATAACGACATTTGACTATTGTGTTGCAGACGACTCTTAAAAACATTGTTAGAAAAGAAGAAATTGCTCTTAATGTTCTCTGCCCTATCAGAAGCAAATTATGTTGTTTTTTGTCATTAGAAAACCTGTTTTTATCCCAACAACAACTGCAGTGATCAGACTGAAACTTCATATATGTGTTTTGAATCATAAACTTAGGTCAATGACAAAATCCCCAAACCCTGGCTTCGATTTTAATTAAATGATGACTTTTTGTACTTAAAAAGTCTTGATTAAAATTGTACATGCAAGTTTCTTATAAACTTCTAAAGGGAATGGATAGATATTTTATACATGAATGAAGGGTCATAATGCAAGGTCACTGACCAAGTGCAACACCTCTGCTATTGGTTAAACTGTTTGAAGGAAATTTACGAATCTCTGTACCCTGGTTTAGTGGTTGTGTAGGTCTTCATATTTCAGAAAAAAGTTATTGTTTACTGACCTATATCTCTCTCAGACATTATCGAATAGTCGAGCGCGCTGTTATGTAGACAGCTCTTGTGTCAATTCGTCTTGTGTCATTTCTGGAAAATCCCCTGCTGTAGTGTGGACCTTCCCTGATGTGTTGTTGAGAAAGTTGATTTTTTAGAGTATCTATTAATCCGTAGAAATCTGGTTGGCAAACAAGCACAAAAACTGTAAAGTAATTTCTTTTCTTCTGAAATGTATCAATTGTTCAAAGAAAACACATAGGCTTTACACTATAGCACAAGGGTATTCTGTCACAAGGAATATTAGAATTGAGTAACGGATGGAAATGCAAAGAAGTTACCATACATTTTTAGCTCACCTGAGCACGTAGTGCTCAAGGTGAGCTTTTGTGATACCGAGATGTCCGTCGTCCGTGCGTCCGTGTGTCCGTGCGTCCGTGCGTGTGTCAACAATTGCTTGTGAACACTCTAGAGGCTACATTTATGATCCAATTTTTATCAAAATTGGTCAGAATGATTGTCTCAATAAAATCTTGGCCAAGTTCGAAACTGGGTCATGTGGGGTCAAAAACTAGGTCACTAGGTCAAATAATTTAAAAAGTTTGTGAACACTCTAGAGGCCACATTTTTGGTCCAATTTTGATGAAAGTTGGTCAGAATGATTGTCTCAATAAAATCTTGGCCAGGTTCGAAACTGGGTCATTTGGGGTCAAAAACTAGGTCACTAGGTCAAATAATTTAAGAAGTTTGTGAACACTCTAGAGGCCACATTTATGGTCCAATTTTGATGAAAGTTGGTCAGAATGATTGTCTCAATAAAATCTTGGCCAAGTTCGAAACTGGGTCATGTGGGGTCAAAAACTAGGTCACTAGGTCAAATAATTTAAAAGGTTTGTGAACACTCTAGAGGCCACATTTTTGGTCCAATTTTGATGAAAGTTGGTCAGAATGATTGTCTCAATAAAATCTTGGCCAAGTTCGAAACTGGGTCATTTGGGGTCAAAAACTAGGTCACTAGGTCAAATAATTTAAGAAGTTTGTGAACACTCTAGAGGCCACATTTATGGTCCAATTTTGATGAAAGTTGGTCAGAATGATTGTCTCAATAAAATCTTGGCCAAGTTCGAAACTGGGTCATGTGGGGTCAATAACTAGGTCACTAGGTCAAATAATTTAAAAAGCTTGTGAACACTCTAGAGACCACAATTATGGTCCAATTTTTATCAAAATTGGTCAGAATGATTGTCTCAATAAAATCTTGGCCAAGTTCGAAACTGGGTCATGTGGGGTCAAAAACTAGGTCACTAGGTCAAATAATTTAAAAAGTTTGTGAACACTCTAGAGGCCACATTTATGTTCCAATTTTGATGAAAGTTCATCAGAATGATGGTCTTAATCAAATCTTGGCCAAGTTTGAAACTGGTTCACGTGGGGTCAAAAACTAGGTCACTAGGTCAAATAATTTAAAAAGCTTGTGAACACTCTAGAGGCCACATTTATGGTCCAATTTTGATGAAAGTTGGTCAGAATGATTGTCTCAATAAAAATGTTGGCCAAGTTTGAAACTGGGTCATGTGGGGTCAATAACTAGGTCACTAGGTCATATAATTTAAAAAGCTTGTGAACACTCTAGAGACCACAATTATGGTCCAATTTTTATCAAAGTTGGTCAGAATGATTGTCTCAATGAAATCTTGGCCAAGTTCAAGACTCGGTCATGTGGGGTAAAAAACTAGGTCACTAGGTCAAATAATTTAAAAAGCTTGTGAACACTCTAGAGGCCACATTTATGGTCCAAATTTGATGAAAGTTGGTCAGAATGATTGTCTCAATTGAAATCTTGGCCAAGTTTGAAACCGGGTCATGTGAGGTCAAAAACTAGGTCACTAGGTCAAATATTTGAAAAACCTTGTGAACACTCTAGCAGCTATATTTATGGTCCAATTTTGATGAAAGTTGGTCAGAAGGATTGCCAAAATGAAATCTTGGCCATGTTTGAAAGTGGGTCATGTGGGGTCAAAAACTAGGTCACTAGGTCAAATAATTTAAAAAGCTTGTGAACACTCTAGAGGCCACATTTATGGTCCAATTTTGATGAAAGTTGGCCAGAATGATTGGATTATTTACCATAAGCTTGACTGTCTTAAAATTTTCCAAATTTATTTACTGTTGAAAACCAATAAACGACTTTGAGATACATTTTCCAATTGTTATTATTTTAATTTGCCCAACCAATTGTTACTGTCCCTGCTTTCACAAACCTAAATTTCCTTCATCTTAATTCTCTTTGTCTTGGTGAACATTAACTCAAGAAGACAAATACAATACACATAAAAAAATGTTAACAAGCAAGAGCATTGGCTTAGAGTATTCAATGCAATTAGCACTTAGAAGAGTTTGAAACATACCAACCACTCTGTCTTAAATATACCTCTTTTTCAAACAGAACTCAGGTGAGCGATAAAGGGCCATTATGGCCCTCTTGTATTAATACCCCTTATCATCTTGCTCCCTTTTCTTATGCAGAGGCAGAAATGCTGCAGCCAAGCAGCTTTATCAAGCCTAAAATAAAGAAGGAGAAAGGGGAGAAACACTCACAGAAGAAAATGGCCCGAAAGATATGTGATATGGACAACGAGAATATTGCCGATGATGAAGATGATGATATTAAACCCGACATTAATAATATTGAAGACCCTAAAAAATTACCTCAACATTTCTCTTTTAAGTGAGTATGAGTTTAAGGCAGTTTCTGTAATACTCTATATTACTAGGGAGACTTAAAGCTGCTTGTTCACATATTAGACAATGGGCAATTCAAAATGAAATGTCATTGAAACAATGCAGTTTTTATATTGTGATGATCAGGGATCAGGAAATCTCTGAATTCTAATCGGTCTGAGAATCGGTAGAAAACACATAATACATCTTCATTCCCCGACCCCCAAGAATTCTTTTTAATTATTAATTTCTTTCATGCATCTAACCATAATTAATGCTTAATGTGAAAGATTTAAACAAACCTTTTATTTGGATGGGTTAACATTAAATATAAACTTAATGTTTTTGTATTCTTAGTTCAAATAATCATAATAAAATTGTCCATACGAAATGAAAAGTAAACAGGATTTGAGGTCAATTTTTTTTTTAACTCTTCAAGAGTCCCTTTGGTTATTCCCCTGATGTTCTTTAGAAAGTTATTCAATGTTTAAAAATTTCTTTTCATCGGCGTGGGAAGAGTTTTCAATATCATCACACTTTACACATAAAACTCTTTGATGTCTAGCAATCTAAAAAGTAACTTTACACTTTGGACCAAATGTGCATAAATTGATCGGCCTTCGAGGAATAAGGGTGTCATGTGTGCTTCTCAATCAAGGTTGCCTGTCTGTTTACAATTAAACCCCCACTAATATGCGCCTCAGACATTGTTTGACACGGGAATAACAATTAAAGGATTATTTATGTGATTCTGGAGGTATTGGCAGGTGTGGAGAGTGTCATATCTGTCTATTATCCGGACCGATTTTTTCATAAAATCCCAACTTGTAACCGGTCCAGTACAACTGAAATCGGTACGAAACCGATAAAACCGGCATTTTTCTGATCCCTGGGTATGATAGTTCATGAAAATAGCTACTGGATGCAACATTTACTCAGAACACTCCTAATACTTAAATAGGAACTTATCCTACTTCCAACAGTACAGCTGCTATACAGTTTAACCCTTTACCAAATGCCAAATTTTGGACTGTCCCAAACTGAAAGAGTTTGCTGACGACATTTCAAAATGTGTTGAAATTAGAAATATGATCTTCTGATAGGGCAGAAAACATTGTGGGAAAAGGAGAAATTGCTCGTAACAAGCAATTTCTCCTTTTCCCACAATGTTTTCCACAGTAACTGTTGTCTTGCATTAAAGTGGTCAAATGTCGATAATGTTTGGTATTGGGTTAAAAGAAATCATATTTTGATATTCAAGTTCCCTTACTTTGTCCAAAAGCCTTTATGGAAAAGTGAATTTTTACTGAGATTTACTTTATGATAATCATACAAACAAATGCACAAAAAGATTTGGAATTTATGTTCAAGTAATTTTAACTCAGATTTCACCACCCCTGTAAGCATATTCTAGTTTTGTTGGCATTTTTTTTTTGTTGTTGTGTGAGTGCTTTTAAATGAGCATTTTGATATAGTGGTTTAACCCATTACCAAACAATAACGACATTTGACCAGTTTGTTGCAGACAACTCTGGAAAACACTGTGGGAAAAGGGGAAATTGCTCTTAATGCGCAATTTCTCCTTTTCTCACAGATTTTCTGCCCTATCAGAAGATTATTTTTAATTTCATCACATTTTGAAATGTCATCTGCAAGCTTTTCAAATTTGGGACTGTTGAAAATTTGCGTTTGGTAAAGAGTTAAGTGATCTTAATGCCATCTTAGTTAAAACTTTGGTAGACCATTAGTTTTCAGCAAGCGCTGAATAAACTGTTGTAATGATACTTTTTTAAAGGTTAATTCTAAAAATATTTAGAAATTTCTTTAGAAATACAATTCGAATTTCAGATTGGCATAAGAAACCAAATAGATAGATAAATGCAGGAGTTTGAACTTAAAATTGGAATATTGGTCAAGTCCAAAGTTTAAAAGTACATTCGTTTCTTATCCATGATTTTCTTCATGTATATTTCAGAGGGATCTTCACTTTTTTTTTAATTGGGCTGTCTTTGGTCAAAACTTTCTTTTGGGGCCTTTTTATTGTAGTTAACGCATAGAGAAATAACAATACAATTCAAATTTAGAAACCAAATAAATAGAGAAATACATGAGTTAGAACTTAGAAAGAGAGTTCTTCACTTGTTTTTTTTTTCTTTAACTATTGTGGTTCGGTTTCAGGACAATAAAGCAGGAGCCATTGGGAATGTTTTCGTGTTTCTTCAGTTTGATAAAGCATTTCATTTTAAACTCCCCTGACAGTCGTATTTCCACAGCAAAAGTAAGTATAACTGTCTTTAACCCCTTTGCTTCATAATACCTTATGTTGATGCATTTGCGACAGTAGTCTAAGGAAACCTCTATGACACAAGGATAAATTGGTCATGATGAGCAATTTATCCTTGTGTCACAATGGTTTCTATCGAATATTTTGATAGACATTTTTTTCTGATCCAAGAATGGCAAGACACACCAGCTAGGTTTGAGTGGTTGGTCAAGGTTACATATGTATTTAATATGTTTCAGTTAGAAGAGCTGATTCAGGAATGGCAAGACTCACCAGCTATAGGTTTGAGTGGTTGGTCACGGTTACATATGTATATAATATGTTTCAGTTAGAAGAGCTGATTCAGAAATGGCAAGACTCACCAGCTATAGGTTTTGAGTGGTTGGCCAAGGTTACATATGTATATAATATGTTTCAGTTAGAAGAGCTGATTCAGAAATGGCAAGACTCACCAGCTATAGGTTTGAGTGATTGGTCAAGGTTACATATGTATATAATATGTTTCAGTTAGAAGAGCTGATTCAGGAATGGCAAGACTCACCAGCTATAGGTTTGAGTGATTGGTCAAGGTTACATATGTATATAATATGTTTCAGTTGGAAGAGCTGATTCAGGAATGGCAAGACTCACCAGCTATAGGTTTGAGTGATTGGTCAAGGTTACATATGTTTATAATATGTTTCAGTTAGAAGAGCTGATTCAGGAATGAAAAGACTCACCAGCTGTAGGTTTGAGTGGTTGATCAAGGTTACATATGTATATAATATGTTTCAGTTGGAAGAGCTGATTCAGGAATGGCAAGACTCACCAGCTATAGGTTTGAGTGGTTGGTCAAGGTTACATATGTATATAATATGTTTCAGTTAGAAGAGCTGATTGCGGAATGGAAAGACTCACCAGCTATAGGTTTGAGTGGTTGGTCAAGGTTACATATGTATATAGTATGTTTCAGTTGGAAGAGCTGATTCAGGAATGAAAAGACTCACCAGCTATAGGTTTGAGTGGTTGGTCAAGGTTACATATGTATATAATATGTTTCAGTTAGAAGAGCTGATTCAGGAATGGCAAGACTCACCAGCTATAGGTTTGAGTGGTTGGTCAAGGTTACATATGTATATAATATGTTTCAGTTAGAAGAGCTGATTCAGAAATGGCAAGACTCACCTGCTATAGGTTTGAGTGGTTGGTCAAGGTTACATATGTATATAATACATTTCAGTTAGAAGAGCTGATTCAGGAATGGCAAGACTCACCAGCTATAGGTTTGAGTGATTGGTCAAGGTTACATATGTATATAACATGTTTCAGTTGGAAGAGCTGATTCAGGAATGGCAAGACTCACAAGCTATAGGTTTGAGTGGTTGGTCAAGGTCACATATGTATATAATATGTTTCAGTTGGAAGAGCTGATTCAGGAATGGCAAGACTCACCAGCTATAGGTTTGAGTGGTTGGTCAAGGTTACACATGTATATGATATGTTTCAGTGAGAAGAGCTGATTCAGAAATGGCAAGACTCACCAGCTATAGGTTTGGGTGGTTGGTCAAGGTTACATATGTATATAATATGTTTCAGTTAGAAGAGCTGATTCAGGAATGGCAAGACTCACCAGCTATAGGTTTGAGTGGTTGATCAAGGTTACATATGTATATAACATGTTTCAGTTAGAAGAGCTGATTCAGGAATGGCATGACTCACCAGCTATAGCTTTGAGTGGTTGGTCAATGTTACATATGTATACAGTGGACCCTCGTTTATCCGAACACTTTCGTTCCCAGGAGAAATGTTCGTATTAACGAATTTTCCGGAATAAAGAATATGCGAGTTACAGCAAAATGTTTACCTCTACACGGTGTCGGTGTATCATGATCATTACTATGAAGTAAAAAATACACAATTATTTTTTTTTTTTAAGGGAAATATAAAGTGTGTTAAGGAAGTGTTAATTTGGTCAAAACGGATTTTTTAAAAAAATGACAATTTGAAGCAATGTCTTTCAAGAAGTTAAAATTCCTTAAGATAGCTCTGAAAAGAACTGTCTTATTTTGGCTGTGGGTGTAGACATCTTCACGTTGTATCTTTTTATTTCAATATTGAGAAATGAGATAGGAAGGGATTGTCGAGAGTTTATTTATAGGGAAAAGGAGCATATCGATTGAGTAATAATTGAAAATGATTGCCAGACATTGTCTCCCGATCGCTGTCTAAGCAGCCAATCAGCCAATCAACACCTTTTACAAACTCAACTATCGACATGCGACCGTAATTACAATAATGTAAGACCAATCAACTGACAGAATGACCGATTAACAAACAATCAACACCTTCCAGTACACTACACTAGGTGACATGTTATGGTCAAGCATACGTGACAGTTTGCAAAACGTGTGAATGCCGTTTACAACAGAAGACCGATCCCTTCATTCGCAACTGTAACCGCAAAATAAACGATTTTACTGGTTTCCGGACTAGCCATACGCATATACTATGAAAAGTGACTGTTGGTTCCCAAATATTTTTGTCCGGTTCCGGAACGCGGATTTTCCGCATTAAACAGTTAAATTGATGAAGGTAAGATCCGTTTCCTCAAAATTCTGTTCGGATGGTGAATATTCCGGATAAACGACGTTCGGATTATCGCGGGTCCACTGTATAATAGTTTTCAGTTAGAAGAGCTGATTCAGGAATGGCAAGACTCACCAGCTATAGGTTTAAGTGGTTGGCCAAGGTTACATATGTTTATAATATGTTTCAGTTGGAAGAGCTGATTCAGGAATGGCAAGACTCACCAGCTACAGGTTTGAGTGGTTGGTCAAGGTTACATATGTATATACAGTCAAACCTGTGTTAAAAGGCCAGCCTATGGGACAGAGTAAATTGGCTGTTTAAGACAGGTTGGCTGCTTAACACAATTTGATTTACACAATAAATCTAACAATGGGACTTTCTGTAGTGGCTGTTTAAGGCAGGTTGGCTGCTAAAAAGGGTGGCTGCTTAACACAAGTTAGACTGTAATATGTTTCAGTTGGAAGAGTTGATTTAGGAATGGCAAGACTCACCAGCTATAGGTTTGAGTGGTTGGTCAAGGTTACATATGTATATAACATGTTTCAGTTAGAAGAGCTGATTCAGGAATGGCAAGACTCACCAGCTATAGGTTTGAGTGGTTGGTCAAGGTCACATATGTATATAATATGTTTCAGTTAGAAGAGCTGATTCAGAAATGGCAAGACTCACCAGCTATAGGTTTGAGTGGTTGGTCAAGGTTACATATGTATATAATATGTTTCAGTTAGAAGAGCTGATTCAGGAATGGCAAGACTCACCAGCTATAGGTTTGAGTGGTTGGTCAAGGTTACATATGTATATAATACGTTTCAGTTAGAAGAGCTGATTCAGGAATGGCAAGACTCACCAGCTATAGGTTTGAGTGGTTGGTCAAGGTTACATATGTTTATAAAATGTTTCAGTTAGAAGAGCTGATTCAGAAATGGCAAGACTCACCAGCTATAGGTTTGAGTGGTTGGTCAAGGTTACATATGTATATAATATGTTTCAGTTGGAAGAGCTGATTCAGAAATGGCAAGACTCACCAGCTATAGGTTTGAGTGATTGGTCAAGGTTACATATGTATATAATATGTTTCAGTTGGAAGAGCTGATTCAGGAATGGCAAGACTCTCCAGCTATAGGTTTGAGTGGTTGGTCAAGGTTACAGGATGACTGGGCAGAACTAGTCGCATCTGCACTGAAATTTTTAGCGGGAGAAACAATAGGTCAGTTTTATATGATATGAATAGTTGTGTTTTGTCCCTTTTTCTCACATTCTCTCATAAATACAAAATTTGTCTTAAAGTGACAGTAGGCAGTAATCAAAAGGCACAAGAAATAACTCCGTCTTTGACATTATGATAAAAAACCATTGTTATTAAAGGAAAATTGGTTGTCTTTAAAAGATCTGATTACTGATCAATATTTATTTCTTTAAACCTTTTTTATAACATTTTTTGCAAATGCTATCCTTATTTTAATGAACATGTTCATTTAAACTGTGACTTGATAATTTTCAACAAGATAATGGAGCTATTTAAAGCTGTGACAATTGAATAATTATTTCACTGAACATTTTTGTATATATATTTCCAAAGTAAACAACAGATTATTTTATTACCAGGCATGAACATTGACAGCTTTATCCCATTCCTGGACTATAAAGAGCGGGCTCAGCAATGGCACTGGATAGGTGCTGGGCGTGATTCTGACGAGCACCTTAACCCCCTGTGTGAACACTGGATGAAACATAAAGAAGAATTTGCCGATTTGAACATCGATTCAGGTCAAGGGGCTACACCACCGGCCAGATCGTGAGCATTTATTTTTAGTACAGTCACTTAATTTGATTGTGAATTGGTTAGTTTTACAGTACCAAACACATAAGGAAGAGAAATTTATGTATGGTCCATATACATGTCCAATGTTGAAGGTGAAGTCCTAGGGTCACCAAAATTTTGATAGGATGATTTTTGCGGTAAGCAGCCACCTCTGTTAAGCAGCCAATTTTACCCTGTCGTCCCTTGGGTGGCTGCTTATCACAAGTTTGAAATATTTTATCCTGTCACCAGTGTCATTAGTGGACCAATAACAAGGTGCCATATAACATTTATGATAAATGGCACAAATCGTTGAAGAATCATGACATCACTAGAACATCATGACATTTGACATCATTCTCTACTTCATTTTTGTTTCCTCTTTTCTCGTGTTTTATTTTCATTTTTTTTGCTTATAAGAAAACATAAAAGTAACAGGATATATTGAATATATTGTTGGTGTCCTTAGATAGGAAAAGTTATCAGGCCTGGCTTCGGAATATTATCCATTTTGCCTTTGGCTCACTAAACCTTGCACGATAACAATTCCGATTCATGATTCCAACCATCTAGTTTCTATCTCTTAGAAGTTGATATTGCCTTGTTTTAAGGTCTAACGGATATGTTGTTCCAACACTGCATACAAATTTACCACCAGAAGATAACTGAGTGCTATCTAGAAGCCTGGAATAAATCCTTGGAGAGATTAAAGTCTTGCGTTGAACCCATGACTCGGTAAACTACTGTGAGAAAGATTGGTTTCAACAGTGAATGTTTAAGTTCATCGAAATGTAGTAAAATGTATTTTACAATATGGTATTGTTGTTTTATTTGATTATTTTTGTTTAGTCATGAAATTCTCAAAAAAAAAGTTTGGCACCAAGGATATATGTTTAAACATTCTTTCATGATTTAATGGAAATTTATAACTTTCTTTTTTTACAAGCTTAGTTTGCATCAGTTAAAGGATTGCATTTGTTAATTTTTCAGGAGGACAGGGTACGTTGTTAAAGCTACAAGTGTTGAGGAAAAAACAGAATTTCAAATACAGGTATTTTATTTGTCATTTGGCTTGAGACAAACTATCAGGTGTTTTAAACACTTACTTAAATCATCTTTGTATCAAAGTCAAACTTCAATTAAGCTACTTCTTTAAAGAAGAATTAGATTAAATGTAAATGGCATCTATTAATTAAATATCAGATGTAAGTCTTATTGTTGATGCATGAATAAAAGAAATTGTATTACAAAATGTGATTTCAGAAATTTATAAAGAATGTTAATACAGTTTTACTGACAAATGATGGATAAGATTTAAAACCCAATTAACCCTTAGAGTGCAGGGTAAATTTCTAGAAAAAGATTTTTATGTCATCTGCTTTCCAAAACCTTAAATATCTGGGGGGGGGGTTTATGAGAAAAGATATTCGGGGTAGCAAACAGATAAGATCACAGGACAGCCGCCAGTTTACTTGGCGGCTGGCCTGTGATCTAACATGTTTGCATAACCATGACGTTGGTTCCAGCACTATAAGGGTCAAACTAACAAGATTCACTGTATCCCTTTTTACTTACTTTCCAGGAGAAGGCACGTTTTGAAGACCCCCATATGGCGTTTTCCTACCATCTCCATGGATACGAGTCTGTGGTGGGTCCAGTGAAAGGTGTCTACAGCAAGAAAAATGACATGACCAAGGCCAGGGAGCACGCCCTTTTGATATCAGACAGACCGGCATTTGTCACCATACTTACACTGGGTAAGTGGGGTCATACCTAACTAAAGATTTCTCACTTAACTCTTTACCAAACGCCAATATTTTGACTGTCCCAAATTGAAAGAGTTTGCAGACGACATTTCAAAATGTGATGAAATTGAAAAATGATTTTCTGATAGGGCTGAAAACATTGTGGGAAAAGGAGAAATTGCTTGTTAAGAGCAATTTCCCCTTTTCCCACAATAGTTTCCATAGTTGTCTGCAACAAACTGGTCAAATGTTGTTATTGTTTGGTAATGGGTTAAGACTTATTTTACAACAAATACTGTGACCACACCAAAACAGTATTGGCATTAGAAAAAATGGCAGTAACATTTCGATTTCCTGACATAATTGATTATGAATATTCACGTTTATATATGTGATTTTACCCCTTTGAGCCTGTCTGGATTATAGGGTCTATGTAGTTGTTCTTTGGAAAAAATTAAGCTGAAGTCAGCTTCTCTTTTGTTTTGTTTCAAATGGAGTTGGATGCCTTGTCAATTGTATTTTAGGTATTTTACTGCTTTCTTTGATTTCCCCAGTACTAGGCAGGTCACACAATCACAAGGTCATGCATCACAAGTCCTAACCCTCAATATCAGGGCCATATCCTCTTTTTTAATTAAGATGTCTTAATGCAGATCTAAGCATACATAATCTAAACAAAGCAGTTGTTTTTGTCCAACCAGAGGTTTTTTTTTGTTTTATTATTTGTTTAGATTAGTAAACAATAGATTCTTATCTATGTGGTTGGTTAAGCTGGGGATTCTTTTGGACCCCTCATTTATTTTTTATAAATGGTGACACTGCAAAATCAAATTATGAAAAGAAAAAAAAATAATTTATTCTACTTTTTTGATTGACTCAAGTGCTCAATTACTTTAGTTTTTTTAATTAGGGTTTGAAAGTGGCTTAATTCAGGATTGAATTGAATATTGATGGAAAGAAATGGCCAAATTTCTAAAGATTACATTTAGCAAATAGGATAAGTGTGACCGGATAACGTGATTTGACTTTACCCTTTACCAAATGCCAATTTTTCGACTCTTAAATTAAAAGAGTTTGCAGACAACATTTCAAAATGTGATGAAATTGAAAAATGATCTTCTGATAGGTAAGGAAACATTGTTAGATAAGGAAAAATTGCTTGTTGAGAGCAATTTCTTCTTTTGCCGCAATGTTTTCCAGAGTCGTCTGCAAGAAATTTGGTAATGGGTTAACAGCCCAGGGTCTTCCTTAAGCCTTTTAAGCCTTAAATGAATCCACTGGGCTAAAACTTGTTCCACAGCACTTTGAGTTTGTCCCGCAGGAAGTCTACTTCCTTCAGACATTGTTTGATACATTTGATTTGATTTAAAAATAAGTGATTATTGTTATTTAATTAGAAAATGTACCTAGTGACCTACTAATTTGAGATGCATATTTAAAAAGAAAATGACAGGGGAAGGAGGTACCGGCTATTATGCCGAACATCCCTCCCCCAGCTTCATGCACCCAAGCATCTAAAAAAAAAGCCTGGGAAAGACCCAGTAGCCTATATCTATTGTATTATCATTGACGGGGGGCCTCCGTGGCCGAGTGGTTAGAGTACAGAATTCAAATCACATGGCACCTCTCCGCGTGGGTTCAAATCCTGAGAGGGATACGGATGTTCATGAGAGGCAGTCTCCCGACTGACTTACAGAATGCCGATGGTTCTACCCGTCTTGACCATCCCTTATGGGCAGTTGAGTATGGGGTCTTCCTCCATCATTAAGAGTCGGGCATCGCTACATAACTGAAATAATGTTGATGTGATGTAAAACCCATATAAAAAAAAAAAATTATCATTGACAGTGAGGGACGCAGTGGCCAGACTCCCGAATGGTGAGGGTACCCGCGGGGATATATGTGAACTGCTGAAGGACTCACAGTTCTTGGCACCCGGTATAACAGATGCCCAGGTCTGTAACACTCTCTAGTATCTAACCCGTATAGTGCTGGAACCAACTTTAGGCTTATGCAACCTGGTTATGACAAGTTGAGTATGGGGTCCTCCTCCATCATTAGAGTCGGGCATAGCAACAAAACTGAAATAATGTTGATGTGATGTAAATAAATACAAATTAATAAACCATAATATAACCAGAAAACGGTTGATGCGATTAAAAAAAAGCCTAGTTTAACTTAGCTCAACTGAATTATTTTTACTTTTTTTACTTGTAACACTTTTCTGTTATCATCACTGATGTGAATGAATAAAGTATTATGTTAAAACAAGTTGATTTAAGATATGCTTATATCTCGATACCATTCCTGTTGGTATCAAATTTTAAGCTCCATATGGATACAGCAATGTTGAGTGGTAATACAAGCATATTGCTTGTGAATGATTTTACAGTCGATTATTTGATAATTTAGTGAATTAAAGTAAGAAATGTCATTATTACAAATGACTATTTCATACAATATTCCGAAAGTTATCTTGCTGCTCTCTATTAGATATGATCTGTTACAAATCTTTTTTTTTAATGAATCTTTTGCCTGATATTGCATTATGGGACTTTCAAAAGCAACAGCAAATATTACAATTCTAAAGCATGAAAATATAACAATTTCCTTGTCTATATGATTGGAAAGAATCTATTGCGACAAAGAGGAAGAAATGGTTTGTCTTCAGCAATTGTTTTGGTCACAATTTTTTGTTGACTCAACTGCAATGTGTGTATATGAGTAGATAAAGGATGAAGATGACAAGTACATATCTACTATTCCAGATAAATGTTGTTGTCAGTGGAGCATTAGACAGACTTCACTCCGAGAAAGACCCGTGTGTAAAGTATGATGTTAACAGAAAAGTCTGGATATATTTACATAGGTCACGCACAGAGGAGGAATTTGGTAAGCTGTTTATATATATGTTAGAATTATTTTATAGTTAATGAGAAGGGTGAAGTCGTACAACAACAATGGTTAGCCATGATAACTTTTTATACAGAGGATTATGGGTTCAGTGCCTTGGATTTAATTGATTTACGTCTGTGAGAAAGCAGTCATTGGCTTTGAATAAAGTCTTCTTTTTTTTTTTAATACTGTTGACAAAATACAAGTGACATTAATAGATGTAGAAATTCTTTTAAACAACTTTAAGTGCTTCTGACCTTTTTTTAAGCGTCGCGTATGCGCGACTGCTTATAGTCATTGATCTGAATCGTTCTTTGTCCTTCGGGGGCTGATCACTCAGATAAAACTAACCCTACGCGAATTTCGGCGGGAAAAATCAAGTAGTTCTCCGCGAATTTTGGCGGGAGAATACTCCCGCGCTCGCGCATGTATACCAAAGAACTACTTTCCACGTTGAACCGTAGAGGCAAAGTCAAACGTTTGTTTATTCTTTTTAGGTATTCTCGATGGAATGGGGTACAAATATTTGATTCTAGCATTGGGTTGCCTTGTCAGGAAAAATCATATGATCCATGGTTTGATCGCTTGAAGATTAAGTTGGAACGTTCCATGTTTACATAATTGCTGTGGACTTATTTTGCATTCAATACACACTCGCTTTATATATACTCTTGCCGGGGCCAAACACACTCGCTTTGGTTTACATATATATACTCCTGTCGGGGCCTTTTTGTGGGGAATTTACGTTGTAATAAGTAATTGTGAGCACTGCACACTGTCTGGAGTTATCTTGGAGTATATTGTTTTTATTTCTGGAGAACATACTAGAGTCGATACAACTATTTGGTCCTAGAGTTGAGATACGGTTTCATGTCTGGAAAATTACATGATCGCTTCCAAACGCTCAATGTTTACATCCAGAGACATGTTGTTTTATCTATTCACTTGCCGGGGCGTTTAGTGTTTGCGCATGCTGAGCCGCATTGTTCAAGATTTCGAATTTCCGGCTATCTTGTGCTAAGTTATGCTTGAAAAAGTTCGACTTCGTGTACAGTGGATTCACTAACCTTTCCGATTTGTTCATCTTTTGAAAATGAAGGGAGATACTGTTTTGAGTTGCATGGCAATATTATGTGAAGAAATGGGGATTAATGTTAATCAGTGGATGTTGAGGATAGGATGTTTTTGTTTACGACTGCAAGCCGGTAAACTTGATGGAGATGAGGACACAGACTGTAAACCAAATTTTATCTTAGTGCTATTTATGGTCTGTCATGCTAACAGAAACCTCTTACTTATTATGTTACTTTTGATGATATGTGGTGATGTCGAAACGAATCCTGGGCCAGAAAGTCAGATTAACAAAATGTTGAATGAATTTCCTATTTAGGGAAACATCCACCAGGGTAATGAGATGTTTAGTGTGTTGTCAAGAGGTAAGCAGTGTGTTCCATACTTTTTACACATCCATTTGATAAGTTTTCTTGGAGGAATTATGATTTGGATCAAGTTTTGATTGCAGGAGATGATTTGTATATTGATATAAGAAAATATAACAACAATTCAGTTGAGTTTCTTGAAGTACATGACTTGCCTCCCTACATTTGTTTGTCTAGTGAGTATTTTGTATGCAAAGTAAAGAAAACGTACAGTGGTGCAATGAACCCGAATTACACAGACAATTACCCCCTTGTTAAACTTGAGATGGCTATAGGAGTTGGATTGCCTGCCAATCAAGAAGAATTTCAGTACAGCATATTTATATGTAAGGGAAATGCAAAAGCAATTTGTTATCATTTGGATTTTTTTTCATTTTTGATTCACATGCAAGAGATGGGGATGGACGTAAAGAGTTGAATTATGTTCTTGAAATCTTTACCAACTTTTATCAGATTGTCAATATCATTGAAAATTTAGTCAGTATTTCAGGACTTCATGGGTCTCTTGTTATGTCTCATCGTACAAAAACTTAATACTGTAGTTAATTTCTTACTTATTTTTTATTACGTTTTTCATAGAATACATTTAAAAGCATTTGCACATTGTTTATATTTACAGTTGTTCTTTCTTTAATAAATAAGATATACAACAGAGTTGTATTGTTTATCTGCATTTTATCTTCTAGATATTTTTTTAAATTCAAACACACAAACAGTCCTTCAGACTAAGGAATACAATTCCACTGCGACGCAGTCTGGCCTTTCAGGCCTTTGATTAATGTTTATTAACACTCAATACCATAAACCGATATATTGCTCATCAAGCTTTGATCAAGTGTTTGAAGGCCACAATTGTGAAGCACTTACTATGTATAGTATTGCGCTGAACCCTGGAATTGGTATTTTGTAGGTTAGAAACAGGTTAGACTTATACTTACTCTGAGATCCAGAATAGAGACATGTATTGGGCTTGTGAGCATGCATTTGTTGGTACTCATCAGAATTGTCCAAACAAGAGTATTCATTTGAGTATCTACAAAATAGGGTTTGGAGAAGAAAGAAATAAAGTGAATGAAATACTTCTCTAGATTCAATTAAGAGTTTCTGATTTCTATATATTGCTCTTTTATACTTCCCTTAGATGAAAAGGGGGACAGTCGTCCAGGGGTAGAATGTCGGCAACAGGACACAAGGGTCTTGGGTTCAAATCCCGTCAGTAGCGGGATCTGCCTTGCGCCTTTTCATATATTCACATTCGACGTGAGTACTGGTTTTGTATCCGGAAGCAGAATTGAGAGTGGTTAATCTAAGTTGTATGAACTTGTTTCGCAATCGATGCAAAAAAATAAGTTAAAGCTTTTCGTAGATCTATTTTAAAATTTTCTGTTTTCCAGAGAAAATACACCAGGCACAGGCTGCAGCACTGAAGGCAAAGAAATCCTTGAATAAACCGAAAGCAACAAAAGCTGTCAGTGTATGTATCTATCAATTTATATTGTTTGTAGGGGGTGGAATGAATATTTGATTACTCAGATTTAGGTCCAAACAATTGGAATTTTGAATTACTATTTGAATATTCTTTTTTATTGAGCAAATATTACTGTATTTGTGCAATAAAAATCATTGAATTTCATGTTTTGTATCATTTTCCTGCACCCTCTAACCTGGCCAAATATCAAGCATCTTTCAAAATGTAAGCTTATGGTATCCAGTTTTCATGATTTTATAATGTATCCCATTGCATAAAACATGTTTAAAAAATTGACAAACTCCCTAATTTCCAATGCAATTGACTGTGAAAAGTGTTACTTTTGAGAAAATAGATTTAATACCTTAAAATTGGCAATCACTAGCTTTTCTTTGAAAACAGCATTCAAGCTTATTGACAAATACAATTGTTAGCCAATTGTGAAGTTGTTTGTATGAAATTTTACAATTATACTCTATGAATAATCATAGTCATGATTGCAAATAGAATTATATGAAATAAATCGACTTGATGTACAATGTATATAATAATTACAATTAGTTAATTACATGTCTATTCTAATTTTCATCTCTATTTGATGAACATCATGTTGCCCTCTTCCTATGTTTGGAATTATTTCACTTGTTCTGATGACAGGACAAATGCCTCCACTAACACATGTGACTAGTAATTGGCATATAAGGGCACTACATCAACATCTAAACATATAGTAAAATCTGATGCCGTTTATATATCTGACCTCTGCCTGTAGTTTGCTTTCTAATTCATGCCCTTGTCTAAAATACAAACTTGTAGGGATGTTCAATAAAAAGAAGTCTTCTTATTTTCACAGTAAACTGCAACAAATGTATTTGAATAGTTTACATATTCCCAACTTTCAGCAAAAAGCCCCTGTAGTTCCCAGTGTTTCAGTATCAACTCCGTCTATGGTGAAAGTGTCTAGTGTCATTAATTCCTCCTCCGAGAATATCAATGTGGAGGAATTGAGTCCACAGTCAGGCACTCAGGCCCAACTTCTCGCAAACCCAGCCTTACAGCAAACTTCACCCTCTCCTGTATCTACCAGTCCTAGACAAACACCACAAGCTGTACCTAAAGCTTCCAGACAGGTGAGTTACCAGTCCTAGACAAACACCACAAACTGTACATAAAGCTTCCAGACAGGTGAGTGAAAAGTCCTAGACAAACACCACAAGCTGTACCTAAAGCTTCCAGACAGGTGAGTGAAAAGTCCTAGACAAACACCACAAGCTGTACCTAAAGCTTCCAGACAGGTGAGTGAAAAGTCCTAGACAAACACCACAAGCTGTACCTAAAGCTTCCAGACAGGTGAGTGAAAAGTCCTAGACAAACACCACAAGCTGTACCTAAAGCTTCCAGACAGGTGAGTGAAAAGTCCTAGACAAACACCACAAGCTGTACCTAAAGCTTCCAGACAGGTGAGTGAAAAGTCCTAGACAAACACCACAAGCTGTACCTAAAGCTTCCAGACAGGTGAGTAAAAAGACAAACACCACAAGCTGTACCTAAAGCTTCCAGACAGGTGAACAGACAAACAACAAGCTGTATCTAATATTTTGTATTCTGTGACCTTTTGTTAAGAGAATAGAATTTGAAACCACTTTGAACCTCTCTGTATTGGTTCAAAACTTGGTTGTTGTGGATTTCATGTGAACTCCATGTTGACTTACAGAATGCAGATGGCTCTACCCACTTCGACCAGCCTTTTAAGTTTTGGGTCTTCCTCAACTGATTATAAGCTGGGTATCATTATACAATTAATATACTGTTAACAGGATGGCTAACCCAATTAGAAACAAATAAAACATGCTGTATATATGTGAAGGGATGGGGGAAAGACTGTCAAGCTGTAATAATTGCTATTTCATTACAGACATCTGGTTCTGGGAGGAATATAGGTGTGACACAGTCCCTTACCCCTGCCCAACTTAAACTGTTACAACAGGCCGCGGCAGCTCAAGCTGAGGCAGAGGCAGCCAAGGTTAAGTCGCAGGCACAAGCCCAGGCACAAGCCCAGGCAACCGCTCTTGCTAAAGCTCATGCCAAAGCAAGCTCAACAGGTATGGTTGATGATCTATATTTATAAACTTTTGAACAACTTTTAACAGCTTTAATGTTAACAATAAAACATTAATGTCCACGAGATATAAGCCTATTTTCCTATTTCTGATTTTTTTAATTAGCCCAATCTGACAGCATCAGCAGTCAATTAAAATAAAAAAGAAAGAGTTATGTGGGTAAGGAAACAATGTCATAAAAGGATAAATTGCTCATAAGGAACAGTTTAATTATTTTGTTAAAGCGAGATATTATAGAGTAAGGGGCTTGAAACAGCTCACAATCAATTGATGCTTTTGTCACTATGGTTACAGAAAGTGTTTACAGATTGAGTGTTAGAATAAATTATCAAAGGACATTTTGTGTAAAATATCAATATTTGTGCTCTGAGAGTCATAAACGTTAGAAATTTGAAATGAACAATTATTGTCAATAAACCAAATACTATTTTCAATTTCTGGTCATGATATAAATCACTTTCATGTCTCAGCAAAGTGTCATAAAAAGGAGTTGTCCATATGAATGGTTATAAGAATACCAGCAAATCAGTAATTATAATTATCCCTGTGTCCTTCCAAGATATTTGCAGCGGTGAGATTGATTTTATGATTGAAACTTAATGGTACTCAATTTTGTCTTTTATCTCTAAGGTGGTCTCATCTCACAAGGGGATATAACTTCATCCCTTCAAAAGAACATCACCTTGAGTCAGGGAACCTTGAAGGTCATTCCCCAACCAACGACCTTGACCTCTGGCTTGAAGACCACACCTCCTCCGAATGTTACAATACAGAGACAATCAGATGCACAGTTACAGAGACAGCTCTCCGCTTCCACTCAGTCTCAAATTCAGGGATCTCCGTCTAATGTTTCCTTGGTAACGAAGACGGTTACCATGGCGGTGAGTTCAGCCTCCGCACCTGTCACAGCCATTAGCTCCTCCCAGTCAGGGAATACGAGCCCTCTGGTGGCAAGACTGGTTCAACAAATGTCTGGTAAGGATCATTCTTTTTTGTTTATGAATCATTTTGTTATTTGAGAAATAAGACCATTTCATCCCAGGTGTGAGAAATGATTAACCCTTTACCAAAATGCTAAATTTTCAACTGTCCCAAATTAAAAGAGTTTGAAGACAACATTTCAAAATGTGATGAATTTGTAAAGTAATCATCTGATAGGGTGGGAAACATTTTGGGAAAAGGAGAAATTGCTCGTAATGAGTAATTATACAATTATAAACAGATTTGGAAGCCGTCAGTTATCTAGTCTTATGTTACTTTAGAAATCTATGTAATCATTTAATCTTTAGAAGACAATATTTCAAAGGGTTAAAACCCATATCTGTGAGATAGTCCTTTTAACCCTTATAGTGCTTGAACTGACTTCATGCTTATGCAAACAGGTTAGATCATAGGCCAGTCGCCAAGTAAAGTGGAAAGCTGGCCTATTATCTCATCTGTTTGCTACTCTGAGTACCTTTCCTGATCAAAAATATCAAAGCAGATATGTAATTTTTTTGAAATCAAACGACACAAAAGTCTATTTTTTAGAAAACTACACAGCATTCTAAGGGTTAAGTCTAATTAACCATTTATGAATTATTATACAGGTGGGCAGGTTGTATCGGTGAGTAACCTTCTGGCAGCCCAGCGATCTCTCCAACAAGGCAATCAGCCAAGGCAAGCAGCCTTTAAGATTCAGGGTAAGAAATCTGCTCATCTATGTAATTTATCTTGCAACCACAATGGGTTTTTTTCCAACATCAGGGTACCGTTTTACTAAACAGTTTACGCTTAAGATTTCCGTAAGTCTAAAACAACAATTCCTCTTTTATCAATATTTGGCTAAGCAATATTGCAAAGTAACACATCATTGGAATCGTCTCTCCGAGACGCTTCCAATGATGTGTCACATTGCAATATTGTACGTTCTTTGAAGATACTATCCATGTTTATCAATTATGACTTACGAAAACATTTTCCGTAAACTGTTTAGTAAAACGGGCCCCTGAGGAATAATGACCTTGTTATTACTCTTATGATTTTTGCCATCTTTCTTTTGCTTCAACTAACACAAGTGAAGGGACCTGTGTGGCCCTGTGGTAAAGGTGTAGGACTTGTGGCACAGGGGTCGTGGGTTCAATCCTTACCCAGCGCCACTGAGATTTTTTCGTAGGAGTATCCTTGGGCAAGACACTGCACAGCCCTCTCTAGTACTGTTGAAATCCAGGAAAGCCACGAAATAAATGAAATTTTGTTGACATGGTGTTAAACCCATGTAAAAAAAAGATATGTCAAATAATTCTGTTTAAGGGTATGTGATAAAACTTTTGAATTGAAATACATGAAATCTCTATCCTGCATGTGAAGTCAGTTTCAGAAAGTGCACTAGATATGTTCCGCTTGATACCATAGTTTTCCTTATTTATCATAAAGTATTCAATTTGAACCATGGTGATTATTTAAGAAGTAGTGATCTGCTATTGATCTTTTATTGATCTTCTATATCCATTGGTGGTGTAGTTTCCTCCTTGTGAGCAACTTATCCTTTTTTCACACTGTTTTCTCTTAACGTAAGTGTATATTTTTTATGCCTTTTCTTTGTTAACATATGATGAATATTTCATTCATGTTGATCAATGGTCAATATAGGTTTTCTTTTTTTTTTTTTTTCATATGATCACATTTCATTATGACTTGGTGCCTTCTTTTGCTCCCATTATTTCTTGATTTACTGCAATCAAATAGAAAAAGGGAAATATCAGAAGTGTTGGTGTTTTCCAACAGACAGTATTGATTATCTTAAACTGACCAGTACATTTAGAAAATTGCCCAGCATTCTAAGGGTCAAAAACAATGTGCTGCTTAGAGGTATATAGTCATTACATCTATTATGGAGGAACGAGCTTAACATATTTATCTTGTAATGATATGTATAGGTGGGAACGTGGTGCATAAAGTGGCAGGAGGCAAACCTTTACAACTGTCGGGTAAACCCCTGGCCCACGCCAAAGGACAACTCATCCAGTTGGGGGGTAAAGGTCAACAGACCCTTGGGCTGATCCAGACCCCCCAGGGGACCATCAACATCATACCACAGACGGTATCCTCAGGAGGTGGAATGGTTACACTCTCACAACACAAAGTTGATGGTAAGTTGATATGTCTGTTTTATGAATACAGGGTTCACGCTGGCCTTCGCAAATGGCGCCATTGGCGACAAAATCAAGAAATTGGCGCAAGAAAAACAAATTTGGCGAAAGTGCCTGGCGCCGACTATTTTCCGCGAGAATTTGATGTTTGTTTACTGCATGGTTGCCGATCTCAAGTCAATATCGATTTGTTTTTACTGTAGAGCCGAGAACCGTGTATCGATGGTTCCCGTAATCGCAGTACTTTGAATTAGAACTCGGGAACCAGCTTGTTTATCAAATGCGATTTCCGATACGGGATAATCCTGTTTTCACACTTGTTCAGTTCATTATCTGTTGATTGTCAAGTTTGTTGAAGGTGACACTTTCTTGTGTACACCATTTAGTCATTCGCCAGCCTTTACAACTTCAATTATATGGAAATTATGACTTTGATTACTTTAATTGCTTTTCAATCAAAATGTTTGCCCTCGCGCTCCTTTTAAAGAAGTTGACATCAAACATCGACGAAGTCAGTTGTGTTGATTGACAAATAAATGAAACTCTTTTATGCACCGAAGTTTTGGTATATAAAATCCGCGATTTTAAGTGACACTTAATTCTGATCCAACACAAGAGTGACCATAAACCGATCTTCTCAGTCGTTGAATATGCCTCCCACTAAAAATCAAATAAACATCTGACAATGAGGCCTGGAAGCCAGGAAATAGTTTGTTATAATATGACGTCAAGGTGAAAGTCATGTTTCTGCTATGTCCTGTTTCAAATGTTGAGTGTGAGAGAGGATTTAATCTATAGAACCTAATGAAAACAGCACATAGAAATAGATAGAACAAACGAACACTTGAGAACCTCTTTAGAACCGTAGGTGACCCTGATGAAGGATTTCCCCTTCTACAAAAGACTATTTTGGCTCCAACTTATTGAATTTGGCTCCAACTTTTTCAATTTGGCGCAAGTGTTGGCGCAAAGAAAATTTTAGCCAGAGAGAACCCTGATGAATATGAATACTCTATTCTATCAAAAACATATTTTTTTGTCATAATGATTTATGAACAATCATGCTAACATGAAAAGGTCATAACCAATGATGTATATTGATTTGTAATCACAATCATACAGATAGATTGTTCTGTTTCAAATTCTGCCATTATTGAAATTGCACATTCTTTTATCAAAAAGATAACTTGAAGGGAACAATCAAAGCTGAATATTTGTAACGGAATAGATTTCATCTTAAAATTGTTTTATGGGTAGAAATCGTTTATCAGCTTTCTATGAGAATGATATATAAAATGTATATATTTGAAAAATTTGATACTATCTTTCTATATATTTTTCTATGTTGGAATTTATTGCTGGTTCAATAAAAATATATATATATAAAAATACCTGTCTCTTATGATGTTGCATAGTTATCACATTTCGCATGTCCCCTCTCTGTGAGGGTTCAAACCCCCGATGACAGCGTTTTGATTCTCATGTGAGGTAGTCTCCCGACTGACGTACGGAATGCCGGTGGTTCTATCCGACTTTTTTGTTAGGATATTCCTCTGTTAGTAAGAGTTGGGCATTGCAACATAATTGAAATAGTGCTGTAAAACTGATATAAATAGAGACAAAAAGAAACTGTATTGGCAAAAGAATAATTTGCTCTCAGCAGTTTCTAAAGACTTTTAAAGATGTGTAAAAGTAATGTATCATGCTGTAATGGTGTCAGATTCCTTCTTTGCCCCAGTTGACTTTAGTAACACCTGCAGCAGTTGATATTGAAAATAATTGGGACAAATGGAGAAGTTGCTTATCATGACAAAGTTCTCCATTTGGCACAATCATTGTGATTTTTGGACTAAGGGTGCGTCAGCACCTTAGTCCATTGAATTTACATACCACTTTTTGAGGGACGGTACTTTATCGATACACAAACAGAAGTCTGACCCCTATTACTCATTAACCATCCGCCTTCACTATGCGGACTAATACCTTCTTGGAACTGGGAATGTAGTCCGGATTTACTCGCTTTGTTTTGTTCAATATCATTATAACTGTTGCCTCATGGGAAATCGTAAAATGTCCAGATGTTCGACAAAATAGACTATCGATCAGTCTCTGTTCACAGAAATAATGATTATAGTAAAGGTGGTAAAAGGAGCAGCTGTTTCCCTCGAGATGTTGCCCAAAGTAATTTTCTAAATGTATCACAATCATCTTGCTTAAAACGCACCTTAGTCCTTCAGCTCTATCAGCGCTTTGATTAGTTTGGTAATCAGTATTCAGAAAAGAGGCCCTTTTTCCCTCCCTAACTTCTCCATTGTTCTTCTAAATCTTATTAAAGTGGTACTCATTTGAACCGTCTCGATGTGACAAAACTTGAAATAATGTATTAACCCATTACTAGACAATAATGACATTTGACCAGTTTGTTGCAGGTGACTCTTGAACACATTGTGGGAAAAGGAGAAATTACTCTTAAGGAGCAATTTCTCCTTTTCCCACAATGTTTTCTGCCCTATCTGAAGATTTTCTTTCGATTTCATCACAATTTGAAATGTTGTCTGCAAACTCTTTCAATTTGGGAGACTAAAATTTGGCGTTTTGTAAAGGGTTTAGAGTGTACTGAGCAAGTCAATCCAGAAATATGAAAAAGATTGTTTTTTTTATCAGGAAAATGGTTGGTAGACGGGAAGAGTCAAACAAAAATCTTAAACATTCATTCATCAATGAGCAGTTATATGTGTTCATTTTTTTTATTTCTCCATCAGCAGCAGCCAACAGTGCTACACCCACACAGACTGCATCAGCCAATCCAAATAAAGTGGCTCATAGTTTAACCCAATCCAAAGGCAGCACAGGAAATCCAGGAAATGTTGTTCTCACCCAGTTTGCACCAGGAAACATCACTCTTCGTCCTGGAGGTTTGACATAAGTTTTATTCCCTTAGTTTAATCATATTTTATTGCAAAAAAGAAAACATTCACTTGATATCTGTACAACATATAGCAAGACAAATTATACATAAATACAACTCATACAGAATTATTATAATTGTATAATGCAAAAGCATTGGGTCACAAGTTTTAACAACATTAGCAATTGGCCCGTTCCAAACAAGAATGTTTTATTCCCTCAATCCAATCTTCACCTCACTTTGACCCAAGGGTCAGGAAAATGTCGTTTTTGTCAGTTTTTGACCGATTTTGGTTGCACTGGACCACTTGCAAGTTGAGATTTGATGAAAAAAACAGTCAGAATATTACAGGCATATGTTGCATTCTACCAAAGACCTAATAAACACAGATAAGCAACTCCCCATAGGTAAAGACAGAACTCCCTTATCATCTCGTGGAGGATGAGATTTCGGGAGACTATGCGAGACTTCCTAATCTCGTCTGCACTGAAGTGTGTCTGCCAGCTAGACAATGTAAACGAAGGTTGAATAAAGTGTGAAAACTAACGTTTATTTTATTAATTTTTCGATAGTTTTAACATTCCTTTACTAGTGTGTTGTTTTTATTAATAATTGCATCTGAGACAATTGATTTCCTTTTACCACTGGTGAAACACATGTTTTAAAATGTGTATCATCAATAGAACCGAAAGTGCTATATGTCTGGAATTGAATGGGATGGTAGAGTATTTGTATAACTCCTCAGAAACAAAAACAAAATATAGGTTGGTTTAGACAAACTTCGATTCATTACACATAGTTTTATCGACCAATTGAAGATCAAGGACTTTTATACATTTTTGTGATGTTGAGAGGCATTTAAATTCTCTTATCTGGTCTTGGTTTTTTGAAATCATATGGTTGCGTGTTTTAGAAGTAGAGCAATAGTTTTTGTCTAACTCCTCGGAAACAAAAACAAAATATGGGTTGATTTAGACAAACTTTGATTCATTACACATATTTTAATCGACCAATTGAAGATCAAGGACTTTTATACATTTTTATGATGTTGAGAGGCATTTAGATTCTCTTATCTGGTCTTGGTTTTTTTAAATCATATGGTTGAATGTTTTAGTAGTAGAGCAATAGTTTTTGTCTAACTCCTCGAAAACAAAAACAAAATAAGGGTTGATTTAGACAAACTTTGATTCATTACACATATTTTTATCAACCAATTGAAGATCAAAGGACTTTTATACATTTTTGTGATGTTGAGAGGCATTTAGATTCTTTTATCTGGTCTTGGTTTTTTGAAAACATATGGTTGCATGTTTTAGTAGTAGAGCAATAGTTTTTGTCTAACTCCTCGAAAACAAAAACAAAATATGGGTTGATTTAGACAAACTTTGATTCATTACACATATTTTTATCGACCAATTGAAGATCAAGGACTTTTATACATTTTTGTGATGTTGAGAGGCATTTTAATTCTCTTATCTGGTCTTGGTTTTTTGAAATCATATGGTTGCATGTTTTAGTAGTAGAGCAATAGTTTTTGTCTAACTCCTCGAAAACAAAAACAAAATATGGGTTGATTTAGACAAACTTTGATTCATTACACATATTTTTATCGACCAATTGAAGATCAAGGTCTTTTATACATTTTTGTGATGTTGAGAGGCATTTTAATTCCCTTATCTGGTCTTGGTTTTTTGAAATCATATGGTTGTATGTTTTAGTAGTAGAGCAATAGTTTTTGTCTAACTCCTCGGAAACAAAAACAAAATATGGGTTGATTTAGACAAACTTTGATTCATCACACATATTTTTATCGAACAAGGGAAGATCAAGAACTTTTTTTTTCATATTTTTGTAATGTTGAGAGGCATTTAAATTCTCTTAACTGGTCTTGTTTGTTTTTTTTAATTTGAATTTATTCTTAGTACTCTCTTATTGTATATAAACTGTATACGTGGAAGATGTAATGATGTGTTCTGTTTGGTTCAGCTGGAAATAATTGCCATGCAAAGAAAGTTTAAAATTTGCCGCTAATGACAGCATGTTTGTGTATGCTGGAAGTGTATGACATCAACATGCTGCAAATCAAGAGATAAAAAGCAGACTCGGGTGCATATTTGTGCGCAGAAGAATATGGCTCTAGCTGAGAAGGCACTCTTAAAAGATCTAATACAAAATGTAATTCTAAAGTTAGCCTAGTCTTTGGAATGTCTGTTATCTTAACCCCCACGGGGATAACTCAAAGTCTTAGTTGACAATAAAGTACAATAGTATGATGCAAGCTTCCTGTATATCACTTGATAAACAATAGGCACGTTAACCCTTCTTTTTCAAATTATCTAGAATTTTGATAAGGGAAAAAATGAAGTTTTCATTTACTGAAAACAATGGTTTATATGCTAAATATTTTCTTTCTACAAATTCGTACATTAATTCCATTTATATCACATGTAAGGTTGCTTTTTGAGGTTAGGTAGCCAAGTCTGTATCTCTTTAAAAAAAAGTCAGGCATACGTTCTTTCTTGTGCCAAGTTGTTTTAGAAATCTGATGACCGTTCACAGGAATGAGAATATCTACTTACAGAAAATTTCTTATTGAAACAGAAATGATGAACTTTCTTCCTGAACGTTTATCTTTATTTGAAAATATATCCGAACGATCATTTTCCATTTATGAATAGAAATACACACGCATTTTTTTTTATATCTAGATTTTATTAGAATGGATAAAACCTTTAGCTAGTTGTTGTTTGATAATATAATTCTAACTTTGTTGTTGATGATGTTGATGATGATGATGATGATGATGATGATGATGATGAAGATGCAGATGGTGATGATGATGGTATTGAGTACATTTTTCAAAGAAAATAGAATGTTTCCCTTACGAATTATTAATTCATAGAATATTGTACATGATATGCCGCAAAAAAAGATAATTCCCATTTAGAGACCCATTCCACAAAAGTATAGATTTAAGCTAATATTTTAACAGTAAATTTTGCTGCTGAAATTTTCTTCCGTCATAAAATTTAGCTAAACATTTTAGTTTGACACAGTGCAATATTACAATAAGTTATAATCCCCGGTAATTATCACAGCAGGGCACCACAGCTTGTGGCCATCTGTTTATTGGTTTTTGGGGTCGGGAGGGTCAATAAAAGGGCTATCATAGCTGATCAGCGACTGCAGACGCTTTGATTAACAAAATAAAGCGTCTGTATTTACAGGAAGACAAAATCTCGCGAACGAGATGTCAACGCGAGAAAGAACGGTATTTTGAAGAGTTGCTTATCTGTGTTTATTAGGTCTTTGATTCTACACACTTAACAGTACATTTACCATCGTAATGCTGTAATCAATCCCCTGATTGTTATCCCCATGTCAAACAATGAAGGAAAATTCCTATGATCTGGCTGGGATACCAACCAGGGACCCTCAGAAAACGAAATCAACGCCCTACCACTGGACCAAGATTCCAAAAGCCCTAGCTTGGTACTGAAATTTCAGGAAAGCTGTAACATAACTGAAATATTGTTGACACTGATAAATCCAATATTAACCACTTTTTTGTTACCATTCCTCAACGAAGACAATTTTCATTCCATAAATATTAGATTGTCACCTTTTGTTGATTTATAATGTAGACTCAAGGAACTGATGGAAAGGATGAGGAATTAAGGAAAACGTATATAACCCTTATAATGGGGCCGACTTCATGATTATGCAAACAGGTTAGATCTAGGCCAGCCACCAAGTAAATTGGCGGCTGACCTGTGATCTAGCCTGTTTGCTTCTTTGAGTAGCTTTCCTTAACTAAATCAAGTAGTTATTTAAGGTTTTGGAAAGCAGACAGCACAAAAATCTATTTTTGAAAAGTTACCCTGCAATCTAACCGTTAACTATTGTTTCCATTTCTGTTGTTGTTTTCCAGTTGCTGTGAGTCAAGGAAAGGTCATTACTCAAGGTCATCATGCTGGACTGGTACCCACACAGTTTGTCCTGCAACAATCGCCCAATGTAAAGGCATCAGAGACCCAGTCACCTTCAACATCAACTGGTACTTACTTCAACGCTTACACCCCTTCACACTATTCATATATCAGCATCATTAACTCATTACAAACCTTTTACTTAATATTATACACTCATTACAAATTATCTGTTTAATATCATTATCTCATTACAAATTTTCTATTTATTATCATTCATTCATTACAAACTCTTATTTATTTTTCTTAAAATTTTAGTCTGTAAATATTTCTACATACGTTTATCCACATCATCAAAATACATGCTAAATGACCTAAGCCGTCGATGTGCCTTAAAACACCATTCATTTATTCATTCACAACCCCTCATTGGAGTTTGTAATGGGTCAAAATTGAAAGCAAAAGCAGACACAAAAAAATAGCAGGAACAAAAATACATCATCTGTATGAAGTTGGCTAGAAACCATTGTTACATAAGAATATTATCATTACCCTTTTGATACAGTAGTTTCTTAACCCTTTCCCAAACAATAACGACATTTGACCACTTTGTTGCAGACGACTTTAGAAACCATTGTGGGAAAAGGAGAAATTGCTCGTAACAAGCAATTTTTTCCTTTTCCAACAAAGTTTTCTGCCTTATTAGAAGATTATTTTCCAATTTCATCTTATTTTGAAATTTTGTCTGCAAACTCATTCAATTTGGGACATTCAAAAATTTGGCGTAAAGGATAAAGTCTTCTGTAGCAGGCATTTTTTTGAGTATGAAGATAAAAATCATTATCTAGCACGTTAAACATTAAGAATTCATGCTTATAGATGATGAACATTTGTTAAACCCTTATCCAAATGTCGACTGTCCACATTTTTAAGATTTTGCAGATGACATTTCAAAATGTGATGAAATTGAAAAAACAATCATCTGATAGGGCAGAAAACATTGTGGGAAAATGAGAAATTGCTTGTTGAGAGCAATTTCTCCTTTGCCCACAATGTTTTCCAAAGTTGTCTGCAACAAACTGGTAGAATGTTTTTTTTTTTTGTTTGGTAATGGGTTTAGTCAGTGTTTAGATTTGAGCAATAATTAGAATTGTGAATAGTCAATTTTTAACCTTTGAAATTTTAAAAACATGAAGGTGAGTTCATTGATTTTTGTCTTGGTTCTGTGTTGGTTTTGAGCAATAAATCTTGGTTTTGAGTGGTCAACATCTAATTATGTTGGAAAATTAAAAGTGCTTGGGACAGTCAAAAAAGACTTAAGAATACTTGGTGCTTTTTAAGTCAGACTTGTGCTTATATAGAGGCATTTTACATAGAGGCATTTCCTTTACTTCAGGTACTACCTCCATTCTGGTGTCAGGAATGACAGGGAACCAGAGTCAGAATCTCCAAATGGTCAGAACTGTTTTATCCCAGCAAGCTGGGCTCAAGCCTGGCCAGGCGACCATCTTGATTTCACAGCCAACACTACAACAACCAGGACAAGTGCTGCCCCCTGGCCAAATGATTCCTGGGGTCCGACCCCAGGGGAAACCAGCTCAGGGGAAACAACCCATGTATGCTAGAATAATAACGCCTCCTTCTAATTTGAACGTTAAACTTGCGGGACTTCAAGCGCATGGTGGTGGTATTATACAAACTGTATCTACGTCACAGACTGGTACTGCACAAAATGAGGCTGCGGTACTTCAGACTGTGAACAAAATCCTTGCAGCCTCAGCAACATCCACTGTTACATCAGGAACTTCTCCCATAGCAACGAGTCAACAGATACTAGCGGCTGCTGCTGCTGGCAAGGCAGCACAGATGAAAGAAATGGAGCAAGATAAAAATAAATGAGGTTGACCTTGACTTTCTTGTTTTTAGCCTCTTCATGAGCTGTATATCGTTTGTTGCCATGGTTTCTTAACCCATTACCAAACAATAACGATTGTTGCAGACGATTCTTAAGAACAGTGTGGGGAAGGGAGAAATTGCTCTAAACCAGCAATTTCTCCTTTTCCCACAATGTTTTCTCCCCTATCAGAAGATTATTTTTCAATTACATCACATTTTAGAATGTCGTATGCAAACTCTTTCTATTTGGGACAGTCGTAAATTTGGGTTTCGGTAAAGAGTGACATCTTAAAACATGGTAACCACGTCACCTAAAAACATAAGTGATGTGATATTTATTGATGTATTTGTGTTCTACAATACTTCACCAATAACCATATCTACCCACAATCAGAAATGAGAAACCAGTGTACAGGCTTTACAGAAACCATGCTAGCACAACATAAAAAAGCATACAAAGGATGCAACACGAATTTCAACAATTCTTAGATATAAATTAACATAAGAAAGGGGTGCTTAACCCTTAGAATGCTGGGTAATTTTCTTAAAATAGACTTTTGTGTTGCTTGCTTTCCAAAACCTTATATATCTGCTTAATTCTGTTGAGGAAAGATACCCATGAGTAGCAAACAGGTTAGATCACAGGCCAGCCGCCAATTCTTACCTGTTTGCATTGGCATGAAGTTAGCTCCAGGACTATAAGGGAACACAAACATTAACTAATAAATCAGGAGTGTATGTTTATATATATATATTTTTTTTTTTTTGCTTAATCTCAAGTTTCAAAGGCTTGAAGATCTATCAAAAGTTTTTCAAAAATGATTTTGAAACATAGTGCACATCAAGGTTCAATGAATGACTATAGTAAGTGTTTCATGTATGTGATGCACTGACTTTAGTCTTGCATTAAACCCTTAATATGTGTACGAATAAAGGGGTGAAGGTGAAATACTTCAGTTTGCTGAATTCTGGATTGGTGACCTTCGTGACTTAAGACTACCTTCAGCGGTTGAGATTTATTTCATTACCAAACAATTTATTTTTTAGTCCCAAAATGATGAAGGTTGCACAAGCAAAAGATTTTCAATATTGGTAGTAAGTGAATCAATTGTACGAATAAGGAGATGTTGTTAATGTAAGTTACTTCGACTTTTCTTACAATATTTTAAACCAAGACTATTATCTGCAGCAGGCATCTAAAATATTGTGAAAATAGTTGAAAAAATAACATCAAAGTATGTGAAAACTTAAGGTAAACCATTGATCTTTCAATCTTAGTCCTAAACACATCAGTGGAAATTTTTATTGATGCCAAAGAAGCATTAATTGGCGACATATACTAAACTCACAAAGTAACATTTAGTAAGAAACAATCGTGACAATATGAGGTATCCCTAGTTAACTCTTTACCACCTGCAGACAACATTTTGTAAATTTTTAATTCTTACCACTTTGATAAGCTTTGTAGACATGTGAAAAACCTTTTAGTTCTACTGTTGTGGTATGTGAAAAAATTGAAAAAGCATTTTGGCAAAAAGAGAATTTGCTTGTGACAAGCCACAATGCTTTTTGAAAGGCATCTGCTGCAAGACGCAAAAATGTGGTGTTTGATGGTAATGTGTTCCCCAATTTCTCCATGTTGAAATTTGTCACTGTCCTAATGAAGATGAAAAACAAATATCAAATTAAAAATTAGATAGATGAAAAACTATTGCCTTAGGTAGAATACCCATTTGAAACTCAATATTTCGTCTGATTACTTCGTTCGTTCTCGGTATACATCGGTCTGGGCCAGAACTATTTGGTGTAAACTGAATAGTTCTTGCCAAGACAAATGTATACTGAGTACAACCAAAGTAATCCATCAGAAAGTAATGAAAAATGGTGGATTAGGGGAAATTTATCTAAAATAGTATTCAGTGACACCATTGTTACATAAAAACAAATTTCCGAATAAGGAGCAACTTATCCTTTAGTCAGAGTGGATTCTGTAATATTCTGCTGCAAAGTGAGGAGTTCCAGAGTAAGTGCTCAAATAATTTATTTCTGTCCTTGACATATTGTTGAGATCTATGCTGCATTTTAAGCTGTTCTCATGAAATCAGTAAATTCTAAGGTCATGTAGAATTGGACGTTTTTGGTATGAAAACGGTGTATTGGGTTATTATTTATCATTGTTCAAGACTGTCTTTTTTGTTTGTGTACTATAAGAGTATTTGAAAAAAATTAAATGGGGACAAATGTATAGCTGATGTTGTCTGTTTATTGGTTTTCCATAAGGTCAACAATTTTTAGTTACATTGAAGCCTCGTTTATTCGGACCCCGATAATCAGGATACCTCGCAATCCGAACGAAATTGTAAGGGAACGGAATTATCTGACCAGTTTGTTGCGAACGACTTTTGAAAACATTGTGGATAAAGGAGAAATTGCTCGTGATGAGCAATTTCTCCTTTTCCCACAATGTTTTCTGCCATATCAGAAGATTGTTTTTGAATTTCATCACATTTTGAAATGTCGTCTGCAAACTCTTTCAATTTGGGACGGTCGACAATTTTCCGCTTGTTAAAGGGTTATAAGTATACACGTGCATACAGACCGTTTATGTCTTAATGTGTATAAGAACATACTCTGCTTCATCAGTCCGGATGATTTGGTAGTCCGGACATTTTGTTGGGAACGGACGTGTTCAGATTAACGAGACATCACTGTTTACGTTTTTTAGTTATATTGCCATGCCTGGATCATCATGGAAGAAGAAAGACCCCTTTAAATACTTTTTTTTTTTTATATGGGTTTTACATCACGTCAACATTATTTCAGTTATGTAGCGATGCCCGACTCTTAATGATGGAGCAAAGACCCCCATACTCAACTGCCCATAAGGGCTGGTTAAGGCGGGTAGAACCATCGGCATTCTGTAAGTCAGTTGGGAGACTGCCTCTCATGAAAATCCATATCCCTCTCAGGATTTGAACCCATGTTGAGAGGGGCCATGTGATTTCAGGTTCTGTACACTAACCACTAGGCCACGGAGAAATACTTTTGAAGGTGCTTGTTCAGTGTTGTGAGGAGATTTGGAACCTAAGAATTGCTTTCTTTAAAACTGCACAGCAGCTGTACTGTTTTATGGTACACGCTGATGATAGTCAATGAAAGCAAAATCAGATTGTTTTAAATTCTTTAAAGTGTGCATTTTTTACTTTTTAATGCGTCACTCCATAAACATTATATTTTCCTTGAACGTGTCTCTCTATTAGTCTTTGTCATAAAAGGATCCTGCGTTGCCCAGTGAATACTTTGCGGACTTTGAACTCGGGGGTCCTGCGTTCTAGTCCCGCTGACACCTCTGGCTTTGTGGGAGTGAACTTTGGCTTCAGAGCCCTAGCCTAGAACTGGTGGATCCAGGAAAGCCGTTACATAACTGAAAAAAATTTAATATGGTATTTAACACCATACAAAAAAATATGTCAAAATACCTCACTTTACCACATCTGATCCAGATGTAACAATAGCATCTAAACAATATCTGAAAGAATGATTTTTCTCTTGCCATTATTTGATGTCCGCTAGTGCATTCAATTTGGAAGTTACAAATTTCAATATGGGAAAGGCTTAAAGTTGGATAATGATATTCCAATAATGTAATGCCAAGCTATATTTAAAAAAAATAACATTTAAGGCCCATAAACCATTACCAAACAATAGTGACTTTTGACCAGTCTGTTGCAGACAAGTCCGGAAAACATTGTGGGAAAAGGAGAAATTGCTCTTAACGAGCAATTTCTCCTTTTCCCACAATGTCTTCTGCCCTATAAGAAGGTTATTTTTCAATTTCATCACATTTTGAAATGTCGTCAGCAAACTCTTTGAATTTGGGACAGTCGAAAGTTTGGTGTTTGGTTAAGGGTTAAAGGATAAGAAAATGTCTCTCTTGGGTTCTTGACTTTCTTAATTCTATATCCTGTCATACATTCTTCAAGACTATAATGGAAATACCTGACAATGATATCTTGTGAAACCTTAATGTCCAGCATGATAGGTATAACAACTTAAAAGCAATGGTTCATCTCACTGAAGTTAAAGCTCTTTTGCAATTTTCATTAAACTTCATAAAAGAAAACCACAGTTTCATAAATTGAGTTTTAGGCCTTATTCAGTCACCAACAATATTTTCCAGAGAGTGGCTATTGAATGAATGAATATGAGTCATACTACCTGAAACACTTTGAACTATTACAAAAAGTTCCAAGGCAAAATATTTCTAGCCCAATATTTCACAGAGATCTTTTGAAAATCTCATCACTTTAGAGACAGGAACAAGTACCCGGTAGGTGTGAGATCTATTCTATCATTGAAGTTTCTTATTTTACCCCCAGCACAATTCTAATAGATAGGGTTAACCAGATATCAGTAAAAGTTGCTTTTTGCCAGTTCTGAAAAAGACTTTTGCTCTTGCATACAAACTGCAACTTGGGATTTCATGAAAATATTGGGCCTAATAGTTCAGATGGATTTTGCATGACTACAACAATTGTATCATAGGGAGCCCAACATATTTTATCAAAACAGAGTCTAATGACGCGCAAGCATGATGAAAATTTGATGCAACTTATTCTTTTACAGTGAACCCTCGTTTAACCGGACCCCGATTATCCGAACGAAATTGTAAGGGAACGGATTTATTGGACCAGTTTGTTGCAGACGACTTTTGAAAACATTGTGGGTAAAGAAGAAATTGCTCGTGATGAGCAATTTCTCCTTTTCCCACAATGTTTTCAGCCATATCAGAAGGTTATCTTTGAATTTCATTACGTTTTGATATGTCTTCTGCAAACTCTTTCAATTTGGGACGGTTGACAATTTGGCGTTTGCTAAAGGGTTATAAGTATATACCGCTCATACAGACCGTTTATGTCTTGATGTGAATAAGAACATGCTCTGCTTCATTAGTCCGGATTCTTCGGTAAACCGGACATTTTGTTGGGAACGGACATGTTCGGATAAACGAGAGTTCACTGTATATTATTTGGGACAGAAACTTGAAGCTTATCAAATTCACTCTCAACAACTGCTTCCTGGATATATGAGCAATACTTGTGCCATTTTATAGGTTAGTCACTGCTTTTTCACCTCGTCTCTAACTGCTATCATACTCAGGATCAGAGGTTGACACTGCATTACTCTTGCTTGATAGAATAAGAGATCTGCATTGCAATACCGGTAAGTGTGAAAACAGCACATTGATGTGTACTCGCAATCAAAATAGGCATCAAGTCCGCCTGTAAAAGTAGCAAATCAATAATTCTGAAGTCATTTTTATAGGCAGAGGTCCACATGATTCTACTTCTTAGATCTACCCTTTGAAGTAAGAATAATGTGCATTGGTGATTTATTTGATTCGCCAGGCAACCAATACTGGTACTTATTAAATACAATAGAAGAAAGCTTTCAATTTGAGCTGAGAAGCTGTTCTATTTCAAATTGGAACAACCAACAAGGATTTAATTCTTCAAAAACTTCTGAATTGTAACACATACTTTGTGTTTGTTTTGGGTTAAATGGTCATCGAAAGGAGGTGGGAGATTTCTTTTTGGTGGGTTGAGTTTGGGCTAGTTGATTGATTCTGACAGACTCAAGGAAAAATTGTTAAGAAATATTCTGATTTCCTAGGATTATACCGTCAGATTGTCTGTCATGTTTGTCAATAGACACAATTCTTAATCTTTTCAGCATACATCATAATAATTCACTATGCTCCATCCGACAACTTTAAAAACCACTGTAACAGAAAAAGAATAAATTACTCATTAAAAGCAATTTCAGTTACTATGGTTTGTACCAAATATGGTTAAAAAAATGTATGTCTACCTTTCTATTTTGGTCAGCTGTATTTTTTTTTTATCTTAGATGTTGAAGTCACAAAACCTCATTGGGGACATCGGTTAAAAAGTATGATAACTATGCTTTCTACGTTTTGTCAAGGATTATTTCCATTCTGGTATTCACAACTGTTGAGGTAATCAGGTAAAAGTTAAACACAAAAACTCTGATAAATGATTGGACCAAATAGAGAATTTATTCGCCATACTTATTCAGCCCTCTTTCATTCATTGCAGTGCGAAAAGCAAATCATTGAAGACATACATTGTATTCTCAAGCAAAGAGAACAAATTATTGCTGAAGTGCTAAGGGGGGTAAAATATGTAGTGTTCATTTACCCTTAGAATGCTGGATAATTTTCTAGAAATAAATTTTTGTGTCATCTGCTTTCCAAAACCTTAAATATCTGCTTAATTTTGATTATGAATGAATGGTGCTTAAAGGTGCATCGACAGTTTGATGAGGAAAAATACTCAGAGTAGCTAACAGGTTAGATCACAAGCCAGCCGCCAATTTACTTGGCGACAGGCCTGTGATCTAACTTGTTTGCATAAGCATGAAGTCGGTTCCAGCACAATAAGGGCTATGTTAATGAGATCAAATTCAACAAAGAAAGACAGATTCTAATGACATAATTTATTCCTTGTAAATGTAACATATCAAGTTTTCAGACTTCCCTTTTCCTTTGATCTCTTTATCTCGTAAGTGCATTTTCTAAAGGAGTTGAGCCCCTCGGTTTTGTTCACATCCATGTTGATGCCAACATGCAAACCTTCCACCACAGGGTCTGTAAACTTATCCTAGGCTCAATACTATATTATTATATAACATAGTATTGACCTTAGGATACCTACAGACCCCTATGCTTTTCACTAGGTGAATGGTCATCTTTAATCTTAATCTTTAAACAATGTCTTGGAAGCATTGAAACCATTGCCCCTTTTCTGTACAGGGATCAGTCTGCTGTATCCCATTACCTAACAATAATGATATTTGACCAGTTTGTTGCAGACAACTCTGGAAAACATTGTTGAAAAAGGAGAAATTGCTCCTTTTCCCAAACTGTTTTCTGCCCTAGCAGAAGATTGTTTATGAATTCCATTACATTTTGAAATATCGTCTGCAAACTCTTTGAATTTGGGACAGTTGAAAATTTGGCGTTGGTAAAAGGTTAATCTTAACCTTTAAACAATGACTTGAAGCAATTGAAACGATTGCCCCTTTTCTGTACAGAGATTGCTTTGTTAGAATGATGCTCCTGAGGTATAAACAGCTCGGCTCATCATCAAGATTTCTTCCTGCAATAAAAAGCAAAGAGATGTGTCATAGCCTTATTACCCATATTGAGTTTTGCCCAGGTCCAGGTTGTCTGTAAATGCCAAATCTTTTCTGCACTAGTCCATATACTGGTTATATAGTCAATTTGGGTTAAAACTTTTGAACAAACTGGGCAAATCAAACAACTGATTTTGCCACCCCTGAGCCATATCACCCATTTGGAGTTTTATGGGCGCTCAAGGTTGAACGCAAAAGCAGTCAAAAGTGTAAAGTAAGAAAAGTATTGTTACTTTTATTGGGAACCATTTGAAAAAAATGAAGCAATAACACATAAATGAGTTTTCTTCTTTTGTTGCACTTGTTTCTTAAGCTGTCGGCTTAGACTGTAGTAAAATGCCAATACAATAGGAACTGGAAAGGCATAAAAGTTTTACTAAATCAAAATTGTACAAAATATGAGCTAGATATTTTAGTAGAATTTGTAACCTAATACCCCTTGTAGCGTCCAACAAGCATTTTATCATTTCACCCATCATTCCAAAGTACCTTACTTTTTAAATTTTATACATCTGCTGCAAAATCCACTTTAACACAGCAGATATTGCATGAAAAATATATAACCTTTCGTCACATTTATTACTAAACATTCTGCAGCAGATGTGTTAAGCCCTTATAGTGCTAGAAGAGACTTCAAGCTTATGCAAACAGGTTGGATCCAGGCCAGCTCCCAAATAAATCGGTGGCTGGCCTGTGATTTAACCTATTTGTTACTCTGAGTATCTTTCCTCATCAAATTTAAGCAGATATTTAAGGTTTGGGAAAGCAGACAACGAAACAATCTATTTTTAGAAACTTACACAGCATTCTAAGGGTTAAGTGAGGTTAAATGGAACAAAAGGGTTATAACTATTTTCAAAACAGTTTGATAAATTAAACTTTTTTTTATGATGTCATTATCTTACTTTTTCCTCGGTACAGATGGTGGAGACATGATATCAGAAGTTGAAACTGAGGCTGGGTCATTGATGATATCATCAGGCTCACTACATGAATTTGGCGTAGACGACGGTACATCTTTCACACAACCAGGGTCCTCATTACTGTCTATGTTTACCACTCTGTAATGTACCATGAAACAAACATAACATTTGGGCCATTCTTTAACAAATGATACATTTGTAAAATCTTTACTGAAAGACAAGATTTGTGCATCAATGCAGAATGCAAGCCATACAAAAATGTTCTCAAGCAGGTTGAAAACGCTATTTATCCTGTCACCAGTGCAATTTACAGTCTATCGTATAACATTTTTGGTATTCATCACTAGATCATGCGATCACTGTGTGCACCTGTGAGTCATAATATTTTGTTTTGTTACCTCTTTTAAGTTTTTTATTTACGTTCATTTATTGGATTCCAAAATTAAATTTCTACACCTTGCCTGATAACATATCCGATTCAAGACACCATCCATAAATTCTCTAAAGCTATTATTCAACAGAACTCAATTTCATGATTGTGAATTCAACCTAACCAGTAAAGGCCATTTCAAATCCTTTTACAACCAATTTACTCGGCGGCTGGCCTGGATCTTACATGTCTGCATAAGCATGATGTCAGTTCCAGTACATAAGGGTTAAAGACAATACATCAATGACTCTTTCATGACTTACTTTGGTTCAGAAGACTCAGATTTCACATGGGTCCATTTCGATTCCACTTCAGTTGTTAAGCCACTTGCAGATTCATGTTCTACTGTGATTTCAAATCCTCCAAGATCTTTAAATAAAAGAATTGATAAGTTTGCACATTTAATGTTTCAATATTGTTTTGGGGTGGTTTTTTTAACAAGAATGAGTTTACCTGTTTAGACAGACTATATTTAACATGTCGGGAAAAGCACTTCAAAGGAAATTTAATCATTGACCACTTTATCAAAATATTTACGTTCAATTTAAGGTAATTCAAACCACTGCTGTCATAACCCTTTACCAAATGCAAAATTTCGAAAGTGCCAAATTGAAAGAGTTTGCAGACAACATTTCAAAATGTGAACAAATTGAAAAATAATCTTCTGATAGGGCAGAAAATATTTTGGGAAAAGGAGAAATTGCTCGATATGTTGCGATGCCCAACTCTTCATGATGGAAGAAGACCCAAAAGTGAACTACCCATTTGGGCTCGTCTAGCTAGGTAGAATCATCTTCACTCCGTAAGTCAGTCGGGAGACTACCTCTCATGAAAATCCAAATGGTGTCACTGGGATTTGAGCCGACATGGAGAGGGGCCATGTGATTTCAAGTTCTGTACATTGACAGAACAGATTTTCTATCCATCTAGTAGTAATTGGCCCATGAAATAGTATTACATTTTCACCACAACCCCAAAAGGTGTAATACAGCATAATCAAAATGATCATATAAAGTTTAGCAA
This sequence comes from Cerastoderma edule, assembly GCA_947846245.1. Taxonomy (NCBI): domain Eukaryota; kingdom Metazoa; phylum Mollusca; class Bivalvia; order Cardiida; family Cardiidae; genus Cerastoderma; species Cerastoderma edule. Next base: position 35,081,894 of record OX401408.1, on the reverse strand, counting down.
TACAAACTTTCTAGATTTAACAGCTGTTCTGCATCGTTCACCTCATCTATTTCATCCAGCACAGGAAACCTGATCTCTTCTGAGGGTTCCTCCCTTATCCTGGTAACACAAACATGCAAAATGCATTATAGAGTGTATACTGATATACCCCCATGCATAATAGAGTGTATATTGATAAAAAAAATACCACGCTTATGAATGATGAGTAGGTAAAGCAATCTTATCATGGTATCAGAAACAGTAAAAATATGCGTAACAAAGTGTATATTGATAAGATAAAACCCATCCTTAAAATTGATGGGTAGGTTTAGCAATCTTGCCTTGGTAACAGAAACATGGAGATTGCATAACAGAGTTTATATTGATATATAGCGCCAATCCAACCTCCCACCCCATGAATGATGGGCAGATATAGCAAACTTTTCCTTGTAACATAAACATGAAGAATGCAAGAATGTAAACTGATATATACATCCCCATAAATGATGGTTAGATCTAGCAATCATTTCCTTGTAAACATGAAGAATACATGACAAGCAAGTGTATATGCATATTAACAACTACAGTCAAACCACCCATAAATGATATGTAGATATAGCAATCTTAAAGGATAATCTGACAAAGCCCATCATTCTTATTGAAGAAGACCGTACATGAAGGAAATATAGACCTTTTTGTTTTCAAATTGAAATTCTATGAATGTAAGTGTCAATTAACAATACGAAATATACATTGCGGTGTCATCCTAAGGCATATTTTGTAGGAAAACTGAACACAATGGAATGTAGAGGAACTTCAATTACCTTACCCCTTATAGTAATGGAAACAACTTCATGCTTATGCAAACATGTTGGATCCAGGCCAGCTGCCAAGGCTGGCCTGTGATCTAACCTGTTTGATACTCTGAGTATCTTTCCTCATCAAAATCAAGCAGATATTTAAGATTTTGGAAAGCAGAAGACAAAAAAATCTATTTTCAGAAAAATACCCAGCATTCTAAGGGTTAAAACTGAGAGAGAATTTGTTGTTCTTTGTTGTGGGTAATCATAATGCTTATTCAACCCATTCCCACACAAAAACTACATTTGACCAGTTTATGCAGACTCTGAAAACATCTTAACGAGCAATTTCTCCTTTTTGCTTTAATATTTTCTGCCCTTTCAAAATTATTTTTCCAATTTCATCATAATTTGAAATGTCATCTGCAAACTCTTTCAATTTGTGATCGTCAAAAATAAAACAAAAAGTTAACACAACGGAATGAAGGAAAACCTAAAGTACCTTATAACAGAGAGAGTATCTGGTGGTTTCTGTTGTGGTGTTTGTTCTTTCAGTTTTTCATATTCCACTTCTAGCTGTGAACACACCTCCCCCATCTGTTTAACATAACTGATTACCCGCTTCTGATAGAAATCATGGAGACACGTCACACTGCCTATCCCCATCTCATGGAATACTTGTTCTATTATATCCTGGAAAAACAACGGAACATGTCAAGTTTAACCATTACCAAACAATAACGTCTTTTGACCAGTTGGTTGCAGACGACTTTTGAACACATTGTGGGAAAAGGAGAAATTGCTCTAACAAACAATTGCTCCTTTTCCCACAATGTTTCCTGCCCTATCAGAAGGTCATTTTTCAATTTCATCACATATTGAAATGTCGTTTGCAAACTCTTTCAATTTGGGACAGTCTAAAATTTGGCGTTTGGTAAAGGGTTAAAGATAATGCATCATGGTAGCAAAGACATGTTTTTAATTTTGCAGAAAAATCACCAGGCAGGCTGAACATATCTCTCCTGATCAGCATGTATAGAGAGTACAAGAGGATATTGAATGATAGTAAGTGCAGGGTTTATAGTGTTATTTATCAAATTACTTTTGCTGGAAAAACTGTTTGAAAGTAAATCTGTTTTTATTTACAGTGTGATTGATTGTTTTTTATGCAATTCAACCATATTTCAGTGATATTGCAGTGATTAGCCCAGCTATCCATGCTCCTGGTACCTCCTCCCTAGTACTGAACAACAACTGTTCCATACTGCTGCCTGCTTTCCAAATTGAACATAATTAATCAGTGGTGGGAGGCGAATAAATCACATCAACTTTGACTTCATCAAACATGAAAAGAATATTAGGTAAGCCAGGGTTTAAACTCTGGATGCCTGTTTTCCCAAGTTGGCCACACAACATTCTGAGCTGAAGAGACATGCTACACAATAAAGATTATTATTTAACACTAAAATGATCATGAATGAGCTTATATTCTATTAGTACAGTTTTCTTTAAAAGTAATATGTAATGTGTTTATCAGAGTTCATATCTAAATACTTGATCATATGCTATGCAAAGTATTTTTCAGCTTATTCCAGAATATTCCTTTCCATTTACATATCCTCACCTAACATGTTCAAAGCAGAAAATTAAAATACCCAATATGAAAAAAGGATATGAGCAATTTCCCTGTCTGTCACAATAGTTTCATAGAAAAACAAAATCCTAAATATTTATCTTCATATTTTTAATTTGTCATTTCCTAGTTCTCCGAATTTGGACAAGTCACAAAATCCCACTTGATGTTAAAGGTAAATGGGAGCAACATTGGTGTGGTAGTGTCTGCCTCTGGTACCGAGGGTCAAAAGTTTAATCCCTGTTAACAGCAAAGGTGAAAATGCCAGGATCAACAGAAAAATCAGCGCAAGTACCTGTTGTGTATCCAAGAAGCAGTCAATTTGAGTGAATTTAATAAGCTTTAAGCTTCCTGCACAATTGCTGTTAAATGCATTGGTTTACACTTAAAGCTGCTTGTTTGCAGACGTGAGAAGAGGAAATTTGAAAGTTATTTTTGTATGATACACAATGGAGGACAGCCATTGGAAGCAAAATTAGATTGTATTAGAGTTTACAGTCTGTACAAAGTGAATTAACATGTATTCATAGCCAAAAGTGTTGCAATGGTTTTAAGATCTACTGCATTAAGAATGTAAAATACTTAGATATATTGACCCTTCCAGAATTATTCTTTTGATAACTCCTTTTATTTGTTTATTATACAACAATACAAAAAATGTATTGTTTAAAGGCCACTACATTTTGACATTTGAATTTTCTATTCAGAGAACAAATAATTCTAAGAGTTAAAGATAATTACAGGGAATCCAGTGGATTGATGCTGGGCCAGATTGTCTGCTGCTGCTCTGAGGTGTTTGGTGAACTGCAGATAATACTCATGGGTCAAATCTGTCATCGTCTCTAGTATTGATTCTGCACAACCTTAGGAAAAGAGAAAGAAATACAAAACATCATTCAATAGTCTTGTGGAAATGGCTCATAAAAGTTGTTGCTTGCTCTGAGCGAGTGAACATTACATTAAAGTTCTATATTTCATTCTTTGATACAGTAAGTAGCATAGTTCAAAAGTGTGAATGACAAATGTCTATGTTAAAATTGTGTTTTTAACATATGTGTACATATCATTCAAAATCTATTGCTTCGCCATTTCAAAAGATAAGCTATAAACATTGGTCTGCATACACTCAGGGTAAAAACAATGGTATTCCCTTAGTCAATAAGGGACCCTCTCCCTTGCTAATCTCTTTGTCTAATGTTTTTAAAAGTTGTATGTTTTTTCCCAAAAAATTATTTGTTTGTTTAAAAGATAAGGGCATACAGCATTTTTACACTAAGTCATCAATGTACATTCAACCCTTAGAAAGCTGGATAATTTTCTAAAAAATATTTTTGTGTCTTCTGCTTTACAAAACCTCAAATATCTGCTTAAATTAGATGAGGAAAGATACTCAGAGTAGCAAATAGGTAAGATTACAGGCCAATCGCCAATTTGGTTGCTAGCCTGGGTCTAACCTGTTTGCATAACATGGGTGAAATTTGAAGAATTTCAACAATCTTAAAAATGCAGTTCATTATCCTGAGATGGCATGTTTGCCATATAGAACAAAAAGTCTCAAAAATCTGAAACTCAGGAATAATCCTGAACAATTTCACCTATGACATAAGCATGAAGTTTGTTCCAGCACTATAAGGGTTAATGAGGGCTGTAACATCACCCAATGAGAGATGGAACATCTCAGTAATAAAGTGTATCCTGTTACTCCATATCTATTTCTTCAGCTGTTTGTACATATGCAAAGAATCATTTTGTTTGATAAATTACATACACATGTAGCTATTGTTATAATACGCATTCTTCCAATTAAGCATGTTTTGGTATTCAAAGTCAATGTTTAGACAAAAGTGACCCTTTCCTTCATATGACCTACTTTCTTATCAGCTGAAGCAGAGATCTTGCCAATCTTGGAATCTTGTGACAAAAGGAGAAATTACTCAAAGGCCATTCCTCTTTTTGTGACAATGTTTTCTACCAAACATCATATACAAAACTTCTTATTGGTACCAATTGGTATTAATGATATCCTTTGCTGTTTTAAATTCAATATATAAGAAGGAAAGGGTTAACAATGTTAATACCATACTGTCATATCCGGAATGGGATAATACGGCAGCTACTGATCGCCTCAACAAACGTCGGGTGGAATTTTCATCTATCTTTGGCAGTGGTTCACTTACTCCTCGCACAAAGTCACTGTAATATATATGCATATTAATATTATAAGCAAACAGATCCTGATAACGAAAATTGAGATGTCAGATGATTTTTTATATAGATAAAGAAGGAAAAAAGTTGGGACATAGAGCTTACCTCGATATATTGTGAAAATCGAGATATCCAATGTTTAGATAATGAGAGTAAACTGTATATCCTCATTTAAATTTAGTTAAATTAAATTCCCATTGGTTTCCTCAGTTTACACAAAGTTTCCAATAAACAATAATGAATTCATCTATGTAAAAGCTCAATTGATTTCTACAATATTTGAAATTAATTTTTTTTTATTGAGTCTTGAACCATCGAACCTTTAAGTACAATTCAACAAATAATCTTATTCAACAATCACAATGACAAAATCTGTATTTCGTAATGTAGGCCGCCGGCCCATAATACACAATTTATATTTAATACATATACATTCATAAGTGCCATCACAGTGATTTATTGTCTTTATGTCTGATAATGAACAAAAGAGATGTTTTAAGATCATGTTATTTGATTTTCATCAAGAAAATATTTTCTGGTTTTAAAAGCTTCTAATAAATATTTTACAAGGGATATAACAGCATTATTACAATATAAACAAAGATGCCCATAAGACAGCATGCTCTGCTTATGAAAGTTTTGTTAGAAATCAGTAAAATCAATCTTATGACATAAATCATCCAAATTTTTATCATATTTGAAATTCAGAAGAACAAGTTTATATTCTTGAGTCTGAAATTATAGAATTACAAGTTTGATTTGAAATATAATTGGATATTAGTATCATAAACAACAGGTCTCCATAAAAAGGCATGTTAAACTAATTGAAAGATTGTTATATATGTAATTACTTGCAAACTATGAATATCATAATCCATCATATAACATTAATTTCCAGGTCATCATCAATTTCTTTCAACTTGGGACAAAACATGATGTGTTATTTCATAAACAGCTAATACATCTGTTTAAAAAGTACCTGTGAAAACGAATGCTGGCTATAAAAATATTTTCCTGGTTCAGATTAAAATTACCTCATCCCTTTTACCAAACATGAATTTTTCGACTGTCCAAAATTGAAAGAGTTTGCAGACGACATTTCAAAATGTGATGAAATTGGAAAATAATCTCCTGATAGGGCAGAAGTGGCAAAAGGAGAACTTGCTTGATGAGAGCAAATTCTCCAGTTTTCCAGAATGTTTTCAAGAGTCGTCTGCAACAAACTGGTCAAATGTCATTATTGTTTGGTAATGGATTAAACCATAAGCTTTACATACCTTTCAAATTCTTTGGGCATAAATGGAACAGGATGTAAGAGTTTGGGCCCATCTGGTATGATTCCTTCATAAACTGGTGTGGGTGGGGTGTCTGGATATATCACATCAAAATCTAGAGGCTGTAAGAAATTTAAATAAAGAAATTTATAATAATGTGGAACGCAAGACTTTAAGACGGTTTACTTTTAGAGGGCAAAGGTCAGCCTACACTGCAGACAGTTTGTAAATGCTAAAATAGTTGTGGCTAAGAAAAAGGGTTTGAAGAGGGTCATAATTTGGAAATATAAGAAAACATGAAAAAGTACACATGCAAAACATTTTTATAAGAGTTTTATCAATCTAGGTCTCACTTTTAGCTTTTCTGGGTGTTAAAAGATGCGTTCAGGATCTGGTTATATTTACTGAAATTTGGGCACATGAGATTAAACCAACTTGCGCTCATTTTCCTTTGCAACCAGCATCCAGTGTCTTCTGCTTTTTCTAAAAAAAACCTGATATTGTATTCAAAATATTGTTTCCTTACATCCTGTTGCTGTTGTTGATGGTGAATACTGTTGATTAAAGATCGCAATTTTCTCGCATGCTGGAGCAGTTGAATTGTGTGTAGAATTAATGGGTCAATCTGGAACTTTTCAGCTGGAAGGGTTCTGTAAAACATGTTAGTAGAATGATTAAATATGTGTATTGTACTATACATGTATATATGGTACAATATACATTTTCTTTTTGTTACTTGTACCTGTGAACTGAATTAAATCCATTACTCATTTGAACACAACCATAACGATTCCACCTTTTTATTCAATTACTACAAATTAAATCATTTTCATACTTCTAGATTAAATTACACTTTAATATAAGGAGAAATTGCTCATGATGAATTTATGTTTTCAAAAATGGTTTAAACTGGATTACAGAGAAAGTTTCCATTTTTAACTCATTACCAAACAATAATGATATTTGACCAGTTTGTTGCAGAACACTCAGGAAAATATTGTGGTAAAAGGAGGAATTGCTTTTAAGCCTTATAGTGCTGGAACCGAATTCATGCTTTGGCAAACAGGTTAGATCAAGGTTAGCCTCCAATAAAATTGGTGGCTGGCCTGTGATCTAACCTGTTTGCTACTCTGAGGATCTTCCTCATCAGAAGTTAGCATATAATGACGGTTTTGGAAAGCAGACGACACAAAGATCAATTTTGAGAAAATTACCAAGTATAAGAAGTGTTAATGAGCAATTTCTCCTTTTCCCACAATGTTTTCTTCCCTATCAGAAGATATTTTTTCAATTTTGTCGCATTTAGAAATGTTGTCTGCAAACTCTTTCAATTTGGGACAGTCCAAAACTTTGCATTTGGTAAAGGGTTAGACAAACTAATCATTCTCTTTTGATTCTGTTAATTACATATTATGCTCTTGCACTGATCTCTCAATACTGAGAAGTCAAACATATTTGATGCCATTTGGAATCCCCATCAGAAAATAAAAAGGCATTTTGACTAAATACTGGGTTTACTCACTCGTTTGTTGGAGGATAATGTCTGCTAGATGGCTGGTGTAATCTCGGTCCCTCCAACTCAAATGTTCTAAGCTTCATCATTTGCTGCATCTCCATAGCTGCAATGCCAGTATCCCCTTCTGATGAGATGGATAGTTCACCCCAATGGCTACTCATGGTCACAGTTCAGGAAGGATTAATAATCATCACTGCAAAACAAGAAAAACTTACAAAATACAGGTATATTGCACTTATCGAGGGTTCCAAGCAAGACTGTAGTAAGTGCTTCATGTTTATGAAGCAATTACTATAGTCTTGCATGGAACCCTCGTAATGCTAATGCCTTCTATCCTGAAAATAAACTCCCCCTTACTTGTGTAAAGTCTTTGCAAATTTGAGAATGTACACATGGGTATAAAGACAGCAGAATCTATCAGTGGCTGACAGTTTTTCTAACTGATCTGATATGATTGTGGTTTTGAGACCTCCCTACTCATTTCTTTAACCGTAGTTGACGTAAGATTGGTTAAAACAAAAGCCTTGTCACCAAAGTGCTATCATGAAAAATAATTTTACATAATTGAGGGTTGAATGCAAGACTATAGCAGTGTCTATTCTAGAAATCCAAAAGAAGGGGGGAAATTCGCCCCTCACTTTGAAAATAAGGGTGGATTTTTTAAAATTAGGGGGGCAACTATTAAATGCAATTCTTAAACATTTTACCCAAAAGTACCCTAACTACGAATCCAACGAATCCTTGTAGTATTAGTCTATATGTATGCCCAAAACACAGTTTACAGTTAATGCCTGTTATATCATATCAATAATCATATGTCAGTATCAAAAGATGTTTGCTGAGGGTTCAGGTTTCTTGTAGAAGTCCATTATCCGCTTCCTCGACATGCTTCATAAAAGATGTCTGCACTACGTAAACAAAGTGTTTTCTAAGATGATTTACCACCCTTGCTAAATTAAGACAAAATTTTCGTATTTTTTATTTAAACGTAATTGTCTGTCAAAAGTTGACTCCTTATACTTTAGTTAACTGTATCGGAAACAAACCCTTTTGATGACGACCTTTCTGTCATAAATACGCTGAGTACATTTTAAAAGCTGAGCGAATTTTTACAATCAAAATGTTTATTAGTCATATGGAAATTGGATGCGCGACTTTCTCACATGCATGTTGAAAATCGTTGAAAAAATAGGACGATTCGCCCAATCTAGAATAGACATTGCAATAGTATTGTGCTGAAACATCAAAATTATGTTTCCTTATAATGAATTAAGATATCTCTTTACAATAACATTTTAAACTATCGATTCCAGTAAATTATAAGAATCGATTTAATGGAAGTCTGAAATGAAATCTGCTTGTCGGGCTGGCACTTTTGGGAAAGACTTGACTTCTGGTGCATAGTTTTGCTAGTAAGAGAGGAGCTTGTAGAACACTGTTGTGTTTCCTGTATAGTAGTCAAACTAATTTGACGCTCCGAAAATATTGAGAATTTTTGTATCTGGCAATATCTCCCGTCACGTCACACTTTCAAACAATTTATTTAATGGAGGACAAACGTGACAAAAATTTTGTCGCAACATTTGAAGACCCATATTGCCATTATTATTGAAAATTATCAAATTATTCTACTCACAGTACTGTTGTGAATTAATCCTTTTTTAATCAATCCATGCACTAAACATGTCTGTATTCCACATATTATATTTGAAAGAACGGTTTCATTAACGTTATTGGACGATTTTTTGCTCCCCATAATTTCTTTCTGCGTATGCGCACTGGAATGGGAAATTCTATTAAGTGGCTTTTTGATTTTTTAACGGCAACTGATGCCATATTTTGGTGGTATTATAGTTTATTTTACATATCTTGTCTTATCAATTGACTTTAAGTGGCCATTTGTGCTTTAAATCCGAAAATCAGAATTAAAAAAGTCTGACACTATTTGAATCGTTCGAAATTTCGACGTTAGATTGCCCCTTCAGAAAATAAAAAGCAATCTTCACGTCAAATTATTTTGACTTCCTGTATAAATGATAGTCCTGCAACGCTCTCAAAGATTGTGTTGATTGCCTAATACAGGACTTTTTGTTTGGGATTTATGAACACAAATGGAGGTACCTTGGCTAGATTTGACAGTGTGTGCACTGATTTTCGGAAGGTACTAGCACACTTGGCTCCATAGAAAAAATATGAGAATATTGAGGTGTCCATTTTATTACAGTTTTTGAGAGTTTAATTGCCCAACTTCATATTTCTGTATATAGCTCAGAGTAGAAAACACAATTCTTCACCCAGCAGAGTCTTAAAAATTCCTGATTTAACATTGGAGATCTCAAAAGTCAAACAGAGACAAACAAGAGACCGAAATCTCCCCTCAAGCCCTTGGAAATAACTACAAAAGGTGTTGAAAAACTCTTATCTAACATCAACACTAACAAAGCTAGAGGACCAGACAACATCCCTAACATCTTACTGAAAAACTGTGCAAAAACAATAGCTCCTGCCCTCCAGCATATATTCCAAACATCTATAAACACTGGGACACTACCAACAGACTGGTTAAGCGCAAACATCTCGCCTGTTTTCAAGAAAGGGGAATCCCACCTACCAGAAAACTACAGACCGGTATCCTTGACCTGTGTGACCTGCAAGCTCTTAGAACACATCATTGCCAAACATATACTAGACCATCTTGAGAAAAACAACATCTTAACTTCACTAAATCATGGTTTTAGATCCGGATACTCCTGCGAAACACAACTCTTAACAGTACACCACCTCCTACAAATCCATGTTGAAGGTCCACAGATTGACATAGTCATACTTGATTTCTCGAAAGCATTCGACACGGTCCCTCATGAGAGCCTCCTTTACAAAATGCAGCAATACGGCATAGACGGCAACATCAACGACTGGCTGAGAAACTTCCTGACGAAGAGGACCATGAAAGTAGTAGTAGAAGGAGAAGCATCCGAAGCCGTCCCAGTAGACTCTGGCGTTCCTCAGGGTACTGTGCTCGGACCATTAGCCTTCCTCTGCCACATAAATGACCTACCAGAATGTGTCAAGTCCGCTGTACGTCTCTTTGCTGATGACTGTCTGTTATACAGACCCATCAAGTCCAGGCAAGACCACTTAGACCTCCAGTCTGACCTCAACGCTTTGGAGAAATGGGCAGGGACATGGGGAATGCGATTCAACACCAAGAAATGCTACATAATGAGCATCAATAACAAGTCATCCAACTTCTATCAACTAAACAACAATATCCTGAAACAAGTCCAGGAAAATCCATATTTAGAGGGTCCAACTTTCTGATGATCTAAAATTCAACAAACATATTGACAAAATCACCAACAAAGCCAGTTCAACCCTTGGATTCTTGAAAAGAAACCTCAAGCATTGTCCAGCATCATGCAGAAAAACCGCATACCTCTCATTAGTCAGATCAACACTCGAATATAGTGCCATTGTATGGGATCCACACCTTCAGGGCGAAATCAACAAATTGGAAAGCGTTCAGCCCAAAGCAACCAGATTCATTACAGGTGACTATAAATCAAGGGACCCAGGCTGCATCACAAGAATGCTGAGGCAACTAGAGCTTCCAACCCTACAGGAAAGAAGAAAGATGGCGCGCCTGACATTCTTCTACAAGGTGGCTGAGGGGCTGGTGCCAGCAATGCCTGCAGATACCTATCTGGTCCCAATTCGTGGCAAGAGACTTATAAGGCCAAAACAGTTCAGTGACCATACCAGTGTAAACTTAGTAACAAGATCAGCTTTAAACAACCAGAAGTGCTATAAACAAATACAGTGTAAAAGTGACACTCTTAGACATTCCTTCTTTCCAAAGACAAACATTGAGTGGAACAATCTAGAAAACTCGGTTGTGAGCGCAAAGTCAGTTCAGAGCTTCCAATCAGCTCTCCAAAAGTGCGACTAACATCGCCCTCTCTCCCTGCTACGCGAATGCTGAAAGGCCCTGTAGCGTATTATCATCCAGATCCAGAAAAGTAACAGGTGTATGACCAGAGGTTCATATCTTAATAAGCGTTTGCTAACACTGATGAAAAAATTAGCTTTAAACTAACAAAAAATCCACTTACACATAGTTCAAGTCATAAAGACAAAACATGAAATTTGCTTGATTGAAATGGATTCTACAGCGTAAATCAATGAATGCCACTTTTGATAAATATCTTATACACTTACGTAAATAGAGTCAGGTTTTCATAAAAAATTAGTTGATCACGTTTATAAAGACGCTGTGACAAGTGCGCACTGACTTTTGTTTTTTTAGGCTCTAATTAATTAATATCAAATAAAATATATCGTTAGCTACAAATTTCCTGGATTTAAAATACTTATATTAAGGCATCTCTTTTAATGGTATTGTTTTATAAAATATATTCCAAGAAAGAAATTTAAATATTATTTTACCGCGAGCCTATAATCACTATGACAACAGGAAGCGCAATGGCCTACTTGTAAACTTCATGTACCAACTTTAAACACATTTTGGGTAAATCTTTAGGTTTCTCCTTAGTTTATTTCTTATTACTTAAATCTGTGTTCAACACTCATGTTTGCGAATGGATTGACATTTGATAACGCATAACGCGTCAATTCGCGGCAATAAACGAGCTTTATATATGAAAAGATTGAAATAATTGTTAAATTATGGCGATTTTTTGTTCCTGTTATTTAACTTTGCTTATGAACTGATCAAAAGAGACAGTGGTATCGCTTCATTTATGAAACGAACCTGCTATGTTATTTTCGTTCTAAAACCACCGAGAAAAGGGAATAGAAAAAAACCCCAAAAAACTTCAGAGCGAAAACAATTAACAAACCATGATCACCTGACCTATTTATCATCAGTTGTAATGATTCAAGGTGTCTCCCCTATAAATGGTTTTCAAGCAATGCTTTTCTCTCCAAATAAAGGTGTGACACTTCTTCCACAACAAACTTAGATGGAAATGCATTTAGAATGTTTTGAAAAATTTATTTGGTTCAGATCAATTTCTTTTACCTTTATTTGATCCTCAATCCTTGGACGTTTTGTCACAAATATCTCTCAGTAATCAATTCATAGTCACTTGGTATAAGTTACACACAGGTAAAATTTGTAAAATTATTCTTGAAAAGGAATTTTTTAGACTTCTATATGGATATATCTGATTTTCTGATTACTGACAAGAAGCGTAGTGTTTACAAATGAGTATAAGGATCTATATGTGATAAAAGATAGCAAGTGCATACTGTCCAATAAGTCTTACAAGCTGCTTAGGCAAATGTCTCAAGCACATCATCAATGCTTGATTGTACGGTTTTGTGGAACTTAACAACATTATAGATGCAGAACAGGAGGGGTTCAGAAAAACCATAGTACGACTCAGGGTGTCATGAGACTTAAGTTCAAGACATATACAAGGCTACAACAAGAAGGAAGCTACTCTGACAGTCTTTGTTGAATTGGAAAAGGCCTTTGACAGCGTCTGGCGTGAAGGTCTGTTGGTGAAACTACATGACATGGGTATACAAGGTCGAACATGGAGATGGATCAAAGATTTCCTCTCTGAACAGTATGCCGAAAGCTTAGTTCCAGGTGCTGACAAGAAGATGATCAAGACAGACATTGGGGTTCCACAAGGATCGGTTATATCACCACTTCTCTTTAGTTAATTGTAGACATGCTGGAAGAAGTACAGAGTGAGAAAGGGAAGTTTGCAGATTATGGGACAATTTGGAAAACTGGGATCGATGAAAGCGAACTGAAAGAAACATTAGAAAAAGACTTGCATTCACTAAAAGAATGGTCCCCGAGATGGAGAATTAAAATGAATGTTGAGAAGACTGAAGTATGCTGCTTCAAACGTACACTGGTACAGCCAGTACTAAAGCTAGAAAATAAAATTCTTAAATACAACGAGAAGCCAAAACTCCTTGAAGTATATCTAGATGAAGCTCTTCACTCTAGCAACCACATCAACATGATTGAAAAAAAAAGGCAAACAAATGTGCAGGTCTTCTTCATCAGCTGAAAAAGGTTGAGGATATTGGTACAACTGAACTACTCCAACTGAACAAAGCTTGAATATACATGTCCTATTTGGCAAAATGCAAACTGTCAAAAGCTGGAGGAGGTTCAAAGGAAGTGTCTTGCTCTCTGTTTGGGTGTCCCAGCAACCAGCAGCAAAGAAGCAATGGAGGATGAGTTATGGGTGGAACCACTGGAAATGAGAAGAATGGAGCTGTTGATCAGAGAAGGGGCATTCATAGTTTGTAAAGAAGAAACTCAACCAATCAAGCGGAACTGGTTACTCTGGTCAGATAGTAAAGTACCAGAAAGGCACATATCTCCTTAGGTAAACTGCAGTTGCAGCTTGAAGACATGAGAGAAGTTACAAAACTGACTCTGCATAACCTGGAATATGAATTTGCCTTCACTATGGGATTATATCCAACCAGACGAAGGCCAGAGTACTGGTACCGCTTGGGATCCTCCAAGACAAGGACTGAAGATCAGCAGAAACTGTCCCGAGAACTGATCACAGAGATGGTAGATGGAGCAGACAACAACACGCTGGTTGCATTTACAGACGGATCTTGCCTTCCTAATCCAGGACCATGTGGGGCCGGTTCTTGCATTTACATACCGCACCGACAAGTTCCAGTCCAGCTCTAAAAACCAGTATCAAACATGGGAAGCATACTGTTGGGTGAGTTAGTGGCTATACTTATGAAGCTACAAAATACATATACAATGAACTAGTTCATACACAACAGTTATCTAAATGTTTAATCTTGTCAGATTGCCAGTCAGCTTTGGGAATTCTGACCCTAGGCTGGGATTCAACCACATACAAGCAAACAACAGATGCCACCTTGTTGCTTATGCAGAAACTTTCAGATGCAGGAGTAGAGATCGATATCCAATGGACACCTGGTCATGCTGACATAAACGGTAATGAGACTATCTTGCCAAAGAGGCAGGAAAGCAGGCTACAGATCTGGATCCATTACCTAAAGTGTCTTCTCCATAAATGATGTAAAGGTAGCAGCATACAAAACTGCATGCAGTAAATGGCAACATCAGTGGGACATTTCAGACAGAGGCAGACACTTCTATTATCTCAAGCCCAAAGTCAATAAAAAGAGCCTTTTTGACTTTCCAGACACAACATCCTCTAAACATATAAGCCAGATGCGTCTGGGATACAACCCCCTGAACAGCTACTCCTTCAACATAGGCATCTCAGACTCAGACAAATGCAAATGTGGAGAAAAGGAGACAGTGGAGCATTTCCTGTTGCAATGCCCTCTGTATAGCGAGGCCAGAGAAGAATTTCGTCGTGATATGTGGAGACAAACAGGATGCCTGGATCTCACATTGGAAACTATACTCGACAGACAACAGGATGAACAGACTGACAACCCCCAACAAGACACAAAAACATGCTATGTACTGCTGGCAAATTACATAACCCAAACAGCCAGATTTTACACTGAAGAAAATTAAATCACTGTGAGTCACACTTCGAAAACGCTTGGCGGCCAATACAGTCCATTGGACTTAGAATCGAAGAATCGAAGTCCTTTTTATTAGGAAGGCATACCGTCATCAAGTTTTAAGGATGTATGCTTTGAAGCTAGTTAATGTGCGCTTCAGTGGATATGGTATGTGAAGACTCTTAAAACAAAACATGCAGACTGTATCTTGCCCTACATACTGCATGTCTTATGTTTTAACTTCTAATCAAACTACTAGCATCTTAGACATCTCTAATTGAAAATTCTGGCTAGTCACTATTCAAACAATCAGTGTTAAGAGAGATTCCACTGTCTAATTTACTGCAAAAAATCCATCTGGCTCCAACATGTTTTTACTTAGGTTAAGTTTTGATGATAACTTAAAATGCTTCCTTATGCATGATATGTTGAACAAATTGAACAAAATTAACATTTATTTCAAACACCATGGATTACTTTTTGCAGAATCAAGGGCCAAGATGGCGGCCGCCCACACATTACCTCCCATCCAAGGGGCTCAAGGGGCTAAAGGTGGGGGTACACCCGGCATGGTCGGGTCCATGAAACACAGTCAACCTGTGCACTTTGCACCAGCTCCACCAAGAGGATCACCGAGTGGACGATTAAAACCACTTAAGATGAAAACAAAATACACAGAAAAAGACATAGGTGCTGGTACTTTTATGGTACAACAACCCATGTTAACAAAAAGACAGACAACCGCGTAAGTAAATACCCTGCCAGTAATTAATTGCCCAGCAATTTTTGGCAGTTCTGAGTAAAAGTAGAAGTATCAGTAGGTTTAGCTTAGCCATCTCACTAAATAAGAGCAAACAATCTATGGAAAGTTGTTCCTTGTGTTTAAAAGCATTTGTTTTTCTCACATTTATTTGTGCAATGTCCGTAGAGGGGTCTTTATCCGATGACATTTGCTTCAGATATCATATCATATGTTGCTGAAAATTGCATGAGGTATGATTGATAATGCATGTATCTTAGCCCTCACAGTGCTAGAACAAACTTCATGCTTATGCAAACAGGTTAGGTCCAGACCAGCCGCCAATTAACTTGCTACTCTGAGTAACTTTCCTCATCAAAATTAAGCAAATATTTAAGGTTTTGGAAAGCAGATGACACACAAATCTGTTTTGAGAATAATACCCAGCATTCTAAGGGTAAGTTTGTTTTTAAGCATGAAATAAAATCCTCTATCTTGAATACTTTATCTTTCCAATTTCAGATACCGGAATACATACAAACACAATCTGTGCGTGGACATGTTACAAAATGGGTTTCATTTATCTTTCTGTGAACTTTTTGCTTTAATCAAACGCCAGGAGGACACCAGAAAAGATGCTGGCGAGGAATCGTTAATGTGGAGTATGACATTATTGAAAGATCAACATGAAAAGTTGGATATGTTAAAATTACATCTCACAAGAGCAGAGAGTGCCGGGAGAAGAGGTATAGATAGATAATCCTTATCTCTGTGGAGCCATACTCATTTATACTTATTTCTGTAATCTTGCAGCTGAAGGCTAAAAAACAGCTGTGACAAAAGAAGAAATGAATATTTCAAGCATTTTCTAATTTTGTCACTTTTGTTTTTGCTTTATATGGTGTTGGAAGTGTCGTTTTTATATGCTCTATTGCCATTGCATCTGGTAAGCTATTTACCTTGGTTATTTTTTCTAGTGGTAACAATTTGGATCAAACTAAAGTTATAAACCTTATAGATGATATACAACTACTTAAATTTTTTACTCATCTCCAAAACAGACATCTTAAGCCTTTTCGGGAGATGAAATAAAAAAAATCATGTATGTATTGTGACAAATATGAATATATTCAATTATTTCTATGGTCATAACGGCATTGAAGCATTGTTAAAGGCTACAAGGAACAGGAACAGGTTTTAGTCTCATGCAAACATTGATATCTTAAACCCTTTTCTTCATATACTCTCATTTAAACACTTCTGCAGCAATGATTTATTCTTGATATCACAAAAAATGTTAATCTTAACCGTTAAAATGCTAGGTAATTTTCTTAAAAAGGAATTTATGCCTTATTTGCTTTCCAAAACCTTAAATATCTTTTTAATTTTGATGAGGAAAGATACTAAGAGTAGCAAACAGATCAGATCACAGGCCAGCCGCCAATTTATTTTGCGGCTTGCCTGGATCTAATCTGTTTGCATAAGCATGAAGTTGGTTCCAACACAGTAAGTGTTAAAAGTTTTATCTACTGTTGTTTTCAGCTTGGATCAGTCACAAAGACTAACGCATTCTCCTTCATGAGCATTTTTGACTGGTCCAGATTAAAAGCACTAGAAGTTTACAAAATGCCAAAAAAAATCATGAATGAAATGGATTTTATTATAATATTCGGTAAATATCATTTTGAGAAAACAATTAATCGCTCACAAGGAGCAATTCATCCTTTGGTCACAGTGGTTTTTTTAGTGTTCTGCAGTGTATGAGTCAAAGTTATGGTTTATGGAGTATGCGGTTAAATCATTATCAGTTTACTACTATTCAGCATCTGTGCAGCATTGTTCACATATTTTTCCCTCTTTTAGGCGACTTCCAGGATGTTTATCGAGCACGGTTTGAGTTAGCGAGATATTTTCAGTCTGTCGGGGATAAATGGTTATCAGACCATTTCTTTAACACATGTCTTCAAACAAGTAATCAGGTCTCAGACGATGGTGGCAAAATGCAGGCAGAGGGTTTCTGTAATGTTGCCTTGGCAGAAGAAGAAAACAGTAAGTTTGCTAGTATTGGCTTTATTGTAATATGTGTAGAATGAATATGCAAATTGAGATTCTATACACATTAATTTAGATGGCATGCATTTTTACATGCAAACATCATTACTGTGTAATAAATAACAGTGTTTATCACTGAATGAATGGGGTTGCGCCCTCTGAAGTATCTTTGATTGGTTTGTATCAATGAATTACAGTCTAACAATCTAACATGTTGCTATAAACATAATCATGCTCGCCATGCAATTAATTACAGAAGTCTACAGATTTATGTTGATGTAATGGTTGGTTGAATTAAGAAAAATAGATATGATTAAAAAATAGATTAAATGATGTTCTAAATTCATCTTACGGATGTCTCCTGAAATGGTTTCATACCATTTATGGTGAATAAATGCTCGTCATGCTTGAAGAAAAGTCCAAAAATCATTCTGATGCCTCTAACAATGTTGATTGTTTACCAAATGTCACAGGTGAATAAATTTATTTCGCAAATGATCGTGTCATTTTTCAGAAGTCTGTTCTGGAGTTGACTGGTTAAATGGTAATAATGAATAATACCTTTGTAGCTTTCAAATGTTCTTAACCCATTACCAAACAATAACAACATTTTACCACTTTGTTATAGATGACTCTTGAAAACATTGTTGGAAAGGAAGAAATTGCTTGTGACGAGCAATTTTCCACTTTCTCACAATGTTTTTTATCCTATCAAATGATTATTTCCCAATTTCATCAAGCTTTGAAATGTCATCTGCAAACTCTTTCAATTTGGGATGGTCGAAAATTTGGCGTTTGGTAAAGGGTTAAGGCAGTATAGAAATATTATACACTGTGTAGACAAAGAGTTTATCCTTTGAAGCTGATTTATATATGGCAGAAATTAGGATACATTTTGAAGCTATTTCTCCAGTTTAATAGAGACTGTTGTTTGAAAGGGGAAATATTTCATGCTTGATTGTTTGAAAAGACATCTGCAGTAGGCATAAGATCCAAGGAACCTTTTTTAAGTGTTTAAGTTTTCTTTACATTTCCCTTTTGCAGACGATTTCTATGAAGCGTCCGAACATTTTGAAGCGTATTATTCACTCGCCTGTGAGAACAGAGACTGGACGACTGCTGATGGAATCTCGTACCACACCGACGCCTGTATTAACTTGTCCCGTATTTATACAACTATTGGTGGTAAAATGGAGGCAGACAGCCCAGAGGAAATGTTGGAATTCCTTACAAAAGCGTATGATAAGGCAAAAGAAAGTAAGATATTAGGACTTTTATTACGATAAACCATATCCTGTGTTTATATGCTTTTCAACAGGTCTGTCATAGGAGACAAAGGAATAATTGAGACAAAAGAAGAAGTTACAGACTAGATACCTGCTTAAACAATATTGTTACCATTAACTCGGGATAGTTTTTCACTGGGAAAAGGCATATGCCAAGATTTAAAAATTGACAGAAATCAGTTGTAGAGCACTCTATTTCACAAAAACATAATTTTGTCATATTGAATGGAAACCATTGCCACAAGAACATTGATTGCCTGTTTGTAGCTATTTCTTCTGATGTTTCTGTTTCTATTGATGCAAGTGTTTTCTGTCACATCAGAAGATTGACTTTCAAATTTATCACATTTTGAAATGTTGTCCACAAACTCTTTTCAATTTTGGGACATTTGAAATTTTGGTAAAGGGTTAAAGAGTAAAATGTTGAATGATCAATAATTTCAGGTCAGCAGCAAAAGTTAGAAGGTGAGGCTGCCTACAGACTAGGTCTATCTAGTGACAAGGCTGGTCACGGGGAAACAGCTTTAGTGGTGAGTCCATCTTATACACTGTCAGGATCTTACATGAGTCATTATTGTGTATTGAATTAATGAAATCAATCATCTAAATAAAAAAGAAGCAAGACTTGCTGAGTTTTTTTACTTTATTAACCCATTACCAAACAATAACGACATTTAACCACTAAAAAATGATACGGCAGAAAACATTGTGGAAAAGGAGGAATTGCTCGTAATGAGCGATTTTTTTCCCCAATGAAATGAGCAATTTGTCCTTTTCCCACAATGCTTTCTGCCATATCAGAAGATCATTTTCCAATTTCATCACATTTTGAAATGTTGTCAGCAAACTCTTTCATTTTGGGACAGTCAATCATTTGGCATTTGGTAAAGGGTAAAGATGATTCGTATAATATATGAAATGTAAAACAATGATAAATGTCAGATTCTTTTTATACTATTAAACAGCTTTACTTGAAAATACACTTATAGAGCTCTTTGAATTGAATTGGAATCAGATTTAAGAGTGATCTTAACAGTATTTTAGAAGTAATGTGTACTATGACTGTCAGTATATCTGTCAATGCACCAGCCATTTTCTCATCAATTTTGCACAAAATTCATTCCAAGCCACTGATTACTACGGGATATGAACATAATTGGACGGCCATAATAGATATAAAGTAGGTCTTGTCACAACTACTTCATGTAATGTATGAAGATATTGCGGAAACGATTTTAATTTAAAAAAGAAGTGAAGTTGTTAGATATTTCTCTGATGTGGTAGAAATTATTGTTTTTGAAAAAGAAAATTCTGATGAACTCTCTTGTAATGCCAACATTGAATGAATGGCTTTCACAGACTGACCTGTTTTCCCCTGTTTGTTTCAGCATTTGAATACCTACCTGTCAATATGCCGATCCACAGATGATAAAGAGGGGATTGGTAAAGCTTGTGATGCTATTGCTAAGGCCTTTGCAAGGTAAAGTTCTGTCTGTACAAAAGTTTTCAAACATGATATGCTTCTTTATATTCTTATTTCAATTGTTAATATCTATTGATGGCTTAAAGGCATCAATGCCATTATGAAAACAATGGTATTGTTCGAATTTTACTCTTTTTTTTTAAATCATCTTTTATAATTGAAATTGGGACACAAGAAGCAGAATTCCCTTCTCTTTTTCAATATTTTCATGTACATTCTGATATCTTATATTGAATTCAGTCCATACATACACAAACTTATATTTTATTGAATTTTATGCAGGGACAGAAAAATATAATTTAAAACTTGCCTGTATGTCCGCAGATTTGGTCGACAGTCTCTGCACTATTGTAGAATTTTGATTTTAAACTTTTAAAGGTGCTTCTTCACAGAAGAGAAAATTTGAAAGTAAAAATAAAATGTCATTGAAACTATACAATTCTTGTATTGTTGTTTGATATACAATTAAAGGTAGCTATTGAAAGCATAGTTAATTCACAAAGTATCAATTGACCGAAGTATGTGCAGTTTATTATGCGGTAGGTCTTAAAAGCAATGTCACGGTTTTGGATTCAAATACATGTTATTTCACGGTATACACACTTTAAAGAATTGAAAACGATATATTTTTGCTTCCAATGAATATTCTTCATTTTGTATCATATAACAGTGCAGCTGTTGTTCAGTTTTAGAGAAATCAAAATCTAACCTCCAAATTCCTTCATATCTTAAATGTGCAAAACATATATCCTTGATATTTCAAGTATGTAAACTTTTCATCATGAGTCCTATGATAGATGATTGGTAGGAATAATATAAATTGTTTGATTTGTGTTATTTTGCTTTAAGTATCACTTTAACAATATTTCATTTTTTTTTTTTGTACTACCCATTTATTGGGCAATTAAATGTCCTCAAAAGTTGTATCAAGCATATTGGAAGAACCAACAGTCTTCAGCAAACCCTTACAGTGCTGGAACCGACTTCATGCTTATCCAAACAGGTTAGTTCACAGGCAAGCTGCCCTGTCAATTGGCAGCTGGCCTGTGATCTAACCTGTTTGCTACTCTGAGTATCTGTCCTCATTAATTTAGGCAGATATTTCAGGTTATGGAAATCAGACAATGCAAAAATCTATTTTTCTAAATTACTCAGAATTCTAAGGGTTAAATTAAGATGCCATTTTCCCCCATGAAAATGTGAACTTGCATAACTTAGCTGTTTGGATTTCTGAATTTGATATTAATATATGATATTTTATACCCTGCCATTGACTTACTGTAGAAAAGTGGTAATTTGGTATGATCTTCTCTGGTAGGTTGCGTTAAATATTTCGTATCACAGTAAATGTGTTGTCTAATGTTGAAACCATTTCCCTTGTACTCTCTTATCAAAATTAAACATTTCTTTCTTTTAATTTCTATACCCATCTGCTGATTTCAAGAGGAAGGATACACAATTCTATAGCATCATTTGTAGCATTAAAAGAATTTCCTAAAATTTCATAGATAATATCATATACATGTAGATTAATTCAACTTAGCCCATTCTTTGTGGGCTAATTGTAGAAATACTTTTAGGAAAACAAAACTTCTGTAAGTTGTTTACCTCTCTATTTGTGCCACACATTTTATACTATAAGCTCAAAAAGCTTTTATTAAAACTCCTCTTAAAATACAATTGTTCTTTAATAGGGAAATGGTAGTGCTATGAAATTCTATTACTTGTGTTAAGGTGAATGTTTACTATATGTCTTGAGCACAAACTGATACATCTTTATGTTTGTAATTCTCTGTATGTTGATATGTATGCTTGGTCAACAGTCTAGAGCATGCTTCATTGGGTTTTGCATGTTTTATTTGAAATAAACTCCATAGATTCTCCAGCTCTCGCACATCCATTGACTGTGTCACAAACATAAGTCCGCTCAAAACATCGAGATAAATGCCTTTCAAGGTAGGGGTAGTGCCAACATGTTCAAGTAATTTTCAGCCATTGTCACCAAAACAAGTCTTAAAGAGATTGAATATCTACTGTTATACATAAAACAAGTTTAATTGGTTTGTAAACTTATGTTTATAAGAAATTTTACCTTTTACCTAGATGTTTTCTTGTCTTGAAACGCTGTCTGCATTAGAAAGTTAGTATAGTATCATGTAACTTCTTATTTTGTCACAGTAATGCAATATATCTAATCAATTTCAAATCAAGTTTTCTCTGATATATAACAAGGATCTTGATACTGACATTGTACAGATTTTTTTTCTTGGAAAATGTTATTTTTCCGATAAAGAAATAGCCCAAACAAAATTGATTTACTTCTTATGATAAGTTTGACAGATCTACAGAACTCACTAAACAATATGACAATTTGAAAAAAAAATCCCTATTAAAAGATTCTGCTGATGACGAAAGTGAATTTACAGTATATAACATAGGATTTTTATTTTTACCATCTCTGAAAACATTGTGACAACAGGAAAAATTGCTTGCTGCATAAATTTTCTGGGCCTAAAAGTTAACTCGGTTTGGGAGACAGTTGGATATTATTATTTTTGTTCTAAGGAAAACACTTCAAATGTATGTTAGTAAAAAATGAATTATAAATGCATGAACATTTCCAAATATTCTTAGGTACTTTTAAGTTGTTTGTATTGGTTTGTATTGTCGAAATTGTCTTGGACTGTTATTTGTATATTGTATGATAAAGTGACAGTAAATTAGATTGTTGCAACTAATTGAATCATGTACATGAGCCATGTTTGCATGTATGTTGACGACACACACACTTATTTTGTCATATAGTAAACCGACTGATATCATAGAAACCAACGCATGATAAATCATTTCACTAGAGTCCTATCCATGAAACACTGGAATATCGCAGCAAAATCAATTTGAAGTTTTTCACTTTTTATTTCACTCTGTTTAACACTTTACCAAACGCCATATTTTCGACTTTCTCAAATTGAAAGAGTTTGCAGACTACATTTTAAAATGTGATGAAATTGAAAAATAGTCTTTTGATAGGGTAGGAAACAATATGGAACAAGGAAAATTGCTTGTTAAGAGCAATTTTTCCTTTTCCCACAATGTTTTCCAGAGTGGTCTGTAACTAACTGGTCAAATGTCGTTATTGACTGGTAATGGGTTAAGAAGATTTCTTACTCCAGTTTGATGTAGATTTCTTGCAAAGGGTGTGTATTCATGCAAGATATGGAGGCATGCATTTCTCACAATATCTCAACCCATTTTCAATTGATTGTTAAATCTGACATGATTTAACATAAAGGAAACTTGTTTTTGACCCCTATAACACAGATGCTTATGACAAATGTTTCATATCATCAAAATCAATATAACTGTTATTCATATCTATGCAATTTTCAGTTTTGGGGTATACATACAACTATGAAGGTTTAAGCTATTTTGATGAAAGTAATGAACTAATTATCATTTCCTTGACTTGTATGTGACTATTGTAGATACCTGGTACCTGGTAAAACTAAAGGGAAAAGGCTCAGATGAGCAGTTTCTTTTTTCAAACAATGATTTTTTTCTTTCCAAAGAAATAGCTTTCGTGTCCATTTCCATGTCTGCAAGCTCTATTAACTTTTTATAAAAGTCAATTCTATTGTTCAGGGAATTATTCAATCTAAATGGCTTAATGTGAGTAATTATTTTTGTTTCAAAATACAAATGTAGAATCGGACATACACCAAGGTATATTTTATCATAAAAGTCCTATGATTATTGTTAGCAATGTCTAAAATGTGTTTTATCATTATGATATGTCAATCTAAGCCTGGCAATTTACCTTAAAATGAAGAACTTTTCAAATGTATTTAATTTGGTGTCATTTAGTCAAAACAAGAAACTGCTCATCTTGAGCAATATCGTCTTTGGCCACAATTGCTTTTTCAGTTGTCTGCTATAACTTGAGTGTTTTAAAACATGCATATTTGAAGAAATAAGAAAATATTTTTGCAATTTTAGTGTAATCTATGTCAGACAAGGATAATTGTTCTAAGTTCTGGTTGGAGCAATAACTTCTTTTATTACAGTTGTTTTTAGATTTACAGTTACAGGTTTGTTAAAATGAATACATTGATAAGTGTAAAGGATTCTATCCTGAGTGTTAACCCTATTCCAAACAACAAGTTTTCGTCCGTCCCAAATTGAAAGAGCTTTCAGACGACATTTTAGAATGTGATGAAATTGTAAAATAATCTTCTGATAGGGCAGAACACATTGTGGGAAAAGGAATAATTGCTCATTATGAGCAATTTCTCCTTTTCCAACAATGTTTTCTAAAGTTGTCTGCAACAAAGTGGTCAAATGTCGTTATTGTTTGGGAAAGGGTTAAGAGTTGTTTCCCCCTGGGCATTGTGGTAAGAGTACAGAACTTAAAATCATATGGCCCTTCTCACAAGGGCTTAAACTCCGGTAACGCCATTTAGATTTTTCCAACTGACTTACAGATTGTGGATGGTTCTACCTGCCCTCACCAGCCCTAATGGGCAATTGAGTATATAATCATCCTCCATCAATAAGAATTGGGCATTGCATAATAATTGAAATAATGTTGTGGGCCATGTAAATCCAGTATCAATGAATAAATAAAAGAGTTGATTCCTGTGTTTCAGGGAGGGCAAGGTGGAAGAAAGCATTGAGTATTTGAAGCAGTTTGTGGAAGTGGCAGAGAAGAGTGGGCAGGAGCATGCCTACAGCAAAGCATGTCATAATCTGGGCAACATTTACAACACACTGGTCAGTAACATGATGGATCACATATTTCCTTTATTGTAATGTCTAAATTGTGAATTTCAAGTCTGCAATTTATCTTCATAACCCTTTTCTTAACACAGCATTTTGTTTTTTGCTTAAGGGCCAGATTGCATTTGAACATATTGTGACCGAAGTAGAATTCACTTTGAAAATTTTTATTATTTTGTCACAGTGGTATCTAATATATTCCTAAAGCAGATGGATATGGGATATATCCGACATTTGCGGAACACTTATGCAAATTTGAGAATACAATGTATTGTTACATAGAACATGAAGGTTCATTTAAAGTTGTCCCAACTGATAAGTAAATAATAATGTTTTTTTATGATTGGACGTGAATGGGGTTTTAAGTTCTCTTCGCTTGGTTTGTTACATTTGTGATTGAAGGAAAGATGTCTGGATGCCTTACCAAACTTTCTGAGAGGATATTACTACAAAATGTTGCAAAAACATTTCATGAGTAATATCTGAAATGCCGAAAAATAAACTCCAACATCTACATTATAGGGTCGATATGACGAAGCCACTCACTATTTTGACAAAGCTTACAATCTGGCAAGATCAATGGGTGAGACAGATTCAATCAATGTGAACCGAGTGCAGTATGGTGTCTCGATGGCCCACAAGATGTTGAAGAATCTGGGTCGCCACATCACCCTGAACACGATCCCTGCCGTAGAGAGGTTGATTGACTGGAAGAGTTCTAGAATGGACGAGTTTGATAAACCCTTCCCAGAACCAAGTAAGTATCATACTTGCTTATCGACCTTCTCATTCACTAACATTTTAGCCCCTATTTGTTATTTGATTATTTTCTTTGGTAATGAAAGATTAAGGGTTTATTATTTACCTCTAATTTAAGTTGGTAATAGTTTACAATTAAATGCATCAGTATAAGGCAGTTCTAAATTACAAAGAAGAAAAGATGGCATGCATATAAATCAAAAGTCGAGGATAACCAATTATGATTAAATTGAAATATTCCTTATTACTACACAAATTCTTATCTTATCTCAATATTATCTTAATCTTTGGCCTTCAATACCTAAATTTTCTGCTTATGCTGCATGAAAATTTTTAGGTAAATAAGCTAATTAAAAACGTTTTCCATAGGTGCTCTCTCTATACTGAATATTCCTTCCTTGATACAGAAATAATTTCCATAACAGTTCCATTTGCCTCTGCAGCTTTTTGATTTGGAGTGAATTAGATAGAACATTTGTCCCCTGAAGGAATTATAAGAATTTATTGATAGTCAGCCTTGAATTTCACTTCCGGATAAAACATAACTAATATGAATTATCACAATAATACAGAATAAAAGTCATGTTCATGTATACATTTCTTGCTTTTTCTTGAGCTGCTGTTTCTTTCCTTCAGGCCAATCATGAATTTTTTTATATGTGGGGAAAAGGTTAAGACATGGTTGTCTGTAAATTGTTTAAAATATCTGAGTATAACTTGATATTTCAGAGATAGCCACGCCCCCGCCTGCCTCCCCTCCGCCCGAGGTGCCGCCCACCCAGGAAGAGGCCGCCCCAGAGACGGGTGAAGAGTCCCAGGTAGAGAGGGAGACCACCACTACCTCCACAGTGGAAACAGCTTCTACAGCACAGGAATAAAACAAATCATAGCTGATAGGGTTTTAATGGAGGGCTGATTATCATTTGTAATTTGTGCTGCAATTTTTGTAATTATGGTTACAAAAAAAAACCCACTGGAATCAATTCTTTTTCACTGCAATTGGTCATTGAATGGATAATTCTATCTCAAACTACTTATAATGGTTTTCACAGGTGATACACTTATTTTTGAAAACATTGTGATAAATGGAGAAATTGCTCATATCAAGCAATTTCTATTTGCTCATATTGAGCAGTCTCTCCTTTATGATAACTGTTTTTAAAACTGAAGTAAATGAACCTAATCTACTTTAAGAGACATTTATCAATTTGTCGAAATGTTTTTTTTATCAAGTCTGGTTGAGATTTCTTGCATGAAAACATGCATTTAATCAGCTGTATTTTTGTCCATAGGATATACCTACCTTCAAAAATTCAAAAGCTGAACATTATCAACATTTTCTTTAGGGATTAATACTTATCAAAGCATAAATTATTGTTAAACAATTGAAACCAAATTACACTTAATAACGGAAATTTTTCCAAGTAAATATGTTTTTTGTTTATTGCAAAAAACCTTTTTTATATTATATAAAAACTGATATAATTAGTTAATTGAAAGAGGATAGGAAGAAAATGACTGAAAATAGTTGTTTTTAGAATAAAACATTTTGAAGAAAAGAATATGAAAATTATAAATATTGCAATTAAAAAAAAAAGTCTGAAATATATTCTGTTAAACATGCATGCTGACAACTATT
The DNA here is from genome assembly GCA_947846245.1 of Cerastoderma edule. NCBI lineage: Eukaryota > Metazoa > Mollusca > Bivalvia > Cardiida > Cardiidae > Cerastoderma > Cerastoderma edule. Next base: position 35,054,232 of record OX401408.1, on the reverse strand, counting down.
GATAATTCTGTAGATATGATACATTTATGATAAGCCAATTATCCACCCTTTTTTTATATATACATGTATATATTTGACTTAAACAGAGTCTAATTTGTTATGCACTCAATATTTTAAAACACAACAGCATTTCTGTAAAGTCTTTAAATAAGTTTTTCAATGCTGGGTGCATTTTTTAGAGAGTATTTTCTGGAATACAGTATTAAAATTACTGCTGATATATTGATCTTTTATTGACAACCAATACTGCTGACATAGTTGCTTGGTCACATCTTTACATTGCACTGTCTTGTACATCTGGTGTGAGGATTTTTATAGAATTTTATCCAAGTGCCTTTCCAGTCTGAATGAAATCTTTCAAGATATCCCTGTTACTTCACTTATTAAAGCAATAGACCTTCACAATATTTCTGTCATATTGTCAAACCCAATACTCCATGTAATTATCATTTTGTTACATATTCAGTTGTGGAATTGCAGATCAAAAGTGGCAAACGTATAACTGACTGCTTTTGAAACAAGACATTTCTTCTTTTGTCACATTATTTTTCAATCGATTGCTAAAAGAAGCTCTATATCTTTATCAAAATTTACAGAGTTGACCGTTGATGCTCTGCTGGTGGTTGGTGCTCTGCTGGTGTAGAATTTGATCATTTCCTAATTCTAGTTTGGAGTATTGGGTTGATACTGTTTGTTGATAAACCGTTTTGGATGATCTAGAGCTCCTAATTGTTGCTCTCTAGTGGGAGGGTGTTTCTTTTTGTAGACAAATTATGGAAACATGTAATAAAACAAAAGAATATGAGAAACCTTGAAAAGACACTTAAACTGCTTTTTTGGAACATTTATATCCTTTTCTTCCAATAACAAACTCAAACTCTAAACTCTTTATTATGCATGTTGGCACTTTATGTGCCTAGGGCCATTACTTGTAAAATATATAACATCATGATAATAACTGAAGTGTACATAAGAGCAGGCCACTTTTGAAAGGTGCGTGCCTCTCCTACCTTCTGTAGTACAGTTAACTAGAATGAAACAATTTCCGCAAAGAAAAGTGAACTTTGTTTGTATCTATTATATTTTCTAAAACTCACTGGTGACATTAGAAGTTTAAAATGGTTAATCATCAGTGTTTTGTGTTGATAAAAAAAAATCATTACTTGAGGTTATTGAGGCTAAAAAATGCTGGTTCCAACATGTCAGAGTTTAGAACTGGTCCGAATTGAAAACATCAGCAAACGACAATAAATAGCATGAACAAAAATAGGAAACTATCGTGACAAACAATAAACTGCCCGCTAGGAGCAGATAAAAGAGATGCATTTGATGGCTTTGTCACATTTTTGTCTTAAGTCTTCTGAAGCGATGTGTTTATGTGAGGTTTTATGGAGTAAAGTGTTAGGGGCAAAAGGCTCATCTGATATCAAAATCTGATAGCAGAATAAGATGTCCTTTACAATATATATTTACCAAAAATCATCGTTGTTACTCTCATTAAGTTATAAAGTCCGTCCAAAGGTTTGTCGAGGTCAGCTTGTCTGTGATGGTTCATGTGTTGTTTAAGCTAAATTCATAGCATACATGCGAATATTGTAAATAAAGCCAATATATGTACAACATTCGTTCCTTTTAATTTATATCATGGGCGAAAGTGTTCATGATTATTCCTGAATTTCAGGTTTTTGAGACTTTTTGTCCCTATATAATGCTATTAGCAATTTAGCAAACATGCCTTTTCAGGATAATGAACTACAGAGTTCAGGTTTTTGATATTCTTCAACTTTCACCATGTTATATGCCGTGCCATTTCAAAAGTTGCTGACTCGGTGGTCCTTTGTGTATGATGACTAATACTTTTTCAGTCCGTTTTCATTCACACCACAAGGACAGTTCACATATAATATATATAATAAGCCTTGTTTTCTTGATCCCAATCCTTATCTTTACTTTGCTCTTATTTGTTTTACGTCAATTGTGAAACAATTTCTTACAACTTTGATAAATCACTCCCAATATTGCTTCATGGATACATAACCAATACTTGCGCCAAATATTGATTAATGAAAGGTCACAAGGCAATTCCCGCTACTCACGGGATTCGAACCGAAGACCCTCGTCTCCCCGACTATCATGTGATTATTTGAGCTTGTGGTTCGGCCACTAAACTAAGGACCTCGTTGGTCTAGTGGCAAATTGAGTTCAAGACAATGCAATACAAGTATTAAAAAGACTCTCTCAGAGATTGACATTTTAACTTTTTTAAATAAATTCCATTCTATCGTAAAAATAACAACATATATTTCTTACGTTACATAGAACTAAATTATTTACAGCTTCCCAACCCTGCTCATAACTGTACAGAAAAGATAATGAACGTTAAAATCGCCGATATTGCAGACCATATAGACGTTTTTGTTTTTGTAAACAATGATATAAACTTAGAGTAAGAGGTGGAATTTTTAGATACCATCGTCACCAAGTTCACAGGAGTGTCTGAATGCATTTTGGAACCTCTGCAATTTACGTTAGCGATTATAAATATGGCCGTGGTACACTAGATCTTTACAATAGGTTCTTTATAGTTTGTGAAGGTCAATAATCTTTAGTCAAAATTGCATGTGAACTAGTTCATGGGCTCAATGTGAAAGGCCAGCAGATGTCAACTGAATCTGATTGGCCCTAACTGTCTGCGTAAAGTCCTTTTTTATCCCAAACGTACAAGTTTGTGGTAAAAATGATACCTTTTGTACCTGTCTTGAAAGCAACCATGATGAAAAAGAAATCAGGATAAAAAGCATGATGTATGAGCTGAGAATATCAACATTTTGATTGATTATGCTTTTTGTCACTATCCGCCTCTCGTAAATTAATTTTGTGATAAGAAAAGAACAAAGTAATTCAACCAGATCGCTTCCATAAGTAAACGGTAACCCATCAGGGGGGTTGTTGGTTATATATAAAAGGTAAAGGTTATTTTATTATAGTGTCATCCCTATTGAAATGGCCAGCCAGTTTTGGCTTATGAGACATTTCTCATTCATTATACCAAGTTCCTCCCATCTTCTATCATTATGTCAGGCGCCTAGAGGATATTAGTCGGTAACCATTAGATTTAACTAGCTCGCGGCACACGAACCGACCATTTCGGAACAAGCCCCACAAGAAACCTTTTCCGGACATATGTATGTACGTATTGACAAAAAAATATACAAACTATGTATTCGCACAAATTGATATTCAATAAGGCTTAGCAATTGATAACACTATTCATTTCTTGATATATGCAGCTAACACTTAAATTAATTATCAGTCTACATAGTTTCCATCGTGGCATGACGTGTGTCTTATTTCAAAAGACCAAGTAAGCGATTTGGAGTTTGTAGTAATTAGTGTTGGGTTTTTTTTTCCCGTTTTTTTCTGTATGTTAGGAAAATGATATCAGGGAATTGATACAAAATAAAGGGCGAGTTTTTTATCACAATATTTATTTCTGGTAATATCAAGTTTAAACATTCTCATTAGCAATCAACAATGTTCTAAATCAAATCATATCGTGTATTGAGTCTTATTTGGCCTAATGTATACTTAGAAAAAATGGATTGCTCATTTTTAACAAATCGAATTGCAACATAAAACTACAAGACGTGCATAATCTTTGTTAAGTCATGATTGTAATTTCTTACACCGAGAACTTCAAAATTATATTGTTCATCATTTCATGTTAAAACTAGGGTTTTACAAACTACAAAAGAAAACATTGAAACACATTTATCAAAACCCTCCTTTACAACACTACCAATACAAAGTTTATATGAACCCATCACAGAAAACAATATTAAAAAGTCCCGAATATAAACATTGAAAATGAGAACCAGTCATTAAGAGAACATGCAAGTTTGTTTATACACTTTCTTAATCGGTCGCATAACATCATAAGCAAACACCATAATCTGATGTTCGCTTTTCAGACTGGGAATATTTAGCAGCAAACTTAGCCATTTTCTTTGAAACTAACTTCAAACCGAACGGCTAAGTTAGCTCATGGCGTTCCCATGCTTAACAGGAGACGCATATCTGATACCTAATTGGTCAGCTTAATATTGTGAACGTATTAGAAGGTCAGAATCTAACCAATAAGACAATGCTGTTTTGACCTGGCCTCGATTAGGCCGATATGAAGGTCACTCTCAATTAAAAAATAAACGAAACTTCGTATTAATGACATCTTATTGGTGGAATTTTTACACAATTATATTAAAACTAATAGTTCTTCAAAAGGATGGAAAAACATCATATTTTCGGAATCACTGGTTCAATTTGACTGGTTGGTCAGCCGTCTCCGGACATCTTTATGCCCTGTTTCCCTCGATGGTTGACCTCTGCTGGGCTGGCCTGATGATGTCCAGCACTTGACCAATATCGCCGTTCTTACTCTCCAAAAGGTGCTGTAACCATCCGCCTTCATTGTTGAACCCCATTGACATCATTTGTTCGAGGGACTCTGCGACTGCTGGGTCTACAATGGAAGAGAAAGATTTGTTAACCATCTACCAAACGCCAAATTTTAGACTGTCCCAAATTGAAAGAGTTTGCAGTCGACATTTCAAAATGTGATGAAATTGAAAAATTATCTCCTGATAGGGCAGAAAACATTGTCGGAAACGAAGAAATTGCTTGTTACGAGCCATTTCTTCCTTTCACACAATAGTTTCCAGAATTGTCTGCAACAAACTGGCCAAATGTCGTAATTGTTTGGTAAAGGGTTAACCCTAGGAATGCTGGGTAATTTTATAAAGATAGATTTTTGCGTGATCTGCTTTCCAAAAACTCAAATAGCTGCTTTATTTTGATGAGAAAGGATACTCATGTAGCAAACAGGTTATATCACAGGCCAGCCGCCAATTCATTTGGCGGTTGGCCTGGATCTAACCTGTTTGCATAAGCATGAAGTCGGTTCCAACACTACAAGGGTTAATACAATACAGGTAGATTGGGTCGTATATGTAAACTAGAGAAATATCTAAACGGGTGTAGACTACAATCAACTCCTTAGGATCGCCAAAACATTTTCTCATTTGATTGATCATTTATTTTCACTTACCACATCTGGTAGCCTTTACCTTCATAGAGCTGATAAAAGTTTGTTCGAAAAAGAGTTATCTTATATTTCCAATGTATTGATGTCTACAAAAGTGCATTTGATAAATTTGGAATGACGCATCCTGTTCAGGGGTCTGCGTCATCAGTAACGACAGACGTTAGTGCAAAAACACCTGTCGAACAGTAATGACATTCTCTAAATGATGTGAGTGTCTGTTCGTTTTCAACAACGTCGCGCCCTGCCTAAATTGTCTCCCATTTCGTTACAGCTGATTCTCCCCAACAAAAGCTTTGAAATTATGATTTTAAGCTGACGACTTGCTGCTTTTCAACAGCTCAAGTTCCATAAACGTATGAATAAGTATCAAAATGTACTTACTTGCGGGAGGGTAAAGAGGTGTATTTGGAGGCGGTGCCGATTGTGTCGTGGGCGGAGCCGAAGGCGCGGTCTGTGTATTGGGCGGGGCCTGGTATTGATCGGCGGTTGGTTCCTTGTTGATGGTCAGAATGGTCCAAGTCTGATCGTCGGCTGGTTTAGATGGAACATTGGTCTCTGCGTCCTGTAATAGCGAGAACGAACATTTAGTACATATACTGGAAGCAAGAAAATGGTGGTACTGATTTCTCTTTTGTAAAGCATCAATGGACATTCAGTGAGATACTAAAGTTCGTTTTCACATAGAAATGACAAAGACATGTACATTTGTACCTTGCATATAGAAAAACTTAAAATACGAATTTTAAAAAATACATTAGTCTAAAGTTGCTCTTTTGAACTATCACATGCATCGGCATTCTATTCTATGCCAACGGTAGGTTTATTTCGACATTTATTTTCTCTAGAATATACAGTGCTTTTTGGCGTACCCTGGTTTTTCAGTATTACGGACGTCGCTGATTATGTTTTTAGATGTATCAGTATGCATTTAGGACCCAACTCAAGTTTCGTGAGAGAGTGTAGGTTCAAATTCTTTAGTTACACTAGTAAAAGGTCTAAATATGTATATCAAACAATCCCAAACCACTGAGTTACAAAAGACAAATCTAAACAACAATAGGCTTCAAACGATTTTGATAACTTCAGGTAAAACTCATTTAGTATGCCTCGATTAGGCCTATCTGTAACATTTCGTTACTGTTCCCTAAGCAATGGCCTTTTTTAAAACAACATGTTCATGTTCAAAAGTCACATGAAATGCAGCATACTGAAACAATCCCGGGTTTAATTGGTTAATATGTAGAAAACACATACCATCTGTATGGGTGATTCGGGCCTCTTTTCCGACTGTTTTTCCTTATTTACAGTAGGCGTTTGTGTATCCATTTTCGGCTTGTCTGCGTTGGCTTGATCATCTGCCTTCTTCCCTAACCTTTGACCTTTACCTTTTCCACACCAGCCCTGACCCGGGGTGGGTTGACCCATCCCCATCCAGGCCCAAGGATTGGCTCCCGGATGACACTGACGACCGGCACCGCCCTGGGGACCAAACGGTCCTTGTCCCGGGGGACATCGAGGACCGGATCCACACCGAGGCCCGGGTGCTCCGGGACCCATGGGACATCCACCCATGCCCATCCAGGCCCACGGGCCGGCTCTCGGGGTCCTGTGTGGGGACCGGCCTGCCCGGCCCCCTCTGCCCCCGGGGTGTTTACGACCCTTACATCCACCAGTCTCTTCCTTCCCCTCGTCCTTGTCCGCCTTCTCACCGGAATCGTCGTTCGTGTCCACGTGGTACTCAACGTCGATTCCTGAAAGGTACGAAAACACCAATGTCAATTACTCAGTATTACCGTTTTCGTATGTCCATTTGAAAGCTGTTCACAGAACTTTGTCATTTTTTTTTGTCGGTTATTATCACTTTGCCCATTTACTATTTGAAAATAAGGTACTAAGTTTTTACATAGTGTCAATATTTTTTCAATTTAAAGGGAAGTGTTCGTCTGATAAGAATTTGAGGAAGACCGAAAACGTCTTTACAGTCCACAAAGACAGTTTAGTAGAACTATAGACATGCCTCAAGTCAGAGGGAGAATGACAGCCAAATTAATGTATTCTGGGATTTGAACCCACACGGACAAGAGCCAACGTATTCAAGTTCACATGTCTAATCACTAGTATATTGAGACACAGGACAATAAGTTGCACAGTAGGGGGAGACTAAATTGAAATATTATTTTGTAAAAAAAAAAACTAGATTAATTGTCTGTTGACTGTTGACACATTGCCCTTGATAAGAGATATCAATTTGGTCGATGGCATGAAGATACATGCTGTCTATGCCATTGGGCAAAAACTGTTATGACAAAAGGAAAATATGTTGATTATGTCACATTGGTTCAGAAACAAAAGAGCCAAAGTAAGGTTGTATAAAGCAATATGTAAAGCTAATTTGCTGAACCTCGACTTACCTAAGGGGTCGAGCATAGAAGCGACCGCCTCTCCCACGTTCTTCATAAACTCCGCCCCCGTTTTGGTCGGATCCTGGCCCTCCTCACCGGAATCCATTTTCTCCGCCTTCTCACCAGACTCCTCCTCTTTCTCGCCGTCGGGGGCGTGGCGACTGTGCCATCTCTTCATGAACTTCTGCATCCATCGACGGAAGTGGGGAGGTGGAACAAAAGGCTAAGCAAAACAATGATGTCATATATGAATTATCGCTTAAAAGCATTTTTTTTGTTAGATTTGTACATGTATTTGGTGCCGTTCTAACCCGTATAGTGCTGGAAACGACACCATGTTTATTCAAACAGATGATATAACCTATTTGCTACTCTGAGTATCTTTTCTCGACAAAATTAAACAGATATTTAAGGTTTTGGAAAGCTATATATTTTGAGAAAAATATCCAGCATTCTAAGGGTTAAGAAATGTTTAGGTATATCATGACGTGGTTTAAGTGTCCCCGCAAGCGATAGGATATGACGTTTTGCGCGATGGGGTCATCCCATAATGAAATTATTAGCCGCCACCGGTGTCGAATCCCTAACGCTAACTAACAATTATGTCTAAACTATCGCGGATTAAAAATGCATTTTAGAATTCGCTGATGTTTCTTAATGATATTGATTTCACATCGATTGTGACACAAATTCTTTCGGCTATCTGAGTTAAAAACCTTGCGATCCTGCTTCCTTGATTCATTGTACATAACCATTATTTGCACGAGATGTGGATTCATGAAAGGTCGCGAAGCCAATGACTGTAGCTTTTGATGTGTTTTCACAACAAATTAGCCTTATAGTAGAAATATTTGTATGTAACAAATGCTTGCAAAAGATAATCCTAACAGCATTCGAAACAGTGGAAAACTGGGACAAGAAGACATCACAGTCAGTCATTATCTTAGCAATAATGTTAATTGAGAACCCTAAAAGTCATACAAATTGTTTTAACGCAATGAAACAATTATAAAATAAATGCGCATTTTTATCTTCTCTTTGGAAGCCTAAACCATCAACTCATTAAAAGGAAATATTTAGCTTTTATTCCTTACAATAGTCCCCAATTACTGCTTTGTATTTGCACCTGTCATAATTTCCTTAATAGCCTAAATGATAGACCAGTCTTTGGAGACATGTTACCAATCAAGGGTTTTCTCTTAACGCCTTGATTTATGCTAATTTAGGGGACTTTCGACCCTTTAAAAAAATGGAATTATGAATAGAAAATAAAGACCTTTAAAGGTCATTTCCAGGAAGTTGGGGTCAAGGAAAATCTTGCCAATAATCCTACAACACTTACCCCTTGTTGTCCGGGACCATGTGGTCCGTGGGGACCGCAAAAGGGAAATCCTCCGGGGAATCCTGGGAAGGAGCCAGGGCTGGCTATCTTCATCATGTCGTGCTCTACGTGGATTCCCTGACCTTCGCACGACTTGCAGAGGTCATAATCCGGGCACACGAGACACTTGTACCGCGGACCACATACGGGGCCTTGACATCCGTCACACGTGACACCAGGGTGAATGGCGTCATTGTCTGAAGTTCCGGTTTCATCTGGAAACAAAAAACTCTTGTCATTAAAATGATTGTATTTAAAGAGGCGACAGAAATGCTTGAATTTGCATATAATATGCAGATCATTTTCATAAGAGGGTTGCATATATATTCGACTAGATTAATATGGCAGAACCGATTAAGTGGTTATGTTATCCGGTACGACGCTTGCAAATAACATGTCAAGGGCTCAATGCAAGACTATAGTAAGTGCTTTATAAATAGACTGCACTTACTATATCCTTGCATTGAACCCTCGAAGAATTTACGTACGTAAGTAACACCTTAAACCCGAAAGAACAGGCCTTCGGCGTTTTTTAGGAGTTTGCTCTAAAATACCACCAACATATTAATCCAGAATTAAATTGGGTTTTCATACTTGTTGCATCCGTCCTACTAGAAGTATCGGTGGCCAACCAGATATCAGCCACAAGACGTTACGACATCGTATCTACCCTCCTGACTCCCTATTTACATGGGCTCGACAAGGCATATATATCCCCGTCCTTAAATATTCATTCAGTAATCAGCCATCAGTGGCTTTCGAAAAAAAAATTAGGCTCATGCGAATCAATCTGAACATGTCGGGTATTTCTCAGCTCACGAAAATACCCGAGTAGTTCCGATTGCATAGTAGTAGGCTACCTTGATAAAGAAAAGAACAACTATACTATATACCATTGTAGGGAAATATGTAAAAACTTTCCTGCGGTCATGTTATATGTCAGGCGCATAGCTACCTGCACAAATTGTCCAGAAAAATGAAAAAATAAAAAGTAAAAAAATGCAATCAATCAATCGCCAGTCAAAGTAAAATGGGAAAGGTTAAAGATTTATTTACACCTCAAATTCGCCAGCCCCTCCCCCCCCCAACCCCCACCCGATGCCTTGTTTGGCATCCGAAATTTCGCTCGCTGAGTCCATGGCAAAAAAGGAATTGCGTACACTTACTAAATGGTCTAGCTACGTCCCTATATGTCTTTATATATTCACAATGATGGATAAATCGGACTTACTTTTCAGTACGATGTAGATCTTGAAGAGCCCGTCATTCACGTATCCCAGCGCCTCAAGTTGTTCTTCATCCGTACTAAAGGACACGTGATCACCGTCTGGATCTATAAATAGACGTTTGTAATTATCATTTTAAGCCATTACCGAAAAAATACAGACATTTAACGAGTCGATTGCTGACGACTCTTGAAAACATTGTGGAAAAGGGGAAATTTCTCTTAACAGGCCCTGTTTTGTGCCCTATCGATTAGTTTTCAATTTCATCAATTTCATCACATTTTGAAATGTCGTCTGCAAACTGTTTTTATTTGAGACAGTCGAAAATTTGGCGTTTGGTAAAGGGTTAACCTGAATCTTTGATTTTTTTTTTATAATCGTTACCTTCTTTATTTTTATTTCTTTTTCCTCCTTTTTATTTTAAAAAAAAAATATCTTTTTCTATTTGCATTTTTGTTCATGACGATTTGGTTGCAAAAAACTTTCCTTTGTGAATGGTTTAAGAGATGGATCAAAGAATAAAGCCGTTACAGAACTGAAAAATGTAGGTACGGCACTGACGAAGAAGACCCATATGGGACCTGTGTCAGTGACTTACTATAACTATAAAAATAAGTTTCCATTGAGCGCTTAATTTACACAACTCGACGGGCCGAGACAATCTATTTATTACTACATAAATTTAGACAATCTTTTTTCATATATTTACCCTAAAATATATTCACATCTTCGCACCTTCGATAGACGGCTTATGCAACCACTGTGACAAAATGAGATTGTGCTCTTAGTGACGACCAATACCAACTTTGTCAGAATGGTTTTTCCAATCATATGACACAAATGAGTTTTCGCACCACTTTCGTCTGTTGTTGCTAACGATTTAAACAAGTCGTGAAATCCAATGGATGCATGTAAAGGAAACTATTAAAACACGAAAAAGAAAGAAAACAGTTGGTAATGCGACACATATATTTTTATACCGCAAAGCCGTTTCGTGCAAATGGAATTCAGTTGATTTTATCAAAACATACATTACTCGCTTGGTGTATTACTAATAATTGAAGAAAAATATTTGAGTATAAATCTTTCAATGATAGGCCCTTTTTATACGCGCATGTTAATACCACCAGACTAATCAAGGTCGGTCTTGTTTCGTAAGGATTTTGAATCGCCTCCCCCCCATTATAACAAAGCGTCAGGGTATCAACTTTAGTTTAAACTTATTTACTTTACATCGATTTTGACGGAAGCTTGAAGCTTATAGAATTCACCATCGATGACTGCTTCCTGGTTACAAAACCAAGACTTGCGACGATTAGTGGACTGGTCCCGGCAATTTTTAACTCGCCTAACGGGGATCGAACCGAGGAACCTCCTCGTTCAAGGGGCCTACGCTCTACCTCTGCATTAGAGGTACCTCTGTCGCCATAAATAATTTAATTTGCAAAAACGTTACAATCTCATGATAGCCCAAATCTTTCACCAAAGTGACCTAAGCGGAAATTGGTTACGAGATTTCGAATGCTGTTTTCTATCCTATAACCTAAGCGGAAACCTGTTACGAGATTTCGAATGCTGTATTCTACTCATATAACCGCGGAGGGCCCACGAATGCAAACATATGCTAACTTACCCTTCCAGAAGACGGAGAAGTTCCCTGCACGAAGAGCCGGGAAGATGTCACAGAGTTTTTTACTCAAGTAATCGTAACTGGTCGACACATCTGTCGGAATCTGGAATCGTCGAATCTCCGGCTCGGAATGACTGTCCCTCTGTAAAAACGCTTTAATTGTTAACGACATCTTCTCTTGTCCGTATGGTAGATTTTTGTTTCTATCTTAGATATGCTATCGTATTTTTTTCTAATATAATTTTAATTCAATTTTTTTATTTGTAAATATGTATGTAGCTTTTCAACTTGAAACGCAGTTAATTAAGTTATTTTCCCCTGTTGTTAAATGTCCTGTTAGAAAGATCGCTCTCTTATTATGTGTGTATCTCGTCGAAGTATAAAACTTTAAATGTGAATGGTAGGCGATTTCTAGCTCTTTTATACTGCGCAGGCCGTAATGCATTCAATTTCGTAAGCGGAATATTCTAGAACTTGACGCATTGTGCTGTGACGGCTGTCACTTTTAAAAATTACATACACCTTGATGACTGTCAATATTTACTAAGATTGTGCGTACTACGTCATTTCCGCTCTTGCTGGATCTCGGCTTGATCCAGCAAGTATGAACAAACGCGGAGTATCAAATCTATAAATTCTATAAATATGCTCGTCAGCGTTGATATGGAATTTCCAAAGTATACACTGATTCTAAAAATAGAAATGACTGCCGATCACGTGTATTAACGTTGAGTATATAAATAAATAACTGGGTCACATATTAGTGCAACGTTCTAGTTATTTTATTTGAACAACAACAACACATGAATGCATATTGTCATTCTCTACCAAAAGTATTCTACCAGACTTCCATAGATGATATATTGGAAAAGTTTACTTAAGCCGTTTCTTTATTTATTTATTATGCACAATCGTTACATTTTAACTCATCTTGCCTAAATGATCATTAGGGAATTTATGACAGGTAAAAGCAGGAGGCCTCAAAGCAGACGGCAATTGTTTGATTATATAAACTTAATGATTTATTTATTTTATTTATCGAACAATCTTTTAATTGATTGACTAACCCACTCTTTTGATTGACTGCTCGATTGATCCATCTATAAAGACAAAATAAAGACATCAATACATTTATTGATTTGTACTAAAAAATGTAAAAATTAAAAAATCAAACAGGCCGATTATTTCGCTTGCTTTCTTATTTGCTTGTAGGTTCGGTTGGTTGGTTCGGTTGGTTGGTTGGTTGGTTGGTTGATTGATTGATTGATTGATTGATTGATTGATTGATTGATTGATTGATTGATTGATTGATTGCCTGATTGATTGCTAGATTGATTGATTGCTTGATTGATTGATTGATCGATCGATCGAGAGATTGATTTGATTGATTGATTGATTGATTGATTGATTGATTGATTGATTGATTGATTGATTGATTGATTGATTTGATTGATTGATTGATTGATTGATTGATTGATTGATTGATTGATTGATTGATTGATTGATTGATTGATTGATTGATCTTTTATTCTGTTCTGTGTAGAACTAGAAATACATCTGCAACGCCTGGCTTTTAACGCTTCAAGTTTCATAACCTGTACGACAGCTTCTCCAAGACAAAAACTTCGCGCTGTTTGTGATAAAAATGTGTTTTTCTGAACTTTTTCTTGATCCGTTTCTATATGGCTTAACTCGTTAGATACAGACATAAATGAGTTTCCTGGGTCATTTCATTTATTCAATAAACAGCCTTTACAACTTTCTTTCAAAACAGCAAATAGCAGCAACCAGTCGGTGTACGACAAAAAACTCGAAGGTTGTGAAGGGTGTTACAAGAAACGACCCTTTTAATATTTAGAGTGCTGGGTCATTTTCTAAACAAAAATTTGTGTCATCTACTTTCCAAGGCCTTAAATATCTGCTTAATTTTGATGAGGAAAAATACTCAGAGTAGCAAACAGATTAGATCACAGGCCAGTTGCAACTTATTTGAAAAGATGTTGACACAGGATTAGCCCGAATTAACTTTAAAACAGGTCTAGCATATTGAAAGGACAAATAGAGTATGTAAAAGGAACGGTGGTTGATAAATCCATAGGCAGTTATTTTCAAGCTACTCTTCTTTTATGTATTAATTTATAAACTAAAAGAAGCGGTGGCTATGTGCCAAATATTATAGTTTAGTATGTAATGTCAATAAAATTAATGTTATTGAACCTATAAATTGCGTTAGGCTAAACACAATTTCAACTGTTTTTATACGCATAATTAACCACTTGGACGAGTCCTATGAAATGCGTATTACAGGGATTTGTCAAGTCGACTAAAGAGGGGTGTGGACTTTAAATCTGCCTTTTCATGACGGAACTTGATAGAACAAAGGAAGAAAACATATAAATAAAAAAGTAACACAGAATCTCAAGGAACCTTCATAACATTGTTATTCATACGGGGCGCAGCTACGCCACATGGTATCTTACGGACAACTTGGATGCTGTCCTGTTAAAAATGTATTTTCTTCATTCCAATATTCCATATTGCAATATAGGAATGTTTCGAATACGAAAATTGACATAAAACTCCAGAGAGAAAATTTTGAAATACGATACAAGATTCTCAATGTAGACCTACATGTATGCGAACCACCATGTGCAGCTTGAACAAGTTGTTACATCAAGAAACACCTCTAGATTTATCTGTAGCGTAATCCATTAAAAATGTTTGTTGGACGTAGATTTTTTCCATTTTCTAGGGACAATGTGTACGCAGGTATATACTCTGCGTACAAAAAGCTAGGCGCCTGTCATAAACATTGTATATAAAGAGTTTGCTGAATACAATAAAAGTTGATATGCATTGTGACATAATAGTTAATTAAATCAAACCTCATGGTTGGAAAATAAAAAAAAAAACAATTGATCTGTCAGGGTCAATTTTATTTATTTCGCTGAAGTCCATGCAGCACCTTTTACAGAATATACGGCCAATCTTGTTAAAAGCGTCTATGCGTCTATAGTAAAAGGAGAAATATTCGTGGCAGCGGTGTAGGAGACAGCTTGTTGTCTGGTTCCCGTCGTGCTATAATAAATTAGTACAATGCAATTCTAAGGGGCAGGTAATCCGGACTAGACAACTTGCGACTTATTTATTGATACGGATGCTAGCCATTTAGAAAGCTCTTGTAGTAGGAGTCTTATTGAATTACTTATTCTTAGTCTGTATTAAGATAACTTTAGACTGAATAACTCTTTGCACCCTATCTAGGAGTGGTCGCTTAAAAAAAGATTTGCTTATTAACATGTAAAAGTGCATCGGCTTTTGGTATATAATTACAAACTTGTGTCGTGGGTTTAAGTTTGTCGTAGCTTTTAACTATCTCTCCTTTTTTTAATTACCATTTTCAATTTGGGTTGAACACAGTTTGGCGTTCAATATGGGTTGAACACAGTTTGGCGTTAGTAAAGAATTAATATGCGACTGTCGGACTGGGAATTGCGCAGACTACAGCGTTTAGCTACCTCCTTACTCCTTTTTGAAGAGTGCTATGGTTAATTCGTCCAAACCCAGAGCTGCCGATAATTACAATGGATAAGCATTGTAGAGGAAATATAACATCGAACGAACGCAGAAAGAACTTGAAATCACATAGCCCCTCTCTGCATGGGTTCAAATCCCGGTGACGGCATTTTAATTTTAATGAGAGTTAAACTCCCGACTGATTTACAGAATGCCGATGGTTCTACCCTGCTTGACCAGTCTTTTTGAGTATGGGGTCTTCCTCAAGCATTAAGAGTCGGGCATCGCAACATAACTGAAATGATGTTGACATGATGTAAAACCCATATGATACAAAACGAATGAAGAAATATGAATAATTCATTCTCTTGTAGCAAGGATCCCTTTCAAAGACGAAACAGTGTTATTGTTCAAATAACGGGCAAATGGCTGTTGGCTATACGTAAGGATTGCAACGTTCTTGTGAAATGTATATCTTTAAATCCGCAAAACAAATGTTATCAAATAACAAACGCTCATTCAGAATAAATGTTTCTATTACCCTTTATTAAGATTCAGCAGCGCGACAGATGTTGGATATCTCAATTAAGTATGCATCATCGATATAAATATCCCATAGGAATCTACGCAGTAAGAAAATCTCGAACAAACATTCTCGCAAATTGTAGTAGATTGTAACCGATGGTTGCATAAGAAATGCAATAAGGAGGATTTGTAATTGTTTGTTGGTTTTGGCTTTTACATAGCACAATAAGCTTTAGATTATACATGTAGGCAGTTTTCCATCAACGCACTGAAATGGAGCTAAAACGTTTACATGTTCACAGTTTGTTGATGGACATACACGTTTTCAGTTTCTATATGATATAGGAATTAAAAACAGGTTATTTGGTTGGTGATGAGAGTTGTTTACACCTAATGGTGCTGGGTAATTTCTAAAAGTATATATTTGCGTCGTCTGCTTTCCAAAACCTTAAACATCTGCTTAGGTTTGACGAGGAAAGGTACTCAGAGTAGCAAACATATTAGGTCACAGGTCAGACGCAAATCTACTTGGCAGCTGGTCTGTGATATAACCTGTTAGCATAAGCATGAAATCGGTTCCAGCACTGTAAGTGTTCAAACACATCTTTGATATTTGTTAATCGCAGAACAAAGACTGCAAGAACTTCCCTTGTAGTGTCTAGTAAGACAGGAAATCCACCACTTATTATGAATGTGATAAAAGGGGGGGAATCTGAATTAACCATATATTTCTTCTTGGAATAAGGCCGTTTCCGAAATATGTTTTGTTTGCTTGTGTACCATGTGCGTATGTTTGGGTTTCAAATGAAAAAAATGTGCAAGACAAGCTGAGAGTGGCGCCCAAGGAATCAGTGTGATGCTCTGATCAGTGGAGGAATCAGTTCTTTCGTATATAAAATAGTGGAAACCAAAAGTAATCTGCTGAAAAAAGCAAAAATACCTGTGGCGCGGCATTCTTGTTCGGACATTTTTTGTAAATATTGGTCACGTGATCATCCCGCCTTTTTAACCTTTAGGGTATCAGTTGGGCATTGGTTTCACTGCAGGGGTAGTGGCGTAACAAAATATGTTACATTAACGATCCACAATCGTGTTACACGTAGCCTACCTATGTATGTCACAATAATGTGTCCCTTGACAAATTATTTGCTAGCCTAGAAAGGTAGAGTACTCGGTGAACGTGGTATGCTTAATGTAACTTCACATAATTAGCAAAAAGGAAATCTGCACAAGACAAGGGTAAGGCATAGGCATATACATTATGCACCATTCATGAACAGTATCCTGGGGTCCTGGCCCGTGCCTACATCCCGCACTATCCTAGCGCGGGATGTAGGCACGGGCCATGACCCCAGGATACAAGCTCAGCAGGAGGGGTACAAGGGCTGTTGCACCATTACCCTGTTAACCAATTACCTTTTTCAATCATAACTTGAAACCAAATGCCCCCTTTTTGCGTGGGTTCAAATGGCGTTTGCACCAGTTTGATTTTCCTGAGAGTTAGTCTTCCGATAACCCTAAGATGTACCGCTTGTTCTAGCCGTACTGTCCAAGGGAAATTACCGGTACAGCTTAAAGATCCTTTGCCACCAAATCGATATCATACAGAACTAAGTTGAATTTTTGCTCTTTGGTGTAGGCTTGCCAAGTATCACTCAACACAAGACAAGGTGTGTCAAGTTTGCATGGGTATCACATCATTGCTTTGTAAATAATTGTTTGAAACGAAAACTACATTTTTCTTTTAAGTCTTTAATACACCAACAACATAACAACAATAAACTAATACCACAGATCTGATATGCAAATTAATTCAAACCATGTCCATAATAAAAGCCAATGTCTTCAACAGGATATTAGTGTCTATAAAACGGTTACTATTTAGTGATGTTGTTCAAAAATAAATTCTGAATATTTTGTAAAAAAATGTCTTCAAAAAGCAATTTTATGTAAGCCAATTAGAAATTTTACCAAATTTTCAAAAGGTGAACTTCATAAGTAATGAAAGCCAATTTATGCCGAACAACTACTCTTGATCCAAGCAAAATTTTTAGACAAAAACCATTACTTATCCTTTATGAAAATTGATAAAAAAAAAAAAAAAAAAAAAAATTCGAATAAATGCAGTCAACTTTGTTTCCCTTAGGATGTTTTTTCCAGGATAATACATGTGTTTTTATATCATCATACTGTACAACAAATAAGTCTTTAACCCTTAGAGAGCTTGGTTATTCTTTTAAAAATAGATTTTTGTGTTGTCTGCTTTCTAAAACCTTAAATATCTGCTTGACTTTGTTGAGAAAAACAACTTAGTGTAGCAAACAGGTAAGACCACAAGCCAGCCTTCAATTCACTTGGTGGCTTGCCTGCTAGCCTGTTAGCACATGCATGAAGTCGGTTCCAGCACTATAAGGTTTAACAATGGTAGTAATTAAAATAATAGTGCAATACTATATATAACAAAACTACAATAGCAAATGTAACAAACAGTATACATGTATTCCAATTCAGTGAAAGTTATTTGTTAATAATGAAGGCTTCCACAAAGGATTCATCTAGAAACAAATGGTGTTTTTGACAAAACAAATGGTGTTTTTGAAAAAACAAATGGTGTTTTTGACAAAACAAATGACCTTGGATTAAATCCATAACTTTTGCATAACTTTTACACTAAAGTCAGATTTGTTTTTGTGACAAATATTAAGAGATTTCAGTTTGTCTAACGTTGCGAATGTGGAATAATATATTTGTGGCAGCAATTTACCATGTTTAATCATTATTTTCAGAAAATATTTTCGAAAAAGTCATAGTATGATACAAGAATACTATATGCTTACATAGAGGTATCAAACATCCAAAACAAGAAGCTCTTTCTTTATAAATAAGCTATATACATGTATCTATATTTCATGCTTTCTTAAAAGGGGGTTTGTTACAACTAGGGCTGGGACGGGTACTCGAGTACCCGGGTCACTACCCGGGTAGCAAATCACTACCCGTTAGCCGACGGTACTGTTACCTGGGTTATAAATCCACATGAAATATATGAATATGCATTCATTAGCGAGTGAAACAGGCGTTTCTAAATCCAAAACTAGCAATCAATTATCCCCAAAACAATTTCTCAACATGTGTACAGATATGTCACACACATTTTATAAACTCTCCTATAAGCTATGGAAACTTTGTCCCGATCATAGCATTAAATCATAAGGGCCTAGGACTATTACTCGCCATTCTTTGTGGTACACATGCTTACAAGAGTGGTAACCTTGGCAATCTCGACCTCTCGGATTTTCAATATGTAATATTGATGTAGGCAATTTTTTGAGGCTTTTCGAAAGCAACTTTGGTTTTGATGACTGAGTAGCAGCATTGGAGAGTATATAGTACCTGTGACAGATTTTTACATGTTATTTTTGGGGATAATTTAGTAACGTCTGATCCACTTGTCAATAAGTGCCAATGATCTGATCTTGTGTTACCAATAACAACCCGATTCGTTTACCTGACCTACGTTCTATCAAACGTCGCACTACCGACACCAACGTGAAGAGTTTAGATAACGGCAACTGGACGTCATCTCTCCAAAGTTTGAAAGTATGACGAGCTTTTAGCATATCAGATTTAAATCTAAGAAAGAATAATATCAGGTTCTGGTACCTACGGGTAACATCACCTCGGGTACCTGGGTAGAAAATTGCTACCCGTCCCAGCTCTAGTTACAACAGTTTCCAATCAGCCTAAAAGGTCATAAAGACGAACAATAGGAAAATGTATCAGCTTAAACATATGTAAAAACAGCTTGGCATGTGACCCAATGTAATTATGGTTAAAGAAAACATTCATACAATACATATTGAGGGTTAGGTACACAGTTATAGAAATTCAAACATAAAAAAAATGATTAATTAAAGTTTTTCACTGAACCATCAACATGATTTTAATTGTGAAAAAAAAATTAAAAAAAAAAAAAACACCACAAATGCTCTCCAACTTCATAGCAACAGAAATACATATCAAATAAAACAAAGTCAAAGTAGCATCCCAATCTTATTACAGTGTATTGTTATGCTTGATCCTCTTATTACATAAAACTTAGGTTTGATGATCTGTTAACCCATTACCAAACAATAACGACGTTTGACCAGTTTGTTGCAGACAACTCTGGAAAACATTGTGGAAAAAGGAGAAATTGCTCGTACAGAGCAATTTCTCCTTTTCCCACAATGTTTTCTGCCCCATCAGAAAATCCTTTTTCAATTTCACCACATTTTAAAATGTCGTCTGCAAACTCTTTCAATTTGGGACTGCGGAAAATATGGCATTTGGTAAAGGGTTAAGCCATGTTTCTGTGGTTATGCCCGGGCTGCAGTTTGATATTTTGTTAGTCATATTTCCGCCATCTGTTCTGTGTTTAATCTGTTAAGCCATATTTCCGCCATCTGTTCTGTGTTTAATCTGTTAAGCCATATTTCCGCCATCTGTTCTGTGTTTAATCTGTTAAGCCATATTTCCGCCATCTGTTCTGTGTTTAATCTGTTAAGCCATATTTCCACCTTCTGTTCTGTGGTTCCGCCCGGGCTGGGGTTTGATGGCATCTAGGACCTGTATGATGTCCCCGTTCTTGGCCTCGAGTAAATGGGTGAGCCAGCCTCCCTCATCATTGAACCCCATCGACTCCATCTGCTGCAGGGCTTCAGCCACACGAGGGGCTGAAAAGGGATTTTAAATATCTAAATAGGGGTCAGACAGACAGACTTGATTAGCAGGTGGGTAAAAATCTCTAAAACGGTGGAGAGAGAATATTATGAGATGTTTGTCTCCTAGAATTTCCTGTTGGCTGCCTTAAGTTATATCTTCACATTATAGACATTTGAAGGGTGTATCTTAGATATTTGTGCTCTGGAAGTAATGAATGTTAAAAATCTAATTTGTACATAATTGTCACTTTACTGTCAGCCCTTTATGGGAAAGAACCAAATGACAATGTATCTGAAAGTAGCACCTCTTTCAAAGTTTAGCCTGTTGTTAACGAAATAAACCCATTTAAACAGTTTGCGTTACCTGCAATTTAAATGAACTATATCTTTTCAACACGGTTATAGACAGGGAAGCTGTAAATTATCTAACTTTAAGTTACCCAAGAAATCTTTCTTGCGATTTAATCAGAAGACGATGATTAATTTCAAAATGCTGAAAGCCCCAATCTGGGAAATAGTCCTTTTAACATCAATGACCAAAGTATATTTGCACTTAAACTACACATTGTACCAACATTATCTGCATGACAAGTGATTTCTATTATTGGCACTAGATACTATTTGTTTGAAATAACTTGCGATGGTAAGGAAAGTCATCTGTGGCAAATGTGTTTAAAAGAAGTGCGTGGGGAGGAAAAGAAAAAAAAAAGAAAATTTTTAACTTACAAGATGGTGGGTACACCACTTCTGGAGGCATCCTGAATGACACAGAAGGGGCTGGTCTATTAGGTTGAGTGGGAGGAGCTTGTACTCTTGGAGGTGTGTCAGTTACAGTTGTGGGTGGAACTTGGACTGGAGGCGGGGACACACTCAGGAGAGTCCATGTCTCTGGTCGCTCCTGATTAGTGACCTGCTGCTCTTTGTTTTTCTGTTGAATATCCTGTAATCACAAATAATCATAAACAATTAACCTTTAGAATGCTGGGTAATTTTCTAAAAATAGATTTTTGTCTTGTTTGCTTCTAACAACCTTAAATATATGCATTATTTTGAGGAAAGATACTCAGAGTAGCAAACATATTGGATCACAAGCCAGCCGCCAATTTAATTGGCGATGGCCTGGAACTGACCTGTTTACATAAACATGAAGTCGGTTCCAGCACTATAAGGGTTGCCTATAAATTGTAACATAGAAAGCTAAGAATGAAAATACATGTTCCAGGTAAACCTTACATTCTCCTTAAAAAGCCTTTTTGAAGGAAATTAACACCCATTATAATAAAATCTATTTTGAAGAAAAAAAAATGACAACAAAATATTTTTGTTTAATTTGCTACATCATAAAACCCCACACATACTAAACAATTGGCTATATATCAAAAGTCATCAGACACTATTAAAAAAAGAACCATTCAAAGTCAACATTTCAGTGAAACTCTGCTCACCATTTTCTCTGGTTCCATCGGCTGACTTTGTGTCACTTTCACAATGGTAACTTCATCAATATCTTCATCATCATCATCATCATCATCCAGAACAATCTTCTCAGTCTCCTTAGTTATCTCTTCAGTACTGGAATCAGCATTGCTTTCTCCAGGCTTTTCCACATCCATCAGAATTTGTACATCAGGGACATTCTCCTTTTCTGGTATCTTTTCTGCTTCTGGCATATCCTGTTCCTTTCTCTCCTTCTCTGCTCCCTGCATGGGCTGATCCATATTCTTTTTGGGCTCCTTTCTCTTTGGGCTCTCGGACTCTCTCATCACATCGGGTCCCCAGGACCTGCCCCGCCCATGTTTCCCTCGCCCAGCACCCCTACACTTACCACGCCCTCTAGGTCCACCATGGCAGTGACGCTTGCCACTGTGTTCAACATCGAAATGAACATCAATTCCTGGAAAAAATGTCAGCATATAGGATAAGGATGTCCTTCACTTCAACTATTTCTTTTTTTATTACCACTTTATTGTGTTTTTAACATTTTCTCTTATTGCCAGAATCGTTTCCCAAACCTCCTGTTGCAGGCATGTTAAATCATGCATTTTTATGAAAGGGGTGAGGAATTTTTTTAATTGTCTGTATTGCCTCATTGAATTGAATCATTACTGAAATTAACTATAGAACCATTAAACAACCAAGTACAGAAAAAGATTTGGCATTTACGGACAGATTAATTGAAATGAGATTGTTGCTGTACCAAAACCAAACCAATTTAAATAAGAATTGCTTATGTATTGCATTAACTCATTATAAAGACATAACACCTACCCATTGGATCCAACATGTCTGACACTGACTCTCCAACATTCCTCAAATACTCTTCCTCAGTTGTCTCCCCTTCTGGCTCTTCAGGAGAATCGTCATGGTGACAGCCTGGGGAATTCTTGTTGTGCCAGCGTTTCATGAACTTCTTCATCCATCGACGGAAATGAGGAGGAGGGGCAAACGGCTGTAAAGAGTTAAGATTTGGTTGGGTTGAAAATTCTACACCAAATTTTAACTCCATCCTAGTTATCAAGCACAGTGATCAGTGCACCTATCCATGCTCCAGGGTATTGTTTTACTAAGCAACGTAAGGAAAATATTTGTGTAAGTTGAAACTGATAAATACGAATATTACCATGCAATATTGTTAAGCCCAATCTTGAATTAAGAGGGAATGTTGCTTTGAACTAATGAAAATATTTAGCATTAAATCATAAGTAAGTTGAATTGATGTCTGTTCCAAAAACTCACCTCTCCTGGTCTTGGGTGTCCCGGGTGCATGAAGGGAGGTCCCCTCATACCATGTGGGGGTGGAGGAGGGAAAGCCCCCCACATGGGCTGGGCGAGGGGCTTGCTGTATTTCATCATGTTGTGTTCCTGATGAATTCCCTTCCTCTCGCAGTTCGAACAGAGGTCGTAATCAGGGCACACCAAACACTTATACCGGTTCCCCTTGATGGGCCCCTCACACCCATCACATACAACCCCCACGTGTACCTCATTGGATTCAGCTTCCGGCTTGTCCGAATTGTCAGGTTTGGGTCCTGATGGTTAAGTATAAATTAATACGGTTTTAACATAGAATTAATGTACATTGTGAGCTTAATGTACAGGTGGAACTAGTAATTTGTTCCTTCATGGGGGATATGCTGTAAATTAAAAAGACAAGCTCAGAGTACTTGTTCTGGGAGTAATAAACGTTAAAATTTGATATATGCAATCATTTTCATTAAGCCTTTGAGCCTTCCCTCCTGACAGCACTACAGGTTTATAAATAGACACAGGAATTCTTTCTTGCGCACCTTGCTAGCGTCATGTGACAAGAGTGGTTGAACATTTCTGAAGACCCATGACACAATGGTATCTTTAAATAGCAAATCTTGTTCTAAGTTTAGATTGTCATAGCACAGAATGGGATGAACTGAAATTCCTTTAACCCATTACCAAACGTAAAATTTTTGACAGTCCCAAATGGAAAGAGTTTGCAGACAACATTTCAAAATGTGATGAAATTTAAACTGATCTTCTGATAGGACAGAAAACATTGTGGGAAAAGGAGAAATTGCTCATTAAGAGCAATTATCCTTTTTCCACAATGTTTTCTAAAGTCGTCTGTGCCAAACTGTTCAGATCTTGTTTAGTGTTATTGTTTGGTAATGGGTTAAAAGATCTCTTAGATTATGAGATGCTTACCAATGGTCCTGATGAAGACCTTGAAGAGGGAATCTGTCACAAAACCAAGGGCTTCCATCTGCTCCTCATCAGTAGAAAACAAAATGGAGTCTCCATCTGGATCTGTAAAATATAAAAAAATTATAAAAGTCAAACTATTTCAATTTCTCAATCCTATCAAAATGGGTCTGTAAAATATCTAAATTATAAAAAAAGATCAAACTTTTTTTGAATCTCAATCCTATAAAATTCAGATATTCGATAATTTTCCTCATCTAACTCCTACTAAAATTATAACTTATTAAATATATCTACATAGGTGTAGGAGCTGGGGGGGCCAGGGGGCCTGGCAACCCCAATATCCAGACCGGGGGAGCCAGAGTATACTTTGGCCCCCCCAATATTCACAATGGCTAATGAAGATATTTGAAAAGAAAAATAAAAGAAACGAAATTTAACAGCAAAATAAACATAAATGTGTATTTTTGTGCTTTATCTAATACCAATTTGCCTGTTATGAACAATAACCAAAATCTGTTTGATATAATCATCGCAAATGGCAATCTGAACATACCAGGTTTTTTCCAATGAAAACTTAGCTCACGAAAATACCCGGGAAGTTTTGATTGACGAAAACAGTGGTGTAAAACGTGTTCTAAGGAGTCAGACTCAATATCAATCTGAACACATCGGGTTTATCCAACGAAAACACCTCTGAAATAATAGGGATGACGCCATATTGTTTCCCGCGAGAATGATGTCACTTTAATTTTGTTTTTAAAAGTAGATCTTAAATGTGAAATCTAAAAAGTCGTTAAATTTGATTTACGAAACAACTATAGATGTCACAACAACAATTTTGCCATTTGGTATGAGTAACTGATAAAAAACGATTAAAAAGGATGTCCAACACTTTCATACACATTGAACTACTTAACGGGCATGCTTAGAAAATGTGATAATTGCCGGATGCCGATTTACCCGAAAAATTGTAACCCTACACCCAATGTTGAAAACGCTCCTACGCCTATGATCTTTATCTCAAAGTATCACTACCAAAATTGATTGTGATTAATCTTTTCTTGATCTATATCATATCAAAATTGTAACCATCTTACTTCTTTAATTCATCATACCACTAATGCACACAAAAACTTTAAAATCATTGTTCTTCAAGGACTTAAAGTCAATACATTTAGGAAGACACATTCTAAACCTTTAGAATGCTGGGCAATTTTCTGAACAAAAATTTTTGTGTTGCCTGCTTTCCAAAAAAGGAAAGATACTCAAAGAAGAAAATAAGTGATGTTTTTGTTTCTAAACCTTTATCAAAAGCCAAATTTTCTACTGTTCCATATTGAAAGAGTTTGCAGACGACATTTCAAAATGTGATAAAATTGGAAAGTAATCTTATGAGTATCAAACAAGTTACAAACAATATCTCCTTTTACCACAGTGTCTTCAAGTGTCGTCTGCAACAAAGAGGTAAAATGTCGTCATTGTTTGGTAAAAGGGTTAAAGGATGACATTTATCAATTTTTAGGACATTAACAATGTTCCTGCATTGGATGAGAAAAATAGGCCATTTGTTCAATACTTTCCACAATACAGCAGCCTTTCGATCAATACCTGTAAAGGACTACTGAAATCACTCTATTTGGAGGTGAACTGTCTCATTCATTATGTCGAACTTGAAAGAAATTTCGCATGTCAATAAACTGTACAAATTGTAGATTGAGAAGATAAGATATGAGCACTTCATCATTTATTTGGTTAGTTATAAATAATAGTGATACAGTTTGTCTGCTGGATAAAGTGTCGGCTGCAAAAAATGCGCATGTCCAAATTCAAACATTACCTTTCCAGTAGAGCGAGAAGCTCCCTTCCCTGAGTGTGGGAAATATGTCGGCGATTTTCTTCACCAGGTAAGCGTGACAGCTCGAAACATCGGCCGGGATTGGAAATCGACGGATTTCTCCATTCTCCTTTCCTTCAACCTCTAGAAATGCCTTTACTGTCAGTGACATCTCCAATTAATTAACTTAATTGATTGCCAACTATGTATTGTAGCTCTTTATCTACAACGTTCGAATCCTTTTAAACGATAAAACTGCAATCGCCAGATTTACGTCGTTGTTGCTATCAGTTTTGATGACTCAATGTCATTTGCGACTTACAAAACTGCGGCGTAGTTTCAAAACACAACAACACGTTACGTAGAGCACATGCTATTTGTTTACTTTTGAATACACAACCTATTTTAAGAACGACCTTCACCGGGCAATCCCTTCCGGGGTCAATCCTAGAGTTGAAAACATGAGCGAGATCACCCCATCGTATGAGGCGTTTTGATTGGTTAACGATTGTGGTGTCATTTAGATAGAAAAACAACCATGGCCGACCCAACGAGTTGGACTCTCGGCGATGATATTTATCCCGACTTTGGAAGCGATTTACTGTCTACAAACTCGATAGATAACTGCACGCTTGATGACATTGATGGTATGTATACAATTTTTTACAAGTTGAATGATTGTTGCATATAAACTCGCTCGATATCCATGTAAAAATGCGATGTGGTCATTTTCTTTTTTATGGTAAACCACCGGCTTTGACAATCTTCTGTTTGTTAAGATAAGACGAATAGCAAACACCAATAAGTTAATTATGAAATGGTTTTAACGTTTTTGATGGCTTCATTTTACGTTCAAGACTCCTTGATCAGACCATTTAGATTGGTCAGTTTGTCCCAACTAAGTTCGTCCTGAGTCATTTCGCACCACCCCAGCTTCACTTTGAAGGCTAGATACGATGTCGTAACGTCTTGTGGCTGCTATCTGGTTGCCACCGACGTTACGATTCCACGCTCATCACTTGTTGGAGCAAAATCAATTTTAACAACCACATGATAGATAACCTTTTTATGATAACCCTAGCATATTATTGTCTAAAATATCAAATCAAACAGCTTCATAGAAGCTAAAATTTCTTAATTAAGTTGTATTTCTTATTTGTTGGTGAAATTTCGTGAGAAACAAACCGTTAGTGGCCATTTTGATTATTTCGCAGCTTCTCGCACTTTCTGCTTTAAAAATATGGTAATTACCCACTGAACATGAAGGGCTCATCCAATGAAAACACATGTTTTTCCCGCCTTTTTTACAACCTTACTACAACTTCCAAAGATGGAATACACCTACAGGTCTAGCTCCGCCCAATTTGACCCAATTTGGTTGTCAATTGTTGCAGGATAGTCCTGGATATCCAAATGAAAACCGGAAGCGATGGATTTGAGAAATGAAATGTATAAGGATTACAAAAAATGCTTCTATTCTCTTAAAATAATGGAAAAATATTAACTTTCGGACTCTGAGGTATGAGATTATATGAATATGTTTAATCAGGTGAAGTTCTGTTGCATTTAGTTGCCCCATTTTTGAATTATCGTAGCGGTTGTGATACACAACCGGCCTGCTCCAAAGAGCTAAGAGGGCGGATTTACTACCGTGTCCCAAACAGGACACGGTAGGAACATTACTTCTATTTGAAGGCGTCATGTAACCTGAAACATGAGCTTTCATAAATGAAGCGTACCAGTAAAGAAGTTTTACTTTCAGAATTTTGGCTCAGATGTAGGTTCTGCAGAGCATTTTAGCACAAGGAACTTAAGGCCTGACAACCAATGTTCGGATCCCAATGATGGCTAATAGTTGCAATAGTCAAACTAATTTGACATGATCAGAAAATATTGAGAATTCTTTGTATCAGGCAATATCTCCCATCACATCAAACCTTCGAACGATTCATTTAATGGAGGACAAATGTGACACAAATTTTGTTGCACCGTTTGGAGACCCATATTTCCATTGTTTTTGAAAGTATCCAATTGTTTTACATACAGTTGTGAAGTAATCCTTTTTTAATTGATCCATGCACTTTACATGTCTGTATTCCACATATTTCCTTTGTAAGAATGGTTTAACTGACATAAGTTGATGATTTTTTGCTCCTGATATTTTTTTCCTGTGTATGCCCACTGGAATGGGAAAAACCTAATAAGCGTTTTTTTTAATTATTTAACGGCAATTGATGCCATTGTTTGGTGGCATATACATGGGTGAAAGTGTTCAGGATTATTCCTGAATTTCAGGTTTTTGAGACTTTTAGTTCCTATATAATGCTATAGCAAACATGCCTTTTCAGGATAATGAACTACAGATTTCAGGTTTTTGAAAATTTTCAACTTTCAACCATGCATATAAGTTTGTTGAACATATCTTGTCATATCAATTGATTTTGAATGGCCATTTGTGTTATAAATTGGAAAATTAGAATAAAAAAGTGTCTTTATTTTGATCGTTCGAAATTTCAACATTATTTTGCCCCATCAGAAAATAGAAAGCAATCTTCACGTCGAAATATTTTGACTAAAAGTTTCACCATTATTTGTTCTTTGAGTAGTCAACTTATTTGACGTCATCAGGAAATATTGAGGAATTTTTCATCATGCAATATCTCCCATCATGTGCAACTTTTGAACCACTCATTTAATGGTGGCCACTTGCGACGAAATTTTTTTCAAACATTGAACCCCAATATTTCCATTATTACATTTATATATCAAATGATCATTATTCACTGTTACGAAATCCTTTTTTAATCCATGCATAGACATACATAACATGTTGGTATTCCGCATATTGACATTGTAAGAACCGTTTAATTGACACTATGTGAAGATTTTCTGCTCCAGATAAACTTTCTTTGTCAAGTTTGTGTGTGCGCATTGGAGTGTGAAAAACCTAATCTAGCTGTTTTTAATTGTTTAACGGCAATTGATGTCATGATTTGGTGGAATGTATGTTTATTCTATATATCTTGTCATATCAGTTGACTTTGAAAGGCCATTTTGTGTTTTAAATCCGAAAATCAGAATTTAGTAAAGTCAAGCACTATTTTGATCCTTCGAAATTTTGAAGTGAGATTGTCCCAACAGAAATAAAAGGCAATCTTCTTTTCGAATAATTTTGACTAGTTCTTGGACAAGACAAGTTTATTGTATTAGCACTGATAAGTTATCTAGAGAACATGTACAATAATGCATTAGACGTATCCTCATACATTTATTGGCAGGCACAGATGTTGCCTAGTTCAATCTATAACCCAATGTAAGCTGCATGGTGTGTTGTTATATCCATCTGCTTAGCTTGGTGGACACACTTCCACTGATAAGAAAACAGGCGTTCTAGGTGTTTGACATTCTAATCAGAATCATATTGTAATGTGTATCCACAGTCCAGGGTACCGTTTTACTAAACAACTTACGGAAAATATTTGCGTAAGTCATAGTTGATAAACATGGATAGTATCTTCAATGAAAGTACAATATTGCAATGTGACACGTCATTGGAAGCGTTTCGGAGAGACGATTCCAATGATGTGTTACTTTGCAATATTGCTTATCCCAATATTTAAATAAGAGGAACTGTTGTTTTACTCTTACGGAAATCTTAAGCGTAAACTGTTTAGTAAAACGGTACCCTGATGATTTCAATGAGTACCTATAATGTATGAGTTGTCTTTTTTGGTAAATACTGCATGCAAAAGAACCCATTCTGTGCTCATATCCATTGCCCTTGAATCAGCAAAGACCCCAAGTTGTTTTTTTCCAACTCAAATGGGCGTGAATGATATTTTTCTAAATCAAATCAATGGGCTTTTTTTTTACCAAAACTTAAAAATCAATGGGTTTTTCTATAGAAAAATGATTAAAATGAATGAAAGTAATGAGTTTTGGGGAAATTTTATGAGATTTTTTGAGCCAATAATTATCACTGGGCATGAGAGAATTAAGGTCTAATTTTGGGGAAAAATCCTGAATTTGGAAAATGTTACCCAGATATGATTGGGAAAGAGTCCTTTTACCAGACCCAAACAAAGAAGGGAAAAAACGCTTGACCCAGTTTTGCAAGAAGTAAACAAGCTAGTCCATTTTGCTGTGCGCAACAGATTTCACCACAACAGGCATATTGTCCAAGAACATGACTATGAACTATGCTATGGTAAAGAGTATGCAATTTTGATAGGATACTTTTAAATAAGCTTTCTTATTTCATTATGTTATCAGGACTGCAACATACACACAGAATCACAAGGTTTTAAATCAAGGAATTTAATATTTTTTAAGGTTCTGTCATGTATCTAATACATACAATATTTATTTATTACAGATATAGTGAAGTACATTTGTCCTGATGGAGCGTCTGGTGCAGATACTGATGTATTTAACACAACACAGCAGCTTGACCACTCGGACATACTGATTCAAGACCAGTCCCTAGCGCAGCCCACAGACATCAAACAAGAACTGGACTTTGAAATTGGGGAGCAGTTGCTCCTATCACATGTAAATCAACAAGACACAAATCCATTCTCAGTGACGACATCAGAGTCGTTGTTAAGTAATTTGCCTGGGAATAAACAACAGAATCTTAATTTGTCTCAGCTTATCAGTGCACAGCAGCTTCAGCAAGCAGCCCTTAAGTTACAAGCTCAGAGACAAAGCCAACTGGTACAGCAACAGCAGCAGCAACAACAACAGAAACAGCTTCAGCAACAACAACTACTTCAGTTGCTCCTACAGTATCAACAACAGCAGAAACTCCAACAAGAGGAAGAACTAAGGCAAAAGCAGCAGCAGCAACAGAATGTGACTCTGTCCCAGGATCAGTTGAAGTTATTGCTGTTAGAGTACCAGAATAGACAAGTCAAGAGTCCTCCTCATGTGACCCAGTCTGTACAGCAAACTCAGTCAGCTGTTCAGAACAATACAGGAGTAACATTGCAACAGCTCCAACAGGTCAGTGCTTATTTTGCCCTGTAGATTTCAACATTTTTCTCAATATGGGCACTGCTTTTTTCCCCCAATATTGGGAAAAAGGCATGGCTTGTTGATTTTGGGAAATTTTATCTATGAAATTGCTTAATTTGGAAATTAAAAAGCTGATGTGACGGACTTTTTGGGAAAGCTGCATGATTGTAAAGAAATTTCCAAATGGAAAGGTGCATTTAGGATATAACAAGAAAAAGCCCTGATGGGAGTTGGCGACTAATCCATATTGGATGGAACTCCATACCAGGGCCTTTTTTCCTTAAATTTGGAAGAGGCATAGGACTGTCAATTTTGAGACATTGTATTGATGAAATTGCTGAATTGGGAAACCAAAAGGCTAATTAATGTGACTTGTATTATTTGGAAGAAGGGTGTGATTTGAAGACATTTCTTATCGGGGAGGTTTCTTTTATGGGTCTTTGTTATATAAGGAGTAAAAAGCCCTACATATATAACAAAAAGAAGTTCGAAAAAGTCATACTTTCGTTGTAAATGTAATGAGTTGCTTTATGTTTATCATTTCTTTTATATATAACACTTTATAACTTGGCAGCTGTTTACACTTGATAAGAGGTCTCTGAAAATCTTTTCTTTGTCAATGGTAGAAAGATGAATGAAATATCAATATTGCTTGATTCTCTGTTTCAGCTTCTTAATCTGCAAACTCAGCTCAAGCCAACAGAGACCAGTGCTCCTATTCAGGTCTCCGCAACCAGTCCACAACATGTGCAGGTATCGTCACCCATTTCCATCCAAAACCCTGTCTCACCCTCGGCCATTCAAATCAAATCCTCGCCAACATTCGTACAGACATCCTCCCCGATCCAACTACAGAGCAGTCCTGCCTCCCAGACCTCATCCCCCATACAGATCCAGCCAGCACAGATCTCTAAACACACCAGCACCAGTGTATCGTCTGTACAGAGTGTGACCCGAGGCAATGCATTTGTAACAACAAATATCCCAATTCAGGTGGTGGAAAATGAGAAGCTGCCGATCAACAGACTCAGTCAGAGTAAGATGGGGTTCAAGCCGCCCAAAGGGGAGAAGAGGACGTCCCATAATGCCATTGAGAAGCGCTACAGACTCAGTATTAATGACAAAATACAGGAACTGAAAGATCTGGTGGCAGGTGGAGATGCAAAGGTGAGGATTCTTTTTTGTTATTATTTTATAACATGTTTAAGATAGCTAGTACAGCAATCTGGATTGCAAGGTATATGAGAAATCTTACAAGCAGTGTTTACTTCAGAAACTTTCCTTTAGCCCTTATAGTGCTGGAACTGACTTCATACTTATCCAAACAGGTTAGATCCAGGCCAACAGCCAAATAAATTGACGGCTGGTCTTTGGTCAAACCTGTTTCCTACTCTGAGTATCTTTCCTCATCAAAATTAAGCAGATATTTAAGGTTTTGGAAAGCAGTCAACACAAAAATATATTTAAAGAAAATTGTCCTGCATTCTTATGGTTAGGCAAACCCTATTTTGTTTGTATTTATTGGAATGTCAACAAGGCAGGGTTGGAAGAAGCAACAAAGAAGAAAGTAACTGGGATACATCTACCTGCTCCTATGTAATAGAAGGAATGAAATTGCATTAGCACAGCATCATTGTCAATTTGCTTTAATTTTAGTTGAGAATTTAGAGATGACTATGAAAAATAATTGGTGTTGGGTATCATTCAAATAAAAAGGAAATAACTTTGGTCAAAGAATTGGAATATAACAATTATGTCAGAAAAAAATAGTGTTAGAAGAAACCAAACTTTAGTGTTTCACTGTTAGAGAAGAACTACCATTAGTGTTATAAAACACCAACAACTGTTAAAAATTCCAAGTGAGAGAAAAGAATAGGGCAATACGTTTAAAGAAGTAATAGGCAATTTTGACAGTTTGAAGTTGAAATTGTATTGAAGAAAGATTCTGACAAAACACTTTGATGGAAAGACCATGCAGAGAATGTGAGATAGTGTAGAATAACGAGAAAAGGTTGACCTTGAAGAATCACTTGCATTTATGGAAAAGGACGATGATGAGGATGACATCTCTTAGTGGAAGATTCAACCAAATCAAATGAAAGGATCAAGCTATCACCTGCTATCAATGAAAGGAGGACCTTTGGAAGGAGATATCAATGGGTGATGGTGCATTGTAGTTGCATTGCATGTTTTACAAGCTGTTGCAGTGTCTCTGCAATGCAATCATTAACATTGATATAAACAACCCAGGGATATAACAACTTCGTGGGAATCAAGAATTGTGGAGGACAGTTGTTAAGATGTAGAACCATGACCTCTGGACCACAAGGGTTGTGTGTTTGAATCCTGTGAGAAGAGGAGTCCATTAAATGACTAAGCGGCCTTTGATTATTGCATATTCGGCACATGTACTGATTTTGTATCTAATAAGCTAAACTAGATGGATAGATAAATGTTATATGAACTTGATTCACAATCTATGTAAAACAAATAAGTTTAAACACAAGTCGGGTGATTCTTTTGAAAATAAATTCGTTCATTTTATTTCTGACATGACGCATGTGACAGAGGATAAGACAAACATGACGTTTAAACATCTTCATTTCATTCATTCAATATATCTACTGCAGATGACCTTCAGCAATATAATTACCACATCAAACCTCACAAATTGAAAAGTTTGATAACAGTTCATGAAAAGTAAGCTTAAAGAAGTTAAAACATATAACTTTGAAAAATAGACTGGTGTTGTTAACTAATGTTTCTTTACAATCTCATTCTTTTCAAAATGGAAGACTTAGATGACATGATCTTTATCTGTTTGAAGTATATATGGTGTCAAAAATAACTAAAACAATAAGAGTAATTGAGGTCTTTTTATTTACAGTTGAACAAGTCTGCCATCCTTAGAAAGGGAATAGATTACATCCGTTACTTGAATGCCCAGAATGACAGATTAAAGAAGGAGAACATGGCACTGAAAATGGCAGCAAGAAAACAGAGTAGGTTAAATATTACATGTATGATAAAAAAGGTTATGTCTATATATTATATTTATGTCAAAAAGAATGATTATATACTAAAAGTCTATGTCAAAAAGAGTATGTTTATGTACCATATCTATATCAAAAGGTGTATGTTCATATACGAAAGCTTTGTCAAAAAGCTATGTTTTTATACTATATGTGAAAAAGAGTATATTCATATATTAACTAAATCTATCCATAAAAAAGGGAATGTTCATATACTATATAGATCACTTAACCCTTTACCAAATATAAATTTTTCGACTGTCCCAGATTGAGAGTTTGCAGACATTTCAAAATGTGATGAAATTGAAAAACAGTCTTCTGATAGGGAAGAAAACATTATTGGAAAAGAAGTAATTGCTCGTAAAGGGCAATTTCTCCTTTTCCCACAATGTTTTCCAGAGTCGTCTGCAACAAACTGGTCAAATGTCTTTATTGTAAACAATTCGTAATGGGTGAATGTTGTTTTAGATCCAAGTCATGTTTCTAGGATGCATTCAAAGTGTCATGTTTAATTTCAGATCTCGAGGAGTTGTTACTGCTATCGAAGGATGTTACGGATGACTCCTCCTATTTCCTCACGCCACCTGGCTCGGACGCAAGCAGTGACAGTGAGGCATACTCTCCGGGTAGTCCAGAATTTGAAGAGATGGGTACGCATGGCCTAGTTATTCATTTTGCTGAACCGCTTTGTTTAATATACGCTTACTTGTTTAGACTTATGTGCAGTAAGTTTTAGACATAAAAAGCAATTTCTCCCTTTTTCATGTTTAGTTTTTACTAAGAATTGAGAAAAAATATGAAAATGTTCAGGGTTATTTTGGTGTTTTTATGTGACTAAGAAGAGTTTATTTGTACTGGTAAGGAGTTTTTATTGTACTGGTAAAGAAATATTAGGTTTGCATTGAGAATTGCTCTGACTATAAGTCTATTGTGTTTACTTTGTGAAGGAGACAAAAGAAAATATTTTTTTTTTACACCACAGGCACTTTGGTTCAGAAATCATTGCAGCATTAAAAAAAAAATGGTGTATTGCTAATTTGCTGTTTTATCATAAATTAGATGGGAAACAAATAATGTAAACAATTTGGTATTTCAGATTCCCAAAGTGAGTCCAAAATGTTTGTGGCGAATGGAATGGCAGACAAGACGAGGTTCACATTGTGCATATTTATGCTGGGTGTGCTGGCGTTTAACCCATTTGGTGCCCTGTTGGGTTCAGCAGGGATCCGGTCATCTGACTCATATGACGCTGATTTTGCTGGGAGACAGCTACATGGAGTAGAGGAACCAACTACTAGTGAGTATTAAGTGATAGAAACAGACTTGCTAGATACGGACGCATATCAGAGTTTTTCGAATGCAATTTTTCATAATCTATTACCTTTGTCTTTTTTGTGGGTAAATACAAGTGGTTCTTTTGGGTACCCCACAAAAAAAAATCTTAAAAAAAAAGAAAACTAGTGACTGGCCAAGAAAATTCCTACGGTTACCCACAATGAAGGGTTTTGAAAAATAAAAACAATTAATCAAGGAAAATGGTGAGAGTGAAATAGGTTTTAATACAAGTTATAATGGGCCTTAACAGCCTAGTTGTTAAAGTACAGAACTTGAAATCACATAGCCTATCTCAGTGTGAGTTCAAATCCTAATGACTGCATATGAATTTTCATGTAAGGAAGTCTCCCAGCTGACTTACAGAATGCTGATGGTTCTACCCAACTTGGCCAGCCCCTTATGAAAAACCAAGTTAAAACCAAGTTTGGGATCTTCATTATTACAAACCAGGTATCACAACATGACTGAAAAATGTGGATTCTATGTGAAATTGCTATATATATAGACTTAAACTGTATGTGAAAATTGCATTTATTGATAGCATGTTTAATCAGACTTTTGAAAAGCAGTGATTTTATTTTTTTATTGCCTTGCCTCTTAATGATAAACCTTTTTTCTAAGACATTTAACAACATTTGTCATAATCCATTTTTAGGTCCATGGTTTGTAATGTCCACCTTCATGTTATGGCTTGTGAATGGGTTGGTGGTACTCGGTGTGCTTACCAAGCTCTTTATCTTTGGGGAACCAATCACAGCCAAGAACAGTGAGGCAAACACAGCTTACTGGAGACACAGGAACCAGGCAGAACAGGACATTACTCGGGTAAGCTGGTTGTTTGGTAGCTTGGGCTTCAGGTTGTGTGTAAAAAAAGCCTTCAAGATGATGATAAGTTAACTCGATTAAATTGGGTTATAGGTAGTTGGTTTTAAAGGATGTCTTGTTTGTAAAAAAAAAACGGCTTCAAGATGATAATAAGATAAGTTAACCAGAGAAAACCAGACCAGGAGCAGCCTTTGCAAACTGCATAGACTAATTTGACATTTTTTAACATCTCTTTCTTATGAGAATAGATGTCCAGATTCAATCTGAACTCATTGGGTTTATCAAATGAAATCAAATCTGAAGTAATATGGAAGTGGCCATACTGTTTCTCGCCATATTTCTTTCATTGTACTTTCGTTTTCAAATATAGATCTTAAATGTGAAATCTAAATAGCCATCTAATTTGATAAAAAGCATACTAGCACTCAGAAAAACTGCAAAGCTGGGTAATATGAGTTACAAACTATGATAGAATATGTTGAATCATAGCAAAAAACCACAGGATCATGACAATATAACGCCTGCACTATTCTTTATCTATATTTCAAAGCGCTATTTTCACAAATTAGGTGCCAACCGATTTAACTTCATTGTTTACATTCGAGTAACATAGAAAAAAAGCAAGGAGCGCTCCGATTAATGAATGGCGATCACCTGGTTAGAAAAATAGCATGAAACACATAACAATACTGTCATATATCCTATATACGTGAGCATTCAAAATGGAGAATTTCCAGTGTTTTATTGGTTCCAAAAGTTTGTCGGCTGACCTTGTTTTATCTCTAATTGTAAACAAACCTTATAGTATTCACTCTTTTAAAAGCATCATATGGACGTGTAACAGTCTCAATTTCTCTGTAAAAGGGAATTTAAAGTGCTTTTAAGTTAGTTTTCTATTATTCTAGAACTTTCACAATTTTAGTGTAAATGAGCGCAAGTATGGCTTTAAGGAAACAGATATATACCACAACTTATAATGTCACTATAGGAATAAGTAACCGATCAAAAAGAGTGGTTTCAAAAGATGTTCAACACCTCCAAACACTACTCAACGTGTATTAACATAGGACATGTTTTATCATTACGATTCACCCAAAATTTTGAAACCATACACTTATGTACGATGTGTATTCAGGGTTTTACATCAAGCTGAATGGTTGGGGGTCCTTGGGACTCAATTTTGATTATGTCGGGGGTCCCAGCATTGAAAATGGGGGTCCCGTCTTTATATATATATAATTTGCTGACAAACAAGTATCGTAGAACATCAAGTCATTGTTTTGACATTTTAGCAGACTGTCATATCATCCATGGCATAAGACGGTTGATTGTAAGAGAAACCATCGAGTTACAAGCGTCTAAATCATAATGAGTAATGACGAGACTGCATAGCGCACATAGTAACACAAATTCCTTTGGACTGTTTCAACACCCTTCAATACGATTGGTTAAAAGAGAGCTCATGTCCTTTCTATTTATAGCCTGTAAAATATGGGAAAACCCTAACCATTATGGTAGAAAGGAAGAGTTAGCCTTTCGTAGTTTGGACTCGCATAGTTTTGGATTTTAATGAAAGGCATAACACACATGGTTGCATCCAAGAGAACGCAGGTTGAGTGAATTGAGGGGTCCTACCTAATGATTAATGGGTATTAGACTCAAGATCTTGCATCCCGTAAACCCCTGGTATTTCTCAGATCATGGAAATACCCGAGTAGTGCCGATTAGTCTTGGTCATGATCCATTACGTTATGCAAAATTGTATTTTCATAAATCAATAATTCTCTTTTCATTTCAGGGAGATTTCTCTGCAGCTGCCAATCAATTTAGACTAGCTTTGACTGCTATTGGTCGCCCTTTACCCACATCAAAGATCGACCTTTGTGCCAGTTTGATTTGGCAAGTGTTCCGTCAGATTCTCCACAAGGTGTATGTTGGACGCTGGTTGTTTTGTCGATCAGGTCGAATGAGAACAAAACCCATCGAATCCTCTGATGTTAAGAGTTCAGCGCGGGACGGGGCTTCAGCTTACTTCAAGTTACACCAGTTACACCTTGCTGGTATGTATAGGTTTAATACAAATATACATAAGCAGGTGGTCATTTGTTGAATTATAAAACAACTTTGATTGCTACCTACAAACTCTTTTTTCTTTGGTATTTATTCTCTCAGTAGGACGATTCAAATTTTACTGCTAGGGTATTAACTATTGAAAAGCGTTTAAGTTGGATTGGTTTCACAAAAGATAAGTCTATATATTTGAGAAATTAAGAATATGTTATTCACATGTATTTTTTGCAACTTTTCTGGCTACTTTTGCTGAGTCTCGGTAGATTAGCCTGTAGCAACTCTGAATATAATCAAAGGTTCTTATTTCAAGGCTCTGGTTTAGCCAATGTTCTTTCAAGAGTTGGATAACGTCGATAGTTGCCTATATAAAAAAAATGTTAGAAACAGCCTCAAGCCCAAACCAAACCATCTTTAATCCTTAGAATGCTGAAAATAGATTTTTGTGTCATCTGCTTTCCAAAACCTTAAAAATCTGCTTAATTTTGATGATGAAAGATACTTAAAGTAGCAAACAGGTTTTATCGCAGGCCAGCCGCCAATTACTTGGTGGCTGGCCTGGATCAAACTTGTTTGCATAATCATGAAGACGGTTCCAGCACTACAGTGGTTAACTAATTTTATCCAACCTGTTTGCATAAGCATGAAGTCAGTTCCAGAACTGCAGGGGTTAACTAATTTTATCCAACCTGTTTGCATAAGCATGAAGTCAGTTCCAGAACTACAGGGGTTAACTATTATTATCCAACCTGTTTGCATAAGCATGAAGTCAGTTCCAGAACTACAGGGGTTAACTATTATTTTCCAACCTGTTTGCATAAGCATGAAGTCAGTTCCAGAACTACAGGGGTTAACTAATTTTATCTACCCTGTTTGCATGTGGGTGAAGTCGGTCTCAGCACAGTAAAGGGTTTATGATCTCTGTTTTGTTGACAGGTCATGTGGCTGGTAGTTACCTCTATGGTTTAAACCTAACACTGTGCGCCATTAATCTGGCGGAGGCTTCTGGCGATCAGATCTCAAGCACCCTGGTCGCTGAGATCTACGTTGCTGCAGCTCTCAGAGTGACCATGAGTAAGATGAAGTTCATGGCTGTAAGTATTACAGAGAGCTTTCCATTGAAACCAAGTTTCATTTGTGTAAACTTATTTATTTAACATTGAATGTGACTGAAGCTTGAAAGTTATTGAATTCACTCTCAATGACTGCTTCCTGGGTGCTAAAGTAGTACTCACGATGAGTTGTGGGCATTCAAAATTTCCATTTCATTCTAATCAGATGTAATTGTATACTGTGATGACATTTTCACAGAGAGCTTCTGATTGAAATCAAGTTAACATAGAATTTTGACTTTATTTTCTTTGGTTGCAATTAAAGAGAAAGCAATCCACTGTAAGTATTTAACATATTACCAAACAATAACGTCATTTGACCAGCTTGTTGCAGATGACATTGGAAAACATTGTGGGATAAGGAGAAATTGCTCGAAATGAGCAATTTCTCCTATTCCCACGTTTTCTGCTCTTTAGAAGATTATTTTCAATTTCATCACATTTGGAAATATCGTCTGCAAACTCTTTCAATTTGGGACAGTCAAAAATTTGGCGTTTGATGAAGGGTTAAAGTGATGGGTCTTTCATCATTGATAAAGAATTTAACCATATATACACATATTTTTTCAGCGCTATTTCCTGAGCTGTGCCTGCTATACCATATCACACAGTGTGGATCCGGTCCCAGCTGGGTTGCAGTGGATTTGTCATCCAGACGGTTACAGGTTCTTTGTGGACGGGGAGTGGAGTCTGCTTCCCAGAGATAACATCTTCTCATCATGCCCTTCTGCAGGTAGGAAGTCTTAAAACCTAGATCATGGTTTTTTTTTTTTTCCAATATTTATCTTTATTTGACACCTCACTCAGGGGTCTTGCATGGCCTAGTGGTTATGGTGTAGGCCTTGAGGCAGTGGACCTGGTTTCAATCCTCATCTGCAACACTGTCATTTCTGTGGGAGGGTTGTTATGGCACTTCATATCCCTGCGTAGGACTGGTAAAATCCAGGAAAGCCCTAAAGTTACTGAAAGACTGTTGTGAAATCCCATATAAACACAAAATCACCTTACTCTGTTTCTTACTAACATTTGATATTGTGCACTGTTGCTATTTGCTTGTTCTTTGAATTGATAGCTCTTTTAAAAAAGTGGGAACGAGAAACCTTTTTACTAGATGTGTAGCAAAGATTAAGATGTGTAGCAAACATTATTTTGAGGTTTCAAGGCAAGAGAAAAATGGGTGCTTCACGCTTGTTGAATCCTTGATTTATGGAATTAAAGGTTGATAGTGTTGAACCTTGCATTTATGGATTTCTTGATTTATTGAACTATGGGTTTTGTTGAACCCCTTGATTTATGGAATTGTGGATTGATGAAATAAATCTCCTTTCAGCTGATCCCCTTGGAATGGTCACACAACAGTTCCGGCGCCACCTGTTGGAAAAATCCTTGTACAGTCTAGTATCTCCAGGAAATAGAAACACTGAGGGAGAACTCAAATCTGCTGAGGTACTGGAGTACTCCCAGTTATTGGCTGATGTGTCGTGTCTCAGAAAGCAAACCAGTCTTAGCAGCTTGTCTAGAAACATGGAAATTCCAGGTGAGAAAAGTGCTGTTGTCTTAACATATTTGTTTAATAATACTTATATTAGCATGGTTTCAACAAATGAGTGGAAGATTATACCTTTTGTGAAAGGAGAAATAGTATGTGACAGGTAAAACTGTTATTACAACTAAGAAATGGTTGAATGCAAAGTTTGATAAGTGTTAACAACTATTAGATGAAATAAGGACCAATATGTAGTAATCTATAGATGTTTATAGGGTCGTGCATGACCCAGTGGCAGTCTTGGAATATGGGCCACTTCACGCGAAAAGGGGCACTCGGACATAAATAAAAACCGCTGACTCGGCTCTTTCTTAGCGCTATTATTCCAGCTTCTAGTCACGACAGTTATCATTTGTATTTATTTAAAGGTAGAACTTGATGTCCTCTAAGATGGCAAACAGTGTAACCCCAGACCAGCCGCCACGTCAGTGACGTGGCGGCTGGTCTGGGGCTACACTGTTTGCTATGTCAGAGTGCCCCTTTTCCTGTGATGTGGCCCATATGTTCAGGTATGAAGCTCCATCTATATGTCTGGTTTTTGTTGGAGTGTCCTTTGCAAGACACTACTGAGCTTTAGCCTAGTATTGGTGAATCCAGGAAAGGGATAACGTAACTGTAAAATTGTTAACAAAGCACAAAACACAATACAAACACACCAGATTTTCATTAATTAATATTTTCTCTCTACTTCAGAATATGATGAGTCTGCATTGTGGTGGTCAGGTGTTGTGTCTGTGGCCATGTACTGGTTGATGGGAGACGACGAGAATGCGGAGAGGTGTTACACAATGGTGGATTCCTTCCCACGAAAACTTCAGACCACAGACGACCCCTTACCCAAATCTGTACTGATGGCGTTTAAAGCGAGAAGGAATTTGCTGTGTGGAGTTTACGGCTCTAACACAAACCCAATCATCAGACAAGCAGACAGGGCCGGCAGGTTACTGAGAGAGAGTCTGAAGCTGTCTTATAGTAAAGAAAACTTGGATATTATAATGGTAGGTAGTTGTAGATTAGAGTTGTCCTATGATCAGGATAAAGGTGCTTTAAGGTTTTCCACAGAAGACAAAATATGAAAATAAAATTAAAATCTACTCATTACAGTTTTTTATGTTGTTTAATATACAATTTTAGAGAAGCTATCAAAAGCATTATTAATTCAGGAAGCGTCAATTCATATAATTACGTACAGTTTATTTGCTACAGATTTTGAAGGTGATGTCAGGCTTTTGGATTAAGATTCATGTTAATTCACTGTTCATACACTTTTATCAAGGGTTTAATTAATTTGTATGTAGTTTCATTTTGCTTTGCTATTCTTTTGCACTGAATCCTCATACATATGAAATAATTGAGTGACTCGGGTAATTCAATTACATGATTGATTTATATGTGAATATCCACAAAGATATCACAAACTTAAAAAGAGGAGAGATTACATGAGGTGATATTCATTTATCATCATAGATTGGTTGAACATTTCATAAACATCTTGTTTAACCCATTACCAAATAATAATGACATTTGACCACTTAGTTGCAGGCGACTTTGGAAAACACTATGTGAAAAGGAGAAATTGCTCGTATCAAGCATTTTCTCTTTTTCCCACAATGTTTTCTGCCCTATCAGAAGATTGTTTTTCAATTTCATCCCATTTTGAAATGCCCTCTGAAAACTCTTTCAATTGGAACAGTCAGAAATTTGGCGTTTGGTAAAGGGTAAAGGGTTAAGGATGTTCACAGGAATCATTCAGTTTACAAACTGATCTACTATTCCTTTGTTAAATGGTCCACAGTCTCTAATTCACAATGATGTCAACAATCAATGCCATATTCACATATATCTACAGAAGGATTTCTTGCTGGCGATAAGGAAGGATGGATTGCAATGTAACGGTTGTGCATTGTAGTTGCATTGCGTTTGTGTCAATTTTCGCAGTGCTCCTGCAGTGCAATGACTGACATTGCTGTGGAACAGTGTGTGCAGATTAAACTTTTACTTACACCAGAGATGATCTAGATCATCAAGAAACTATGATGTTAAACAGTGTGTACAAATACAACTGTTACTTATACCATAAAAAAACAGTTTGAAAAGAAATTATGATGTTGCTGAAGGAGGGAAACGGATAATGCTCATGATGTATGGAGGAACCAATCAGATTTGTTGGAAGATAGATTTTTGCGATCTCAAAGGATTTGAAAGGCCGAACCATAGAACTTTTAAAGGGACATCACAACACCTGACATGGTCCCCAAAGGGAAGGACTTGACCCAGATCCTTTTGCATGCCATACTTCAATTGTTTATAGTGTTAGTCATATTTTACAGGCACTCTTTAATCCTTAGAATGCTGTTTAGTTTTCTAAAAATAGATTTTTGTATCATCTGCTTTCCAACACCTGTTACCTGCTTAATTTAATTAAGGAAAGATGCTCAGAGTAGCAAACAGGGTAGATCACAGGCCAGCCACCAATTTACTTGGCGGCTGGCCTGGATATAACCTGTTTGCATGAGCATGAAGTCGGTTCCAGCACCTAGAAGAGGATTCTAATACCCACATTATTGGATTTATAGGAGGAGTATTAAAGTAAGCAAAGGAAACCTGCCTCTTATCTTGACCTATCCTGAGGAAATTTGGAAAAGAGCATCTAGTTTATTCACGTATCTCTTTCTTAAGGATTTAGCTGTGGCGCTGCAAACCAGAGGTTGGACATCTTGAGCAGGAATGTTGCTGACTAAAGGAGACATGCTTCACACTGAAGATATAGGAATCAATTTCATTTATGCTATTCAAGGGAGTAAATGATTCCAAAGCTAAGGAAAAGAATCAAGATGTTTTAAATGGTTTGAAATGTGGTCCTTATATGTTTGTTTAAGACTTATGAGAGGCCCAATTGCAATGGTCATGAACACCGGAAATACGAAAAGTTCCAGTATTTTCTCTATCACTTCCTGACAACTTATGCTCTTGAGCAAACACCTATGCTTTAACCGGTTTTGCAATTAAGAATAATGTAATAAAAAAAAAAAAGGATTCCAGGCCTCTGAATTTTTCACTCTTTATATTTTACAGGAGATTCAATTGCTTGTGTGTGACTGGTTGCTTGCCACAAGAACTGAGGTTTGGGAAAGAGAACAGAATGGTGGTGAAAAGGAGCGCATCTCACAAACCGAGCTTATTGCGTTCCAACAGGACTTGGGCAGTTTGAGGAAGCTGGCCCAAACAAACAAAGCTGCCTTACCCAGGGTAAGATCAGTTTAACACACTCCTTCATATACATGATGTTCACATGTCTAACCCTTATAGTGCTGGAACCGTCTTCATGCTTTTGCAAACAGGTTAGATTCCCTATGGTCTAACCTGTTTGCTACTTTGAGTATCTTCTCTCAACAGATTAAGCAGATATTTAAGGTTTGAGAAAGCAGACCACACAAAAATCTATATTTAGAAATTTACCCAGCATTCTAAGGGTTAAGACACCTGTAACTGATGTAAGAAATCATTTTTAGGCTTGTGGTTTTGTATTGCTGGTCAATTCATAACAGAGATAGATGCCTATGTGGCCTATTGGTTAGAGTACTGAACATTAAATCATAGAGCCCCTCACTATGTGGGTTTCAATTGTTGTATTGGTAAAATGTGGACATAATTCAATTAACAATTTAAGGAAAGTTTTTGGAGGAATCTATGGACGACTCAGTGTTTTATTCAGCCAAAACTTCTATGACAAAAATATTGATGCACTCAAATGAAGAAAAAGGCACAGCCTTATAGTTTTTAGAATAAAAAAAAAAGGGGGCAATTGATACTTTACATTCACTGATCATGGATTATGACCTATATTCCTGTCAAGATTTGGTATTTCGGGATAATGGATGGTGAAGTATAGTCTTATCCTATATTGTAGGTATTTTTAC
Source organism: Cerastoderma edule (assembly GCA_947846245.1). Taxonomy (NCBI): domain Eukaryota; kingdom Metazoa; phylum Mollusca; class Bivalvia; order Cardiida; family Cardiidae; genus Cerastoderma; species Cerastoderma edule. The sequence goes on along the minus strand of OX401408.1, from coordinate 35,009,383 downwards.
ATGAAGCCACAAGTCGAATGATGGCTGGAGCAAATCCTGCCAGAACACAACAGCTTCTGGATAGAAGTATAATCAGGCGTCGGGTCTCCAGGGAAGATAAAGGTAAATATTTGTAATTATTCTTAATGTTATCATGCAAGGAATTGAAACATTGCTGGAAATATGAAAAACAAACCTTTATTTAGCGTAAGTAATTTTCGTCTTTAGAAAGCTGTTAATTTATTTTAAACCCTTAGAATGCTGGGTCAATTTCTAAAAATAGATTTTGATGTCTGCTTTCCAAAACCTTTAATATCTGCTTAATTTTGATGAGGAAAGATACTAAGAGTAGCAAATAGGTTAGATCGCAGACCAGCTGCCAATTCACCACTTCCTCTACCCTTTTTGAAACAGTCAGGTTTGCCAAAAGTCTGTCTGATCTTTCATAATGTCAATGTTACTTATTCTTCTCATCCCTTATCAATTGAGTTCATGTGAATGTTAAACAATACTTGAGGAAATACCAGATGCCCTGACGGATTGTTCATGACTGAAATACTGTCAAAATGCATTATACCAAAATCCAGTCAACCAAGCAAGAAACCGGGCTTTTTTCCTTGAATTTGGAAGAGTCCCAAGCCTGTTGAATTTAGGAAGTTTTATCGCTGAAATTTCTGCAATGGGATACCAAAAAGCTAGTATGACTTTCAATTTTTGGGAAAACAACATGAATCTAAAGAAATTTCCCATTTGGAAGGTGCATTTTATAGGCCCCTATTATATAACATGAAAAAGCCCTGTAGAAACAGTTTAGTTATGGAAATTTTGATTTTGTCATGTATATTGCAGACATATCCGAAGATTCTGACAGCGAGACGCCCGACAGGGAGCAGGCAACAGCCCTGTTAATGGCGGGCCGCCATTTACCCGAATCATTAATGGCGAATCCAGGTGATCGGATGACACTCATATCAGAGGCGAGCCGATTGTACGAAGTGCTGGGTGATAGGAAGTCAGTGCAGAGTTGTCGTAAAACATTGATGATGTTGGAAGAGAAGAATCAGATACATGTGACATCTGTACAGTGCTCATAGACATAATAAATTGCTTCATAAACAAGACTTTGTCAAACCTTCTCCCAACATTCTGTTAACCCAAAAAAATTATTTTGCTCTTGATAGTGTTGTAAAGTAAGAGTGTGATTATCAAGATCTTACAGATAAAGATGATAAAACCTTTTAGCTCTTAGAATGCTTGGTTATTTTCTTAAATAGGTTTTTGTGTCTTCTGCTTTTCGAAACCTTAAATATCTGCGTAATTTTGATGAGGAAAGATACCAAGACTAGCAAACAGGTTGAATCTCAGGCCAGCCACCAATTTACTTGGCGGCTTGTCTGGGTCCAACCTGTTTGCATAAGCATGATGTCAGTTCCAGCAGTGTAAGGTTTAAATTGACAGTGAAAGTTTGTTTCTAAAAGTAGGGTTGCTGGTTGTTAAAGATGTGTTGGTTTATATATTATTCATCATTCTTAGAACACATTGTTCATTGATTTGTTACTCATCCTTAAATGCTCATTAATTCATTGTAAATAATCATTATTCACTTCTTGATTCCAATTAACAGGTATGAGTGAGTCAGTGGAGCTTTATTTATTTGATATACAGATGAATGGTTGAAAACATCAATTTTCATTTATAGTGTACTGATCATATATTTGAAAAAAGAACCTTCTAATAGCGCAGAAACAATTGTGGGAAAAGGACAAATTGCTCGTTACGAGCAATTTTTCCTTTTCCCACAATGTTTTCTAGAGTTGTCTGCAACAGTCTGGTCCAATATCGTTATTGTTTCATAATGGGTTAACAATGAATTTCTTGTTGACAGAATTGTTTCCAATCTTACAAGCTTCAGTGAGAGTTAAAGTAGCATAGATCTATAGATAGTTTTTGATAAAATCTTGAATTTTAAATCTGGTTAATTGAGCTGTTGCTCTTCCATGAACCCCATTTCTTTTTCATTTTTTCGCTATTGACTTTTGAAGTTGATATTTCGCAGCAATTTCTAGAAATGGGGAAAAAACTTAAATAAACCGTATTTTGGTCAAAATGTTTTCACATGTTATGGAAAATGATTGTTTACCATAATTGGTAATTAGACCATGAATGAATGCTGTGTAAGGATTCCTTTTGCATCTTTTTATTAAGATTATGATAAGGTACTTCTAACAAAAGTTATCATTCTCATGTGTTTACCACATGTATCATGATAATATGAATGTACTTTTAGAAATCAACATTTTTTTTCACCATGCTTTCTTTGTATATGTTGAGTGACATACTTCAAATTAAATATTTTCCATGACTTAGGCTTTGTGTCATAATTATCGACCGTCTTGAAAGATACATTACCCTGTTCTAAACAATAGGGGCCAGATGATTAAGATATAGGGGATGAGGGATTCGAACTCTACCCATACCTCTAGTTTTGTGGGAGTGTCCTTTGGCAACACAATACAGAGCCCTAGGCTAGTACTGGTAAATTAAAGAAAACTGCAAAATAATTTAATCAAGAGTGATTTATCTAAATTGAGAACTTTTTTCACAATCATTGTAAAATGTGTAAGTTTAAATCAAACATTTTTGAAAAATGTCGAGATGATAAACAAAATCTATGCAATGACCCCGAATTTCTTTGGTTATAACTAGTTGATGAATTGAGGTTAAATAAGGTTTAAAGCATGTGTCAAATGAAATGAATCAAGATCACTACACACATTCGCAGACAGTGTTTTGAATATTGGGTCGACATTGAAATCCTCGAGGCTTTTTCGATGGATGAATTTGCTAATGTAAAAGGTATTGTTCACCAGGAATTGGTGGTAATATTCTTGACTATTTCAATTGAGACCACTAAAATGTGATGCGCTCAAAATGGGTGAGGTAAAATATAAAGTGGCTTCTTTGATCAAAATATCCGCTATATTACAACTTAATTACTTGCACACAAATGCATTGCACACGTGTCTATTCGAGTTATTTCTCTTAGATTGAAATATTGGGATTTTAAAATAGGAGAGAGCGTGGTGCTTTGTATTTTTCTTAGTTTTCTCCTTTATTTATATGTATTGGCGGGTTTAAAATCGTTTTGTCAGTAAATGTTCTTTTAGGGGAAAAGGGTATGGCAGAAAACGAACACATCTTGACAAAACAGGAAGGCAACATCCTTTCATTCTGTCACGTTATTTCTAATAAGATTGTAAACATGACCAAACATCTTACCTATATTTCAAACTCTTGTCCAATGATACTGTATTTTTAGATCAGAGAAATTGAAACAGAGCTCATCTTTAAGATTTTAAAAGATACTGTGCACACATTGGATAGTTCACCGAAAAGTTCCTTTCGATAAGCTGTGTAGATTGACGCAGGTGACAAGCCTATGAATTTCGCCCTAGATGTTGACAGACTAGCCAGAAGGCTGGTCAAAACCGCCATGGTTCAATTCCGCTGAATGTTAATTGTCACTTAACCACAAAACGCAATATTTGTGCGCATTGCAGCTGACAACTTTCAAAAAGCATTATGACAAAAGGAGAAATTGCTTGTCACAAGCACCTTTTGTCACAAGCACCTTTTGTCACAAGCAATTTCTCCTTTTGTCACAACGCCTTTTCAATCTTTTCGCATAACAAAACAGCAGAACTGAAAGGTTTTTGATCACACGTTTACAAAGCTTTTCTACTTGGGTCGAAATACAAATTTGTTCTGTTCTGCAGACTACATTTTAAAATGTGATGAAATTGAAAAAAAAACCCAATCATCTGATAGGGCAGAAAACATTGTTAAGAGCAATTTCTCATTGTCCTAAAATGTTTTACATCTGCAACAAACTGGTCAAATGTCGTTATTGTTTGGTAATTGGTTAAAAGTGCTCCTATGTCACCGCCGAGAGCACACATTCGTCTGCAAACAGAACAAATGCCGTCTGTGTCTGCACACAATCATCTAATTGCAGAAACCATACGGGGGATTAAGATTTAATCCCTCGTTCTATTTGTTTATCAGGAGTCTCTAACAGGTTTATATGGGCCACGTCACGGGAAAAGGGGCACTCGGACATAGCAAACAGTGTAGCCCCAGACCAGCCGCCACGTCACCGACGTGGCGGCTGGTCTGGGGTTACACTGTTTGCCATCTTAGAGGACATCAAGTTCTACCTTTAAATAAATACAAATGATAACTGTCGTGACTAGATGCTTAAATAATAGCGCTAAGAAAGAGCTGACTCAGCGGTTTTTATTTATGTCCGAGTGCCCCTTTTCGCGTGACGCGGCCCTTTATGGTCTTTACGCTGAATTTAAGGCGCGTTAATATAAACCTAAACAAGCGGGTGTAATATCAGCAAATACTAACTGACCACGCGTAAACAGTCGGGGCAGATTCTCTAAACACGGATTAAGATCAAACACGGGATGAACGTGATCTTATCGTGATCTTATCGAGATTTTATCTTACAGAGCCAGTGCACACGTGAATGTTTGTTATTCTTGAAAAATATATTCTTGATTATTAAAGCTGTGTGTTCATAGATGCGAGGAAATTTGTATATCAAAATCGTATACCTTTAGTTATAGGGAATTTCTTTCGAATTCTATGACAAAATGCTCTTTTAATCCCCTTAATTTCCTTTTCACGAAGATATATTCATCATTAACTTTGATAATCAAACTTCAATAGCCCATTTCAAGCAATTTCTTCTTTTGTCATAGTTGATATATTAAACATCAGCTGCAAGGTTGTTTTTTTTTTAAAAAAAAGGCCTTTAACTCGTTACCACCTGCAGACGACACTTTTTTTACTTGAAGCAGAAGTCTCACGAAAAGCTTTGTAAACATTTGAAAAAACCTTTCAGTTCTAATGTTGTGATGTGTGAATAGATTAAAAAAAGCACTGTTAAAAATGG
>OX401408.1:34892904-34998941 GCA_947846245.1 Cerastoderma edule | reverse complement strand
GACGTGTAACCCTTATATTGCCGGAACCGACTTCATGCTTATGCAAACAGGTTAGATCCAGGCCAGCCGCCAAGTAAATTGGCGGCTGGCCTGTGATCTTACCTGTTTGCTTCTCTGGGTATCTTTCCTCATCAACATTAAGGAGATATTTAAGTTTTTAGAAAGCAGACGACACAAAAATCTATGTTAAGAAAATTCAAAGGGTTGATATCTTTACTGATACCACTCTAGCGTTACATGCTAGTTGTAAAAATGACAACCGACTAGATCAATCGACTGTAACTTGTACAATTTCGTTTGGGACCGTTGACATTGCCATTTACATTAACCCCTTTCTCAATATGAAGATGTTTTACCAATCCAAATTCAAAGTAACAGCAGACGACCGTGATATGATAAACATATCACATTTACTTCATTACATTTTGTAGAAACTCTTGTGATGAAATAATACAGTTCTCACTAAAAGCATTTTATCTCTTTGACATGATGGTTTCAGAACCCATTACCAACCAATAATGACAGTTGACCATTTTATTTGCAGACGACTTTGGAAAACATGGTGGGAAAGGGAGAAATTGCTTGTGACGAGCAATTTCTCCTTTTCCCCAAATGTTTTCTACCATGCCAGAAAATTATTTTCAAACCCATCAAATTTTGCAGTATCGACTGTAAACTCTTTCAATTTGGGACAGTCGAAAATTTGGCCTTTGGTAAAGGGTTAACACATACGTCAAAGTGAGGTACATTGATAATGGAGTAAAGGGGTAATCATAAGGTTACATATAAACGCAATAAAACGAAATTTCAAAGTACGGCTTCTGTCACGCCATTTTACTAAATGACCAATTAGTATGTACCATATTTCACCAATTAGTATTTCTGATAATGATGTCTTGGTCAATTGACCAGGGGGGGTAACGATTCGCCTGCGGTATATACGAAAGTACCCGCTTTATTGTTATCTGATCTGAGATGCATCTAGATAATTTTTACAGTTTTACCCTTAGAATGCTGGGTAATTTTCTACAAATACATGTTTGTGTCGTCTTCTTTTCAAAACCATAATTATCTGCTTACTTTTGATGAGGAAAGATACTCATAGTGGAAAACAATTAACTTGGCGGCTGGCCTGAGTCTAACCTGTTTGCATAAGCACGAAGTTGGTTCTGGCACTATGAGGGTAAAGATTCAATCAAGATAATGCTTGAAATCCTCCCATCCTTTAATGGACGACGATTTAAAGAGACAATAGCGGGATTATAGTCACATGTCAAGAAGAGAGTTAGAAGAACACTCAAGCCCTTCCCTATATCTTACGGCCATTTACTGGCGAATCGATATAAAGACCTAAAAAATAAAAGGTCTTTAGTCAAACTCATTCATCTATGGCTTTACTTATACGTATGTGTAGAAATGCTTATAGGCTTATGAAAAGCGCCATGTATTATCTATCTATATATGTACATAAATACAGCATTATGGATGCTCAATATAAATATTTAACATAAAATGGTACAGTAAACCTTCAGTACAATATCTTTTTCACTGTGTAGTATACATGGAAGAAAGATGTTTGGACTCGATACCTTTGCCCAATGTTTAGCGTGTGGAACGCCAGGATAGACAAAGCTCATACATGCACAGGATTGAATACCTTTGGAGAAATTGAGCCGGGTTTACAAGTTACAAAACTTTCCAAAGTAAGTCGGTCACTATTCTGGGTGCTCGTAACAATCTCTACCCATATTTATGTTCCATTCATTCACATGTACGTGGGGATGAGAGGAACTTTTGTTAAAAATTGTTTGCTTACAAACTGAGCAGGGTCTACAAGTTACAAAACTGTACAAAGGAAGTCGGTCACTATTCTTGTTGCTCGTTATGGTTTGTACCCAATTTCCCTTTCTTTTCATTCACACACAAATGTGGATTGAAGGAACGAAACATTTGCTATATACTTTTTGCTTATAAAACGCTTGCTGATAAAACCACTAAAAGTTTCGATAACAATCTCCAAAATTACACACATGTATTTCAAACCATTCTTCAAACTTCAACAGTTCAAGCGTAAAAGAAACTGCAGAATCACTTTACGCAATTGGTTTATAATAGGGCGTTTGGTTGGTGTCAGAGAAAGGAATGACATAACCATAGCATCAGCGTGACCCCATATTCGGTAATTTATCAGCCTCCGACGGGCACTATAAAGATATTATCGTGCGGATCTGGAGCGGGGCATGGGAGAATAAGAACTATCTCTCCGGAAAACGTAGAACAAAAAGGATGCGACGGTTCGCGATTTGAAACGTTAGAAAAGCTGGATGAAGACTTCGGCAGTCTTCTCAAAACCACTATTTGGAGTGAGTATATGTTTTGTATTTAGGTTACAGATCCAAATATGAATATCAAGGCGTGTTGTCTTGTTTGGTTTAGATTAAACTTATTTATTTTACATCGATTGTAAAACAGGTTCTTACAATTTACATTAACCATTCTCGATTCTGCTTCCTGGATACTAGTATATAACCAGTACTCGAGCCGAATGTGGATTAATGGAAGTTTGCAAGGCATATCCCGTTACTCACGGGATTCAAACGCACGACCCTCGTGTCCTAAAGCCGATGCTCTACCCCTGGACGCTTGTTTCCTTGTTCATAATAGAAGTTAAAAAGGTTTATTTATAAAATCTTGTTTATGATTTATACGTGCACTGCAATGGATCATTTTCAACGGATGGTATCAATAACTATCAGCCGAATGACAAAAATAGATAAAATATGTAAAAACTTTCAGATTGATTATAATACATAGGACCTATTGAACATTATAGTTATTTCATTCAAAACGAGAAATTATCTCAGCTCAATCCCGATGAGTTCAAAACTCGTCTGCTGGAACATTGTTAATGTTCGCCTCTATTAAAGAAAGGGTTGACACAGATCCCTTAACCCTTTACCAAACGCCAAATGTTCGACTGTCCCAAATTAAAAAGGGTTTGCAGACGACATTTCAAAATGTGATGAAATTGAAAAATAATCTGCTGATAGGTCAGAAAACATTGCGGGAAAAGGAGAAATTGCTCGTTACGAGCATTTTCTCCTTTATCCACAATATTTTCCAGAGTTCCCTGCAATAAAGAGGTTAAATGTCGTTATTGTTTGGCAATGGTTTAAGGGACATTTTTCATAGAACGCGGTCCCATATTCTTCTGTTGCGTTATTTTCTCCATAAAACTTGACATATTGGCAGTTAAATAACCGTAACTTTATACCATTTAAACCTTAATTGTACGAGAGATGGTCGTTAAGTTTTCGTCAATGACGAACTGAAAGATGTATCCTCTCCAACAGTAAATTCAAGACGAAGACGTATTTCTTCTTTCTTCTACCTCCTTTTTTCCTGTTCTTTGATAATGTTAAGGTTTTGATCGTTACGAAAAATATGATAGGCACATGTTGTTGATCGTGGAAAAGCAAATTGGTTATATCAAAATTCTTACTATTTCCACTGGCGATCAGATAGTGAAGAGATAACCTAACCTTGTAAGCTCGTATCTACATGGTCTGAAATGGTTCTCTTAAATCAGACCAAATCATAGACGTAACTAAAAGCGCATGCATAAGTTTATAGTTTCTTTAACTGACATGAGTTTATGAAAAGAAACATGGTTAACTACAAACCAATACTTTTATTAAACCCGACACAATGGGCCTATTTGTCATTTCTGCTACTATTTGCAATCTTTATTTCTAGGTGCGGGAATTGTGGATTATGGTGCTGCATAGCAAAATAGAAATCAAAACTACAGTACAATCTATAAAGCCAATTATGGGTGCAAGTACATGTATGCTTACACGTATTCTAACATGGTGCATTGTTTGATCCTTTTGCTCGGAAATCCAGCATAATTTAACAAGCAATTTCTTCATTCGTGTCATTTGTTGCTCTTGAATTTAAAGGATTTTTCGCCCTCTATACATATACTCGTGTATATCTCCTTACCCACTTTTATGGCCGGAAGATAAATAACAACTGCATAGTGCCGCTACGAACCAACCAATGTGTTTCTTGAAGGCTGATCCGAGGCGTTACAATTCTAAGAACTCTAACGGGGTAAATGTGACATGTCTCATGTCCGTTGGGTCTGTTATCTGTCTAGAGTCAAAAAATATATCTTGTTGAAATATTTAATCCTTTACCAAACACCAAATTTCGACTGTCCCAAATTGAAAGGGTTTGCAGACGATATTTCAAAATTTGCTGAAATAGGAAAATAATCTTCTGGTAGGGTAGAAAACATTGTGGGAAAAGGAGAAATTGCTCGTCACGAGAAATTTCTTCCTTTCCCCCAAAGTTTTCCAGAGACGTTTGCAACAAAGTGGTAAAATGTCGAAATTATTTGGTAATTGGTTAAGGGACGATATTCCAGTGATAACACCGATATGAGATTCATTAAGACCAGGAAAACGAAGCCATGACAAACAGGATTATATACTTAATGTGTGTATGATTTACTTTCAGACTTTATCATGTTATACTATCTCAATGTAAGCATGACACTGTTGGTTTTCAGATAATTCTCACTGCTGTAAAATTAGAAGAGCGAATCGCCTTTCTTCTTCTACAGTAAAGCCTCGTTTATCCGGATGTCTCGCAATCCGAACAAAATTGTAAGGGAACGGAATTACTTGACCAGTTTGTTGCAGACGACTTTTGAAAACATTGTGGGTAAAGGAGAAATTGCTCGTGACGAGCAATTTCTCCTTTTCCAACAATGTTTTCTGCCATATCAGAAGATTATTTTTTAATTTCATCACGTTTTGAAATGTCGTCTGCAAACTCTTTCATTTTGGGACGGTCGACAATTTGGCGTTTGCTAAGGGGTTTTAAGTATACACGTGCATACAGACTGTTTATGTCTTAATGTGAATAAGAACATGCTCTGCTTCATTAGTCCGGATGATTCGGTCATCCGGACATTTTGTTGGGAACGGACGTGTTTGGATTAACGAGACATCACTGTACCTCTGTTACAAGCGTTACGTTTGTACATTTCTTATTATTTGTCTTCTAGCATGCGTATTCGTATGAAGAGACGGATAAAAGAGCATTTTAGTTTTACATAGAAGATTTGGCTTTGTAACTATATGCAGCATTTGTCGGTGTTGTTTTGCGTATGGTGTTCAAGTATTTTTCTTGATTCGTGACAAATTATAAAGCCTATCAAGTAGAATGTCATTCACATTACATTACACACTTTTAGTTTTACATAGAAGATTTGGCTTTGTAACTATATGCAGCATTTGTCGATGTTGTTTTGCGTATGGTGTTCAAGTATTTTTCTTGATTCGTGACAAATTATAAAGCATATCAAGTAGAATGTCATTCACATTACATTACACACTTTTAGGCATATAAATGTTGTTTAAACATCTTTGTATACAGAATCTTCACATAAGGAATGTGCCTAAAAGTTTTCAATCTGCTGATTTGAAATTATTTGGACTTATATATGCTGTTTTTAGGTCCGCGTTCCCCAGGATCATCACCCACTCTTAGTGTGTATTATGATTTTTTTTTATAATATTCAGTCACATGTAATTACATATTGTAATATGTGGAAATGAAATAAAAGAAATACACTGTAGAAATTTCATTTACATAAATCCACACAATAAAAAGATATATCAAATGCTTTTTTTATTTCCTTTACGCAAAAAAAAACAAGTCTGAAGACTTTAAGAAAGTAAAGAAAATTGTGAATCTCCGTTTACCTGAAAGACATTGCACCTTCCCATCAACAATTTCATTTAAGATATACATGTTTACAACGTCTGTGTAGACGCATATTTTTCAACTTTGAAACTACTGTATACTAAACTGTTTATAAAGAGGCATCATAATCTTTTAGAAATTCGACTTTACCAGTGGGAAATAAATCCCAGATAGGCTTGATATGAAAGAAAAAAATGGAGCCCAAGAGGGAACAAGTTTGTTTGACTTATATAGCTCGAAATAAGGCAACTAATGGACAAAATATACAATATGGTATTGACCCTTTATATGTGATATACAAAAGGAAAACATTTTCGCTTTTATCTATGAGATACTTTGGCTAGTTCGGATTGAAAGCAACTGTGGGGTCTCGAAAATATCATGAATTTATGTGATAATTCATAGAAACAATTATTTCGTGAGTTGCACAACTTTAGACCTTTCATTAACTCCCATTTGACGCGAGTGCTGGTTATGTCTCCAGGAAGCAGAATTAAGAGTGATCTAACTTGTTTCACAATCGATCTAAACCAATTGAGTTTTAATCTGATTTTTCATAGATCTAAGGAAATCTGAAACTTAATACTTTATTTCTTCAAATCTGTACAACAGCTTTGTTGCTGTATGATACACTATCGAGAATAACCATTGGGAGGTTGGTATTTAAAACTAGTTGGTATTCAAGTCTTAAGAACCTATTTACAATGAATTTATTTACATGCATATGTATTTAGATACACAGGCGTTGCAGCAATTTTAAACCTTCCGCAAAAAGACCCTACATTCTTCGGCATAAAGAGACTTCCGGAACTAACTACTTTTAATTGTATATCCTACAACAATTCAAAACTGTTTTGACACCAATACAAAACTGTGTTGTTTCAACAACTTTTTGCTTTAACTTTAAAAGGTTCTCTTCTGCGAACTAGGACCTTAAACCTAACAAGTTGAATTGCACCAATACGAAGAAAGGGGTTAGAACTGTTAGGCAATATAGACTGCATGCTATGGGCGGAAGAAGCATAGCGGGAGAAAGTCCCGGTAAGTAAACAGACGACTGCCAGAGAGGTGTTGGGGTGACGCCTCCTCTAATCGGATCAAAGTACGCCAAGTACCCACAATATTGACCCTTCATCTTCACACGGTGAAGTGATTTTAAATATTGCAGTTGGTTATCTGTGTTGTTTGCGTTTCAACTTCGTCTGTCTGTGGCCATGTCTGTCTCTACCCTTGTGTTCTTTTGGTCGAAAAAGACAACACATTACGACACAATCTTTTAACAATGAATGTTCATTAGTTTAGTTTGTACATGGTTTATTAAATGAATAGTTTCTTGTATGTAGTGTCCCAGTGTCCTATTCGTAGGCCTTGCCTAAAATACGATTTTGTAATTGAATTGAATGAAAAGAAGATAGGGTTTTGTCATCTTACATTCATATAAAAGCAGGCAGAACCTTCTGTCGCCGTCTCATTAATGCTACTTGCGGGCTGACTAAGAAATTCCATCACTTACGTTTTAACGAAGAAATGAAACAAGACATGGGTTGGGCTGGGTACATGGCTCCCCTTCTTTAAAAATCACAACGGTATTTCAGTGTTTAACGACCGTTTTGGGGTTTCAAATAATGATGAGGAATTTTTTACCGACAGTGCAGGTAGTTTGGACTGTGGCTTCGGTATTTACTTTAAAGAAGAAAGGCATAGGAATGGGACATTGGGACATTGAAACAGTGTACAATCATTCGGATATGCAAGTCATTTAGACTTTGAAACTATTTGTATTTGGACATGAAACTTTAAAATCGAGCATTCGAATATATTCGTTGGTGAACTCCAAAAGTCATTCGTACAAGTCTTAACCCTTTCATTGCTGGAACCGACTTCATGCTTATGCAAACATGTTAGATCCAGCCCAGTTGAAAAGTAAATTGGCGGATGGCCTGTGATCTTACATGTTTGCTACTCTGAATATCTTTCCGCATCGCAATTAAGCTTATTTCAAAGGTTTTACAAAGCAGATGACACAAAAATCAATTTTTAGAATTTTATTAAGCATTCTAAGGGTTCATGATTCCATAGTGTCAATAATCATAAAATTTTGTGAGACAAAGTCCGAGTATACCGAATATTGACAAATGTTGCAGATCAATGCCGTTCGGAAAGGGGCTCCTGGTTTCAAATGTTATTTTTTGCATTCGTGTAAAAATGTCTTACAGAGAAAACCCTCACAGAGAGTGTTCCATTTGAATAAGAATCGTTTGCGAACCTAAACAGTTCCGTTATAGTGAAAGTCACTTAATCAAGCTATGATTGTGACATAACCTCGCTGGAATGTCGCAATATACTTTCAAAACAGCTTAGTGCTCTCTCACGTGAGCCCAAACGTCCCGGTGAGATGCATGTGTTCGAAGTCAGGACGGCTACACTTTAGGTAGAACCACCTAGCCACTGAGACAACTAGGTCCGGCTAAACGTGTTCGAAAACATTGAAGACACTGAAAAGAATGAACGTGAAGGCAGTTCCCAATCCGTTTCGTATTCTGTATCTGATTTAGTTAGACAGGTGTATATAAAATGTCTATAGAATGTTCGAAAACATTGAAGACACTGCAAACGTTGAACGTGAAGGCAGCTCACCAAAGGCAATCTTTCTGCAATAGATATTCTACTTTTACGTGAAATTGCTACTTTTTATGTGCTGTTGTCATGCGACTTGATACAAACGATGTGGCAAAAAAAACCAATTTGCTATTGATCAGAAATTTCTTCTTTTAGTTACATCTTGTTGTAACTTTTCCAATATTGTTTATCAAAGGAAATAAAGATAATTGTACTTCTTAACTTTAAAGATTGTGTTGTCAACTTTGTATAATGACGTGCTAAAATACCTTTTCAGATCGAGTCTCCCCATACTGCTACCTTAACGTTATTATGCTAATTCGATAGGATATACCGGTGAATCTGGCCAATACAAACATATAGATCTCAAGTAGGTGTGAGAATTGTGTATAGGCACCTGTAATAAAAGATCAAAGTATCTCAAGTACTTGCTGGTATTTCACAGGTGGGAATTAAACCGATGACGGATGCGGGTGCTTAACTTCTATTTTTTCTTTTCAAGGCACAGTGGTGTAATTCCAGACGTTCTGTCGAAGATGAAAATTTTTGACTGTCCCAAATTGAAAGAGATTGCAGAAGACATTTCAAAATGCGATGAAATTGAATTAAATCTTCCTATAGGGTAGAAAACATTGTGGGAAAAGTAATGGCTCGTTACGAGCCATTTCTTCCTTTACCACAATGTTTCTAGGGTCGTCTTTAAAAAAACTGGTAAAATGTCGTTATTGTTTGGTAATGGGTTAAAAAACAGAAAAATGATCACAATCAATGTCTGGAAAAACATCTTCAAAACTATGAACCCTGACCAACACATCTTCTGCAGAAGTCTTTCAAAACCCCTGCGATAAAAGGAATTGGTTGCTCATAAAAAGAAATTTAACGTTTCGTCACAATAATTTCTATCTAATGATAAGAAGAATTCGCATTTGTCCATAATACTTCCATCATCTGCTGTTTTCTTCAATTTGGACCAGTCAAAATTCCAAAAAAAGAGGGGATCGTTCAAATTGAAAATTTTGGTACCTGACTAATTCGTCATCCAATAATGAGATTAAATCGCGCAACTACTCATTAACACCTGGTGTTGAGTTTCAAACATTTAAAATAGTGAAAAATTGATTTATGTCAAACGGTACCATGTTATAATGATACTGTTGAAATAAAGGCCATCCTGGGTTTTCGGGGTGTTTGATTAACGGTTTCTACAAACGCAACGTTGTGCTGGTTCACCATTCGGTGCCCCTTCCTTGTTCTGTACAAAAATGGCCATTTGTCCTTTTACAGTGCATTATAACCCTTTACCAAACGACAAATTTTGGACTGTCCCAAATTGTAAGAGTTTGCAGACGACATTTCAAAATGTGATGAAATTGGAAAGTAATTTTCTGATAAGAGTAGAGATTAGAATAAAATGTCATAAATTTGGGGTTTGATAAAGGGTTAATTGATCATCAGGATCAACCCCTCTAGAAAATTACCATTTAACCCCTTGCTCCATCGTAGTTCCTCTTTGACGTATCTTATACAGAAAAGCTTAGGAACCAGGGTACCGTTTTACTAAACAGTTTACGCTTAAGATTTGCGTAAGTCTAAAACAACAAGTCCTTTTGTTTCAATATTTGGCAAAGCAATATTGCAAAGTAACACATCATTGGAATCGTCTCTCCGAGACGCTTCCAATGACGTGTCACATTGCAATATTGTACTTTCATTGAAGATATTATCCATGTTAATCAATTATGACTTACGCAAACATTTTCCGTAAGTTGTTTAGTAAAACGGGCCCATGTGATTCAATGAAAATGTTCTCATCATTAAGAATTTGTCACAATAGTTTCTTTTCCTTTTTATAGAGAACGCGAATTTTAATGGTATTCTCGTCGTCGACTGTTGCTTTCAAGTTTGACCATGTATCTCTGGGGTGAAATAATCTAACATGTTACTTTAGATGTAGTTTTATCATGACTAAACGACACTGTTTAGAATCAACCTTAGCAAAACACTCTGTCGCTTTCGTCAACCAACACTAGAAAGGGAGCCAAAGTCTGCCATATAATCTTACCTTTCATTTCGCGGCATTGTTTCGACGGATAATAAATATAACTGTTGGTGTGCAAAGCGGCTAATGTGAGTGTAATGAAACCTAATTGTGATACATAATTACATAGCCAGGCGTCCAGAATCTAGTTTCAAAGCTATAGTAACATTAATTTGGGTGTGCCGCGTTTTGTCGAAATGGATCGTAAAGTCTGAAACGCGTAAAGTGTCAAACTGAGTTGATGGGTCGTGGTTTTGACTGACATTATATCGAAATAAATCCTTTTGCAGACCCGCCAAATAGAGATTATATGATGGAAGGAATTAATGGATTCTATTGCATCAAATGGAATTCCGTGACTTGTCAATCTAAAGCAAAAAAAAGAACAGAGTAGAGGACAATTAAGAGGTTAAACGTTAGATAACATTTCCTATACGTTGCCCCTAGCAACAGCATCTTTTGTGACAGTTGTTTTTAAATCTTCAGCAACAGCTGCATGAAATAACGTAAATACGAAGAAAGGACTGAGTAAGCTGGGCCTTATATTAAAGGTGTTTGATCATAGATGTAAGAAAATTTGGAAGTTAATAAGTAATTTCTGTAGTACTGCTGAACAGCTGTACTGTAAAATAACAAACGCTGAAGGATAGTCATTGGAAGCAGAATTAGATTGTTTTTAACTCTTTAAAGTGGTTATACAGTGAATAAACATGTATTTACATCGCTTGAAATCTACCACAGACAGACGATATGTGCAAAGATACATTGAAGCTCCCTGAATTAATTGTACTTTCGATAGCTACTTTTAACATTTTCTACATTTCTTTTCAAAGACATTTTATGTTGACTATCAATCTTCCTCGTTTGTGACCAAGAACCTTTAAATCGAACGTATCGCAAACAACATTTCATACGCAGAAACATCTGCCCCGACGTAAGATTGTAAGCGTTAATGAATCACACATCTAAAGAAAATGATGGGAATCGGCTCTGTGTATATGTTTTTTCAAAACCTTGAAACAAGGTACAAGGTGACACAACAACCTTTCTAGATACATCTGCCCGTCTTAACCCTTATGGTGCTGGAACCGACTTCATGCTTATGCAAACAGATTAGATCAATGCCAGCGGCCAAGTAGATTGGCGGCTGACCTGTGATCTAGCCTGTTTGTTACTTTGAGTGTCTTTCCTCATCAAAATTAAGCAGATATTGAGGGTTTGGGAAAGCAGACGACACAGAAATCTTTTCTTAGAAAGTTACCCAGCATTGTAAGGGTTAAAGACGCCATGTATAGCAGCAGGCTACCTATCCACGAGTCTAATCAAACAGATAGACAGCGAGAGCCATGTACATCGTATCTCTAAACTGCAATTAAAATGAAATCGGTATATCTTGATAAACGTTTTACATAGAGAATAAAAGTAATGAAACTTTTCCTAAACGCCGGGTTTCGAGTAAATCAAAGCCGAAAACAAACGATCACCATTAAGATAGGAATCTTCAGAGGGCGTTTAGCCATTCGTGCGTCCCCCTGCTCGCTAATTACGCGGAATTATTTGACAAGCGCCCGCTCTCATTTTCTTGTCAAGGTGATAAAGGGCGCGTGTGGGTAATGAATATCGTTTTTGTTTGAACACTACTGTAGATGTTTCTTCCTACGCTGCACTAACGAAAAATGCCGTAGCTCTTTCATTAAAATGAATGAGCTACGACGTTTTTTCGTTCGAGCGGTGTCGGTTGGTTTGTTTGCTATGCTACCGTGCACTCGAATGATCAAATTCGCCGCGTCATTTCAAGGTTGGCTGGTTAATTATTATTTTATTGGATTTAAAGTAGTTTCAACAATGTTTTAGATCTATTACAGCAACCAGTATTGTAATCCGTGCTGCTGTTTATTTTTTCCTTTTTAAAAAATCTATCAGCTAGACGCTTATGTTATAAAACTTGTCTGAGAAAAAATATTCATATATCTATATATCTAATAAAAGTACTATTAGTAATACCGTATTCTTATGAGTGTAGTCTTGTAGAACTAGGATGACTCGAAGATGCAAAAATATCAATTTAACTGATTGTGTTTAAGTTGCCAATTGCCATATTTTGTTGAGTAGTAGGCCAAGAAAACATATACTTTGCATATATTGGCTTTAAAAGGGATGGAGGAACTATTCTCTCTTTGCTTTAAATACACTACAATCTACATGGATACAATATTGCTCTCCGAAAAATGATGATATTAAAATAAAGAAACCGTTAGGCTATCCATTTCCAATAGAGAAACCGCGATTTACCAATGTGAAAAAGATGAGATATACAGTCAACTTGTGTTAAGATGCCAGCCTATGGGACAGAGTAAATTGGCTTTTTTAGACAGGTTGGCTGCTTAACACAAATTGATGTACTCTATAAATGTAACAATGGGACTTTCTGTAATGGTTGTTTAAGGCAGGTTGACTGCTTAAAAGGGTGGTTGCTTAACACAAGTTGGACACGAGTTACAGATCGATCCAAATGCATACTTGATTTTACTTGGTCACAGATATGAAGAAATTTCGATGTTGAAACTAAATTACTTTAAACTGTGCAATAGCTATATGGTTGTATGATACGCACTAGAAAAAGTCCATTGATAGCAAAACTGTCAGGTATATATATGTTTTTAGAATCTGAGTACTGTGAATAAACATGCATTTAGACCTAAAAGCCTTGTAACGGGTTTTAGATCTACCGCATATAGACTGTATCTACTAAGATACATTGACACTTCTTGAAAAAAATATTATTTTCAATAACTACTTTCAATTGTAGTTCATACAACATTACAAAAACTGTATTGTTCCAACAATAATTTATTTTGACTTTCAAAACTTCTCGTCTGTGAACAAGCAACTTTAACAAACACGAGGTTTGCAGACGTCTCAAACAGGGTCTTGTTGCGAGTCAATGAAGGAAAGATTTGGGCATCCATTAAAAGGCGATAAACTACTACAAATTATTCGTAAAAAATGAATGTTTTTAAGCTATGCCGGACATTACAAAAAGGGTTGACACTTCGTTTGTTACAAATATGTCAGAGCAATGGTAGATCGCTATATACAAGGTTCAATTTATCCCATTGCCAAACAAAAACGACATTTGACCAGTTGGGTGCAGACGACTCTGAAAAACATGGTGGATAAAGGAGAAAATGCTCTATACGAGCAATTTCTTCTTTTCCCACAACATTTTCTCCCCTATCAGGAGATTGTTTTTCAATTTTGTTACATTTTGAAATGTCGTCTGTAAACTCTTTGAATTTGGGACAGCCGAAAATTTGGTGTTTGGTTAAAGGATAAAGTATAACTTCTCGTTCATAAGTCTTCTTGGTAGTCTCTGCCAGAGATCATCCGAATCTGCACTTTATTGGCTCTTAGATGTCAACCTGTACCTTCGTAAAAGAGGGGGCGCTGACATCGCCGGCTGGAGCTATTTATAGCCCAGTCAACCAAGGAGGCGCGTGCAACAGTCCACATAAGTCGTTCCGATTGGATAGATTTGAAAGGGAAACGTTTTCACCCGGCGAACGCCGGGTAACAAAAAGTTTCGTTACTTTTGTACCGAAACACATGTTGCATTAATCTTAATTATTAGGCGCGACTCGCCAGTATCAATTCTTAGGGTATTCGCAAGTAGCTTTAAATTGACGTTTTCTTCTATATATATTTTCTTAAACACTACTTATTCCATAGCAGGAAAAACGAAAGAGAATTCTTATCTGAGGAGACCTTTTTTGACGTTCATGACTTAAATCAATTCCAAAACTATTGTTATACATTAAATAATTTCAAAGGTCAGCGATGTTTGATATAGAGGACAAAGAGTAACTCCTTGGTATCTAAGGGTTGTACCGTAACAAATTTGAATTTCAACAACCACTTACGTTTGAAATTGGAGCGAGAGCGAATGTAAATTAGCCGCCACGCGCCACCCTCATTTGTAAATTATTTGAAACACAATGCAAACAGCGCAAACGGGTCCCGCTCACGATAAATATAAAACCACTTAATATAAATTTTGATTTGAATGAAAAGCCATTAACTCTCAACCAAACGTCGAGGGCTTTCTTTTTTCTTTCTTTTTCAATCAAGTCGAATTGAAAGAGGTTGCAGACGACAAAAGAAATCGGGCTAAAGAGTGAATACAATTAATATACAGTGAACCCTCGTTTATCCGGACACCGATTATCCGGATGTCTCGCAATCCGAACAAAATTGTAAGGGAACGGAATTATTGGACCAGTTTATTGCAGACGACTTTTGAAAACATTGTGGGTAAAGGAGAAATTGCTCGTGACGAGCAATTTCTCCTTTTCCCACAATGTTTTCTGCCATATCAGAAGATTATCTTTGAATTTCATCACGTTTTGATATGTCTTCTGCAAACTCTTTCAATTTGGAACGGACGACAATTGCTAAAGGGTTATAAGTATACACCGCTCATACAGACCGTTTATGTCTTAATGTGAATAAGAACATGCTCTGCTTCATTAGTCCGGATTATTCGGTAAACCGGACGTTTTGTTGGGAACGGACGTATTCGGATAAACGAGGGTTCACTGTACATGAACATGAACAACAAGACTAGCATTACAATAAGGAAACATTCCAGATAAGAGCAACTTCTCCTGGACAAACGGTTATTTGGAAGCTGTTTGCAGCGTGACCGTAATTAATGTTCTTAAGGAAGCCATAAACGGGTATCATGATTATTACAGTTCTGTCGCAAAGTCGAAAAATTCAGGTGTTGAATCCACATAAACCTGGGGTATACATTTCAGATTGAGAACAGTTAGCACATTACTTAGCTAACCTAACTCCCCGTTTTAAAGCTGCTTGTCTATGGATGTGAGGAATTTTGGATGGATAAACAAAAACGTCGCTCAAACTATTCAACATTTAAAAGTTTGTATCAAACTCCTTTGAGAATAGACATTTGAATAAACATTGCTTCGTATTAAAGTTTTTAGAGCCCGTGCACAGTGAATTAATACCTATTCATATGAAAAAGTGTTGTAACGGTTATGAAATATACCGCATATATAGACTGTATTTACTCATATATATAGACGCTGCCTGAGCTAACTATGCTTTCAATAACTATTTTTAAATCAAAGATCATACAACAATTCAAAAACTGTTTTGTTTCAACGGTATTTTATTTTGACTTTCAAATTTTCTCATCTATGAACAATCAGCTTTAACCTTTTCCCAAACAAAACCGACATTTGACCACTTTGTTGCAGACGACTTTAGAAAACATATTGGGAAAAGGAGAAATTGCTCGTGACGAGCAATTTTTCCTTTTCTCACAATGTTTTCTGTCCAATCAGAAGATTGTTATCCAATTTTATCTCATTTTGAAATGCCGTCTGCAAACTCTTTCAATTTGGAACAGTCGAACATTTTGTGTTTGGGAAAGGGTTAAGGGTAATGCTCCAATATGCGTTTTCGATCTAATAATATTTAGCTGTAAACTTTGCCCATAGGACTTGACGATGACGCCAAATGTCGTTATTGTTAGGTAATGGATTAAGTAAACTTGGCTCAAATAAGACACTGTCGTTTCGTACAGGTTACGTATTCCTATTCTTAACGCCATTTCGAATAAGCAGGTGGCGACAGCACGTGCTCGGCATTTATCAAGGGCAGTGCTCGAGTCACGTGCCAACTCGATTTAAAGGTTGTTTGACGGAAGTCACACTTGGCACGGGATTCTCAATACTTCCGTAGAAAGTATGTTCAAGATAAGTATGTTATGACCATTAAGATATCCACGAGCCCTTGTTTTTTTTTAACAATGAGCGCGGGTTTTCGGTTATTTCTTAATGGTGCACGTGCTTTTTACAGTTTACCCGGGGTGCGTTTATTTTTGACCGAGAGAATTTAGCCGATACTTTAGCCTCTTGGTGTACCACTCGGTTTACTTTCAGCTCACAGAGGAGCATACTTTTGACCGAGAGAATTTAGCAGCTAACCCAGCCTTTGGTTTACCCCTCGGTTTACTTTCAGCTCACATAGGTCAAATATTCTAGATCAAGAATATAGTTAGGCGTTAACCTAGTCCCTCGATTTACCCCTCGGTTTACCCCTAGCTCGGTTACCCTCGAGTTACCCATCGGTTTACACCTCGGTTTACATTCAGCTCACAGAGGTCTATATTCAAGACCGAGAGCATTAAGCCGTTTGGCTAAGTCATCGGCCAGCTACCGCACCACCATGGTGCTGACGACGATTCGGTTGCGGAACTTCCGGTTTAGCGTTTGTAGGGTAGGAATTAGCTTTATTTCTGCATTTCCAGACATGTAATTAAACATCTAAAGGCATGATTGATATCTTATCGAAACCGATTCGCCTATGGGTAAAAGTAAAGGTTTGAACTCGTGAAATAGGCTATGATTTTTCCTCGCCAAAGATACTCAAAAATAAATCCTTCCGAAACCCCGTTCCCAAAACCAGTAGAATATCACGCAATTTGGAATTTTACGTCAAGGTAAATATATGTTCTGATAAATAATGATACTCAAAACTGCCAAGTAGTAAAAGCTGCACAATCGGTTTGTTTGGATGGATTATCACAATGTTAAGCTGGTGGGGCGGGTTGCGGACTTCTGAATTACACTTTTGAATTGCATCGGCGAGGAAAAATTACGAAATTTCAGCCAATTCTAGGAGGATTCATGCATGTCTAGGTAAACATCGTGTATTACATATAAATATATGAATGTATAGAAATATTATTGTTTGTTTATGAAAAATCGATTATATTTTAGCATCTATTTACGGCATTAATTTCGATATTTCATATTATGAAAAAAGTATGCCTTCCTATGGAACGGGCAAACCGCTAATGTTGTGGCTCAATCCTTTTGCAATAACACAACATTATAATAACTCTAAGTGTTCTGGTTATGTGTTGTACAGAAATCATGCGAATACTTTTTTCTTTTGCAATAAGATATGATTAAATTAACAAACGCTTACCAGTTAAGCATTTCAAATGAACCCTAGATTGACTTCACTTAAGACAAAATCCGTTCTTTATTTATAGTTAATTGATTGATTCTTATCGTTCTCAAATCAGAAATGAGGCTGTTATTTCCTTCCGGTTTTGAAAGGCCAGAATTCAACGTAACTTTTGCACGGGCTACAAACAAAACCCCACTTTTAAATATACTTAATTGAACGCATGTCTAATATTTCTGCAGATCTGTCAAAACCCCGTGACGCATGCCTATCGTCCAAGGGAATGGAACTGTTTGCACAGGACTGTTGCTTGTGTGTTTGTTTGCTTTTGGTTTGAACAAGTTCCTTATTTGTACAGGGAGGAAATAGGCCCCATGATTGAAAAAGGAGGAAATGTATTCAATAAGGAACCGAGATTTGGCGCCACGTGCAAATAGTCCATAGCAACATGTCTATTACAAAGTAGAAAATCCGTTTCTGCTCAATCTAAAGGCTTTAAATCATCGACGAGAAAATTTAAAAGTTAGATTATGTCGTTAAAACAATGTAGTTTTTGTTTCGTTGTTTAATATACTAACTGAAAGTAGCTGCTGTAAAGATGAATGATTTAGGAAGCGTTGATTTTTTCTAGATATGAACAGTTTACATATATACATGTATGCAGTTCACCTCAAAAGCGATGTCACGATTTTGGTTTACAATGCATGTTAATTTAACGTATACACACTTCAAACAACCAAGAATGATCTCAGTAAGGCCATTGTGCAGTTTTAAAAAAAATAGTTTCTAACTCCCCAGTTATCTCATAGCTGTGAACAAGTTACTTTAACCCTTATAGTGCTTAAACCGACACCATGCTTATGCAAACAGGTTAGATCTAGGCCAGTCGCCAACTGTATTGGCGACTGACCTGTGATCTTACCTGTTTGCTACCATGAGTATCTTTCCTCGTCAAAATAAAGCAGATGTTCAAGGTTTTGGAAAGCAGACGACACAAAGATCTGTCTTTAGAAAATAACTAAGCATTCTAAGGGTTAAGATTTAGGAGAACTGTCCTACAGAAAAAGTACTCTTTTTCATGAAATTGCGTTCATGATAAACACAAAACGACGGCTTACTTATAAATAACGCATTGTACCTGTTAAGAAGAATGGAATTCCATCGAGGATTTAGTTCAATACTGTAGTAAATGCAACAGATTTGCGGAGGACTAACTATTGTATCGCACTGAACCCTTGACATGTATTTGACATAGATCCAGTGTCGACCATCCTGTTGATCCTATATCGCCCTAAGGGAATCAAGGGAATGTTTCGGATTGTTCCGGGGAACATTTGGTAGAAAATGTGAGCAGATAACCTTTAACCAGAAGCCATATCCTTCGGTGTGAAGTGTGGTGCTTTGATAAGGCTGCGTCTGGTGCACTCACCACCCAGGTACCAAGTTTAACTCCCTGTTGTGCAGCCTGTGCACAAGCTAAGATCAAACGAACCGGATTTCACATGTTCGAGCAGTTGGTCTACATTGGAATAAGCTTCCTTATTCATATTTCTAAATACAAACCCTTTTCTAAAACGGTTTATAAGAGTACACTAGTATATGAGCTATGCTTGTAAAAGCAGAAATGACAATTGCTTATAATGCTAGATTGCAATGACTACTGGTCATAATATTTTGGTCAATTTATTCATACACACGTAACTATTCCCACCATGGCAAGATCTACTATTCAACATCTCTTCCTCTTCTTGATCAAGAAATTCGTTTCAAAGTAAAGATTTGTATATCCATATATCTGGTACAGACAGACTAGGGCCAATCAAAAAACGGATTTTTTTCTCAATTGAACGCTTATCTTACTTCGAGCAATTACAGAATTATAAACCACAAATCTGTTTTGCCAAGAAAAGGAAGAAATTGTCTCTGCTTAACCTTGCATTGACCAACTTTAATTTTTATCTTTGAAAAACTCTGATATTTTCCATCAATTTGACCCCCCCCCCCCCATTCCTTTATTCCATGTATGTGATTATGTTTAAAAAGAAATGATCATTGTACGGTATTAGATTTCACACAGCTAAACAGAACAGAACGAAATCCAAGCAGGAAATGTGTTATAACTCATTTATACATGTATAGCTTTTTTCGCGAAGTTCTTATCTTCGTATTTCACATTACACCCTAATGACGCATCAGTCGCAGTAACCTGGGTGAAATAGAGCGAATATCCGTTACTTTTAATTACGCCACTTCGACCCATCCGTTGTGATGAGAATATGGTCAAATGATTTTTTTGTTACAATGATTTAATCCTAATAGTCAAATGTGTACTTTTTCGAATGGGTTTGATGTACAGTGAACCCTCGTTTATCCGAACACGTCCGTTCCCAACAAAATGTCCGGTTTACCGAATAATCCGGACTAATGAAGCAGAGCATGTTCTTATTCACATTAAGACATAAACGGTCTGTATGAGCGGTGTATACTTATAACCCTTTAGCCAACGCCAAATTGTCGACCGTCCCCAATTGAAAGAGTTTGCAGAAGACATATCAAAACGTGATGAAATTCAAAGATGATCTTCTGATATGGCAGAAAACATTGTGGGAAAAGGAGAAATTGCTCGTCACGAGCAATTTCTCCTTTACCCACAATGTTTTCAAAAGTCGTCTGCAATAAAGTGGTCCAATAATTCCGTTCCCTTACAATTTTGTTCGGATTGCGAGACATCCGGATAATCGGGGTCCGGATAAATGAGGGTTCACTGTACTCTACAGTAAGATAACATAAGAAAAGAAAAAAATGTTATATCGTGTTTATTCTTACGCCTACTAAAACGTCCGTCAAGTTCCTTTTTCGAGCATAGGTTCATCTTTTGCTAATCCCGCTTTCAATTTTCGATAACGTTAATGCCTCTTCCAAACGACTTCTTCTTCGTTTCCCACGACCAAAGCCAAAAGAGTAAGTACATAATCAGCGAAAAGGAATAGGATCATGCCGATTTCTCCGTTTCATGAAATGATTTTTAATGATGAAATTGAATAGGTGTTGAATCGGGAAAAGAGTTATAACATCATTCTATGATTAGATCAGAACATACTCGCAGGCTAATACGAATCCTGTTTTCTTTCCCCTTGAACAATTAAAAGGCCTTGGACCAATACAATCCAAAAATCATAAATTTCATCCTTTCTCCTGGATAGGAAAAAGAGGCTAGTCAAAGACCGATTAAACATGTTTAAAGCTTTTTTCTTTTTTATTTTATTTTAAAGATATGTCGACAATACCAGGATGAAGACGATTTTCGATGGAAATATGCTTAAATTGTACAGAAACCTTCCATTTTTGGCGTTTTATATTTCCTTCCCCATATGAATGGATAAACAAAGTATCGAACTCAGCGGGTTTCACGTTTTTCTATTGTAGTGCCGGTTTCTTTGGCTAGTCCAAGTAGAAAGAGTTTGTGGACGAAAGGAAATGGATAAGAAGAATATTTGTGTTTTTACTATAATTTGTAATACTAACTTGACACAAAAAAAACACTATTCATGCAGCCTTACTGTGGTTTCTTAAACCGTGTAGTGCTGGAACCGACTTCATGCTTATGCAAACAGGTAAGATCGAGGCCTGCCGCCAAGTAAGTTGGCGGCTGGCCTGTTTTCTAACCTGTTTGCTACTCTGAGTATCTTTCCTCGTCAAAATTAAGCAGGCATTTCTGGTTCGGGAAAGCAGACGACACAAAAAAGAATTTTTTTTTTAGAAAATTACGTATCATTCTAATCGTTCAGATTTCTGTAGAGCGTGTATTGAAAAGGGGTATAATGAAGTAAGTTATTATGATTATTTATTTTGAAGAAGTGGATTCATAAGATTACTGAATATGTCAGCTAGGATTAGCCTATATTAGAAACTAGCGGTCTATTCCGGCTAGCCTCATTCTGTCTGCCCCCAGTTTATCTGACACGGTAATTCAGATTCTAATACAATATGTGTTTGTTAGAGTATCAGTTTAATTGTCTACCTATTTGATCAAAGTGACTTTCTTTGTGGAGCCTGACAGAATTTGATAAACTAACACAAGTAATTCTCCCACAATACAAATTTGCCCACAAGATCTCTAAGCAAATATACTTGTGCGAAGCGCAAACACACTTGTTTGAACGGGAAAACCGGTATCAAAACGTTTTTCAAATTTCCGCGAGGAACCTGTTGCTCCCGATTTCGGTAATTTGGGGCCCTTTTACCGTAAAAGGGAATTCGTAAAAGGACGAAGAAAAAAGGTTTATCTACACAAAAAAACAGTTTTCTTTTACTTTTCGTTGTGGTCTTTCTCTCATAACATTTGAGAGCCGTCTAAATCATTGAGGATCTTAAACCTTGAGATCTAAGTTTCGTATCGGTACGTATATCATACAGCGTTAAGAATGGACGAATCATCAAATCCCCCGTATGTAGCCCCAGGCTTAAATCAATAATAATAACAAAGCGGAGGAATTTGAATGGCTGAGCGGATTCGGCGCATGCGTAGAACGGGATCCAGCTCTCAGGGCGCTTTATACGAATAGTGGATTATAAACGTGAAGTTGCTGGGATGTTGGGTCGATGATAAGAGGTGGTTGTCATGGAAGGTTTATATTAGTCGGTGTTCGTCCATACGTGTGTACACTATGCCGAGACATTTCCTAGTGAAAAGGAGCGGAGAAGAAACAGGACTATTCACTCGGGACATTTTAATCGGCGATTGTGCACTAGTTAACGCGGAATTAAATACGAAAGTAGAGTGTGCAGACGATGACAGTTGGCGCAGGATGGGTGAGTGAGTTTTATATACCTATGTTTGCATGCATGACATTCATACGCTTGCACGGGACCGTTCCCATGCATGTCACGCACGTGTTTGGTGAACTGTCAGACAAAATGTCAATCGTCTTACTTTAGTCTTTATTAGCGAAAATAACTGACAGCGATCTTCCAATACCAAATGTACGTATACTATTACTTTATGAAGTTTATAAGAAAGTATTGACAAATAAGAAATACACATCAATATGTTGAATTCGTTACTCATATGATTTATATATGATAGATATTTCTTATAATGGCGTTGCAAATGTGATAAAAGCATAAGTTACTCAATGAAAATATAAGGGGTTGCACTTCATTTTATTCTTATTTGTAACTTTACTTTCACTTTAAATTTTACCAATCATGTGTTGGTGTAACAATCTGTTTAGGTTTAAGCTCATGACATCTATCTGTTCTCTTCCTTTCCGAATACCTATGCATCAGACACAACCTCTCTCAATGTTTTACACACTTTCTATAGCTATCTCCATCACGCTGTATTTTTCTTTATATACACACGTATATCTTTGTACGTTCGTGTGTCTGTCTGTCTGTGTTCTTTTCTATTCAAACTTTTTCTTAAATCCCCTTCGTGGTTCGCCTGTTGAATGCCCCCCTTTTCACCCAATACAATCATAGACCGGGTATGTAGGCTGTGTTGTATAGCCCCGTATTTGAAATTATCGGTAATATCACCTGTTGAATGTGCGAGAGACAGAGAGAATTTGGACGGGGAAGAAAGGAGCACTGAAACAGTATGCTTTATTGAGACAGACGGGGAGCGATCGTTAGTTCATTTCTTACCTTGTTCGTGTAGAAAACTACCCTTTCTATATAATAATGCATTGCTAATGAACGTCAAAAACATTGGGACAAAAAGAGAATTTGCTCATGATGAGCAAATTCTCGTTTTGTCCCAATGATTTCGAACGCCCCATGTTACAGAATCTATAAATCACAAGATGAAACGTAAACTGTTAAACTGCTAACTGATGTGTGTTGAATCATATTGGTGTATAGATGCGTGTATGTTGTGAGAGAAAATGCAGTATTTCAGATTGCTAAATCCTATATAGTCGATATTTTTCAGAAAACGTTTTCAACAGGGTGGTTTTTCTGAGAATCTATGTAATAAGTTATATAGAAACGTAGTTACAGGGTTTTCCCTCGACCCCTTGATCTATGCTTATTTTGGGGCCTTTCGACCCTTTGAATATTGCATTGTTTAAACCAAATAGTGATTTTAAGGGGTCTATTCAGGGATTTGGGGTCATTAACTATATAAGTTCGGGATTAAGGCAAACCCTTGATTAGCGACGGAACTGTTCTATTTTGTTTGGATAGTAAGCGATAGATGTGGTTCTTTTACATGAATTGGGTCGCATGTCTTTGACATCGAATCTTTCATAGACACATTTCTCATATTTGTCTAGACAAATGCACTCTCAGAGTTTGCCAGCTAACAACAAGGAAATATAAACTCTTTAAACTATATGAACTAGAGGCCAAATTATAGATATAATCAATTTCAAGAACGAAGTTCATATTCTACGTAATGCCTCTTATAAAACCATGTATATTCCACAACTCGTTAAAGTTCCTTACAAGTCCCTTATTGCAACACCTCAGAGTTTTTAATAGCTCTCAAGAATCAACAGTTGTGCATTTTAAACGTTTTTACGCATATCTTGACGCTGTAGGCTTAAGAAGGGCACCCATTCATATTCCGCACATTTAATCTTGTTTTATCACCTTAAGTTTATTTGCTCTCTCTATCGAGCTGTGCACTTGTTGAGCGGACGGACACAGCGCAGCAGGTGTATCCTAGGCGACCGCCGACATGTTATTTGTTACCGACACAGAACCTTGTCAATTTCACCCACATCCGGACACCTGTCACTCCGTCTGAAGATTTAGAAAAAAACCCCTTTAAACCCTTTACAAAAAACAATTTCCGACTGTCCTTAACTGAAAGAGTTTGCAGACGACATTTCAAAATGTGATGAAATGGAAAATAATCTTCTAATAGGGCAGAAAACATTGTTGGAAAGAAAAATGCTCGTTTAGAGCAATTTCCCTTTCCCGACAATGTTTTCTGGAGTCGCTTGCAACAAATTGGTTTAGTGTCGTCATTGTTTGGTAAAGGGTTTATGGGATTTTGTTGTCTCGTCCTGATTTAAGCAACTGAAGGCGACCGTAATAATGTATGAAGAATTTCAATTTCTAAAAGTGGATAGAAACGATTGTGACAAAATGAAATATTGCTCGACACGAGCAATTTCTCCTTTCCCACACTCGTTTTAGAAACCGTAAGCTGCAGTTTCAAGAAATCTCGTTCACACGTGGAAAAAGGGTGGGAAAAGTCCGTTTACGACTATTTTAAGAAATGCTATTCGACCCATTTCGAAAATCAACCCAGATAATACGGTTTGAATGGGGAATGGGGCCCGGTAAATACCCCTACAGTATTAGTGAATAGGGGCTATCCGATATACGTTCTAAATAAGCCCCTTCGTTCGTAGTTAATTCCTTTATTATCTTGCCCATATTAGCCCTTTTATCGCTCTGTCCGCAGGGTTACAATAGATTTTAATCAAAGTCGGTATTTATATTAGGATCCGTTTTTGTAAAGATAGCTATACAAACCTGAATTGATCTTCCAATGTCTGCTTTATAGGCGTTCGAACCCCTGACTCTCTAATCCGTCACTTTACCGCATTGGCTTGAAAATATTTGAAAAATAACTGTAACAAAGGATGAAATGCTCAAGAAAAGCAAATTTTCCTTTTGTCACGTTGGTTTTGCTCTTAATCGCCGTTGCCTGTTGTTGATTTCAATTTTCGACCGACAATATAATCCAAAATGAGAGTGTGAGAAGCGACCCCACCTTCTCAATTCAGCCATGTAGATATAACACATTTATTTAAAGTCGTAGAAGAAGTATAAGTAGTGAAAATTATACTTTATCCCTCCAGTAGTGAAGAATACAATAATGTACGTGAAAAGACATACATATGTCACGCAATTATTGACAGCAGTATGTTAATGCAATTGAAAATACATACAGTTACATCCAACTATACAACTATATTGTCATATGCGCTTAGCAAACGGCAATATATACAGTAGTATACATTTATACACATTGACTGTCATATATACATGGAATAATAATTGACAGAAATACACGTATGCACAATGCATTTGACAATGCCTGGGGTTCTGAGTTTATTCAATACTTGAACATTCATCATGGGAGAGATTTATTTCAGTTTTGTTACGTTTGTAGAATCTTACATCTCACAATAAGGAGACACTTACCCTAGGAATCACAAGAACACTACTCTCGTAAAGAAGTAACTCATATAGAACAACGCGTTATGTAACACAGTTCATTTCTAGAATGATCTCGATTGTCAAACTTCACAAGAAGCCCCCGATGATGACTTTCGCTTATGATTCCACGAATTTTTTAAACGTTGAAATCGCTCATACGTTGGCCATGCGATCATGGGGCAAAGGGGTAACATGATAAAATATATGGAAATCCCAAGTGGCAGTTTTCTAGGAGATTTGAACTTCTTTCGGTATCAATTCCCATTAACACGAATTACTGCTAAATCATTTCCTATAGTCGTGGTATTGAAATATGAGGGATCAAATGTGACAGAGAAGATTTCTTGAAGATAATCGATATTCTTAAGCCTTGTACAAATGGATGGATTTATACATTTAGAAATGTATCGCCAATCTATATCCGATCCCATATTAGAAACGGTTAAGATAAGTTCCCTATTATTTACATATCGCGCAAATGTATAGTACAACGTTAGACTCTCCCGCCCAAAAAAGACATGTCGATTGGAATTTACATTTACCGTAACATAACATATTAAACAAATAATTAACCTTTAACTGTATTTTTCTTTATCCTTATCTTAAAACGCCGCAATAAGTCATTAGCTTTTAAAGGGTATTATTTTGTCATAGATAAGTATGGTTTAAAAGTCACAAACCCAATTTCCATCAACGATTTAAGAAAGTGCTTTTAAAGAGCCTACCTTATCTTATAAAGGCAATATTGACCCAGTAATTAAGGTGTAACATTACATCGTGACCGCACAATATTTAGATAGCGTCCGTTTGTTTTACAATACATTCGACGAGAATGGTAAACACGCCTGTCAAAACGTCATTTATCACCTGTTTGTTTACATTTTTACAGTGAAATTGACACCATTTAACCTTTATTGCGGTTACGTCATTCATAATAATCTCAATCCTTAAAATCAGTGTCGATATAGTATCTAAGCCATTGAATTATTGATGAGTTTGCGGATATAAGAAAAAGTAAATGTTTATTTTATGCAATTTTTCATTTTCTCGTAATATAATTAATAGTTCTAAAACGTGTCTTGTATTAACCATGAAGTTGTGTTCTATAAATAAAAAATGGTTGTTTCTGATTACGTAATGGAATGTCAACACAATGCATACCTGCATAGCATGTACATAACATTCTATACGTGTTTTGAACTGCAGGTGTTTTACGGTATCGTATTTGATAATAACGGTATTCCTTTGTTATCTAACAGGAAAAGGTTGGAATCACATTTCGTTGCACAATTGTTATTTTTACTTCTTTACTTTATCTTATATAAATATGATAACATCGGTCTGGTTTTGATATTTTGTTTAGAATAATTAAAATGTTTGAACAGTTTGATTGACTTGAGATATCAATATCTTGTTGGATAAGCAATAGGGATCGTGTCATAACGACTTCTTCTATATCTTATTCAAATATAAACCTACGTTGTATTTTAAAGATGTTTTTGACATCCTGTTCAAAGTAAACAGTTCTTGCGTACATAAAACCATATAAACTATTCAATTACGAATAAGATAATTTGCCATTCTTTTGAAGTTTATCATCTTTTATAGACTTTTATTTAAACAAAGACGTTCGCGAAATTTGATTGTGAACAATATTACATTTAGGACACGCCATTAAGTTCCATGTCCAACATATCATTCTGTTCACACTATATAAACATTTTCTTCACTTGCTTTCAATCAAGTAAGGTCAGACAATATCATGTAAAGGAATGAGTTTAGAATTCTCGGAAAGATGTACACACAACGTGCACTTTACAAAGAATAGTATCGTAGGATGCAGCTGTGACGAGTCCATAGCATGCATTAGTCAGTGTCTCACGGCCTGACGTATGGTCAAATAATTGATTTCTTCATTAACTAATTAATTACGACCCCCTTTCCAATTATGGCGACCGTTAGCGAGCGGTATCTGACAGCCATTCATAGAGCACGTCTCATAACCGGCGCATATTGTTCGGTTTATGAAATACGGTCAGACACCGAGACCCCAGTGTGTGCCCCTCCTGCCCTTTTTGCCCCTCGGAAGACCTTCGGTTCATTAATTAACTGTTGGCGCGCACTTGTTACTCACCGGGGGATTGGGGTGTTTCGCGATATTGGTATTACGTCAGGGTGGGTTTGGTGGCAGAAAACCATCGTGGGAAATGAGTAAGATCAAGGCTTTTGCCCATTGTCTAGTGACATCTTTTTGACTGACATGGTATACAATTTGTCCACTGGCATATGATATGGAAACGTTGTTCAAAGATGTAATTTTCAGAAAATAGAAGAAATGTTACTTCTATTACCTGAAAATTCCATCTTTCAATGACTTTTCCATAGCTTTTGACAGTTGTTTATTCGTATACCATGTCGGTCAAACTAAATTCACGAATGTATATATATATATAGAACAGAAAACATTGTGGGAACAGCATTTATTGCTAGTCATGGGTATTCTGTTGCACTGTGTATGGGATTGAAACGTAACGGAATCATTGTTTTGAAGGCATATTTAAAGTTTAGAGACATCTTTATCTCATTATTCGGCAAAATACTTTTGAAACCGCTGTGACAAAGGGGTAAATTGCTCCATATGAGCAATTCATTCCTTTATCACAACGGTTTCCATCCATTAGATACCATAACGTATATTTTTTTGTCCAAAAATCTTGTAATCAGACATGCCGTAAATAACCATCTGAGC
Organism: Cerastoderma edule; assembly: GCA_947846245.1. Classification (NCBI taxonomy): domain Eukaryota; kingdom Metazoa; phylum Mollusca; class Bivalvia; order Cardiida; family Cardiidae; genus Cerastoderma; species Cerastoderma edule. The sequence continues at coordinate 34,970,574 of OX401408.1, read as the reverse complement.
TTCGCATGAGTGGCCTTTGGCAAGTCACTTCAGAGTCCAAGCCTAGCATTGGGGGATCCAAGAAAACCGTTGCATTACTGAAGAAATGCTGATGTGACGTTAAACACATGTACAATGATCGTCTAATTGAATCGAAAATTGGGCCAGTCCCATTACACGAGGTACGAGCATTCAATTCAAATCACGTGGTTCTAATTTACAACATGCCATGCGGAAAACATTTAAACCTAAGCCGGCCTAAGTTCCCGGATTTACTTATTAAAGTCTGGTCACGGCGGAATGTGTTACGGATGCAGCATTGATGCCCCTTATTCCTTCACCAAACGCCAAATGTTCGACTATCCCAAATTGAAAGAGTTTGCAGACGACCTTTCAAAATGTGACGAAATTGAAAAATCATATTCGGATAGGGCAGAAAACATTGTTGGAAAGGGAGAAATTGCTCTAAACGAGCAGTTTCTCCCTTTTCCCACAAAATTTTTCAAAATCGTCTGCAACAAACATATTTGAGATGCCGTAGTGTATGAAAATGATGTCCTTATTTTGCAGGAAACATTGAAATCGATGAAGAAAGTCACCAAGAGTCTTCTTTTCGTCTTACCACACCAACGTTGCTTACTCTTTAAATATTTCTCAAAGAGACGATTCTGAGTACCGACAAAATAAGAACAGAACAGAACATAGCTTTTTTAAAAACAAGAACAAAGTACATAGTCATATTTTACATAGTTTGTACAAAGTATTATATCAATAGGATTCTTCTAAGACTTTTAGACATATTGCATTGTACAGCCCATTTCACACTATATTACCTAGACAACTGGATATTTCGATAAGCAAAGACCGATCCAGTGCTATCCACGCAAAACGGGAACCTATTCACCCCTTGTGAACGAGCCATAACCTCTCCGACCCGTTCCCCGCTATTTTATAAGGCCAATTGTTGCGGTAATCGGAGAGAAAACATTTGTTTTCCTAACATTTTGAACGGACATCACCGTCCGGTCAGCCTGCTCCGACCGAACTCTTGACCGCTACGGTACACTTTTTCCACCGTGGCTGGAACCTCTATAACTGTCAGCGATGGACACTGGGTACTTCCCAATTGCGGGATTTTTACTTTGTTTACGTCGCTCTGGAGCAGTTTGTGGGTACTGCACAAACTGATTTAAGATCGACAATTTCTGAAATAAACTTTCGGAATAATCTTTCTTATCTTAGATTTTTAAGTCTTTTGTATTTAGACTATTTCGGCCGATCACGATGAATGGTCAGTCGGGTTCACGCGCTGGACTCAATAACTGACCACAACTGTACACGAATGACCCTAATTAGGGGCCAGGTCAAGATGACCCCGAGCGATAACATTTAAAGAGACGGCTATCTCGATCTTGATATCAATACTGTTATCCCCCCGCCGATTTCGGGCTTATCGGTTACAATGTAAACCAGACTGAACTTGACATGTAATTCCCCTCAGGGACTCGTGGAGGGATGAACGGTTTGGAATACGTATGTCCACAGACAGACATGGGACCTGTAGATTATCAAACATTTGCTTGTCCAAATGTGAACATTAACCGTCTCTGTTTAATATCAGACAACGAATGGACGTTGGTGTGACATTTTCCATAATCCATTCAAATGAATATACGCAACATGCGCGGGAAAAGCAGTCAATGATGTTGACATGTGGTATTGGAGTTTTGATGAAAACATACAACGAAATTTGGCTGGTTTAACAGGTTTTTGAACCATCTTTTAAAATTGCCTCCTTACACCAAGCGAATAATCAAAACTGATCATTATACATGTACATGAAGACAACATAGGTCTCTAGTTTGATTCCCTAAATGATTTCCTGAATACTTGTCAAAAGCCTTTCAAGAAAAGCACCAAGCCTTCTTGCCAAAAAGGGGTTTCTTTCCACGATATCATACCAGTCTCGGACCATGTACAAATGCGGATAGGCTATGGTATGCAATTACAAAACACATAAATGGTGCACCTACAACCGTTTAAAGGATTAGAGACCCAAACACAACCTCAATCTGAACTCATCGGGTTTATCCAATGAAAACATCCCTTACATAATTTGGAAGTCGCCATATTCCTTCATGCAAGACTACTTTAGTTGTACTGTCTTTTTCGAGTGAAAATGTTCAGTTTAATATCTAAACAGAAATCTACTGTGATGAAGGAAATAAAAATGTATCACAACTTACAATTTGTTTTTATGTATGAGTTACCGACCAAAAATAATTGTTTTATGTGATGTTCAACTCTTCCATATACATTGAACTACTCAACGTGAATGCTCCTATTAGGAATTGTGTAATTAACACAATTCGTAACCATACACTTATGTACGAGGTATATTTCTCAGGTCACGGAAAATACCCGAGTAGTTACGATTGACCCAAACCAACTACACAGGCAATTCTTTTACGACGATGTCTTTACTCCGGACAGAGTGTTACCTGCCTCGGGAAATAATAATGTGGGTGTTAGTTTCAACTAACACTTGTAGTAGCTTCGCCCGAAAACCACCCAATCTTAAATTGACTTATTATTTGTACAGGCCCTATTCAATTAGTGCCCGCCTACGAGGCTTAATGTCTGCAATGTAGAAGTAAAATTAACTGCGAATGAATTATTCACCGCCAATTAAGATATTCTCGTAAAATAGCGCGAAATTTGACTCGCAGAACATTTGTTTTTACTGCCATGTCGCTGCGGGAAGCGAATGGTGGGATTTAACCCTTTACCAAACGCCAAATTTTTTTAATGTTCCAAATTGAAAGAGTTTGCAGATGGCATTTTAAAATTTGATGAAATTGAAAAACAATCTGATAGGGCAGGGAACAATGTGGGAAAAGGAGAATTGCTCGTTAAGAGAAATTTCTCCTTTTCCCTCAATGTTTTCCAGATTCGTCTGCAACAAACTGGTCATACTTTGGTAATGGGTTAAACCCTCACATAAGACTTGTTCCATAACACGTTTTGGAGGTTTGTGTAGCAACGTATCAGCACCACACATTTCCGGTCACGACATTCACTCTTAGAGAGTTCAGAGTTCTTCGTCAAACAATTTCACGTGTGGCTTATCGAGCCTCTATTTCATTAAATCTCACAATATCGCAACCGACAAACTGTAATTTTTCTTGCGATTTTTATAGAACTGATAAAGCTCTATAAAGAAATTTCAACCCAGTGCATGTTGAATTATTATTCTAATAGTTCTTTGCTTTTAGTACTCACCATAACTGTTTTTTAAAGTTCTTATCTCGCAACATTACAAATGACAATCTTTGGCCCCCTTTTTCTTTTTAAAACTTGTCAATTAAGCTGTATATATATGTTTTTTAAACACTGCCTGTTGAGTTTTTAGTCAAATAACAAATTACTATTAGTTTTCATCGGAATCGTGTTAGAAGGATGATTCTTATGGGAACCAACATCAAAGGCTTTGTAGAGAAAATATATTTTTCATTAATTGTGTACATATTTACATAGCATAATGACATTCCCGTCGTTCTCAGTGTAGCATGAATCAGCTGCTTTGTGACTCAGTGCCATGTGAAACAAACATGTACACGTGTACGTATCACAGAGCAATAAACATGTCATGCGCAGCGTCCGGTGTGTTTTATTTCCGGTTAATTGCAATAATCCAGTTACTCGGTTATCTCGTCAGAATCCCATTGCCCGGCAACGGGCGGGGTCAAATGTCGCTGCCTTGTCATGGGACCCGCCGCACAGCAGATTACTGAAAACTGAAAAAAAAAATTCATATAAAGTCAGTTAAACGTTTCTTTAGCAGAAAATCCTAAGATCAAAACGTTTGTGAAAAAGTAAGTTATTGCACAAGCCTATAAATATCCCTTTTTTATATTGATTTTATAATATTTACGATGCAAAGTTTTATTTAACATTCGTATTTCTACATGTTTAATTGTTGTCTGATATTGCTTTTGACTTAACTGTTAAAGAATCTCTACAATGAAGCAGCCAAATCCTTGATTCTTTGTCGATTCTCGCCTCATAATGGTATAAAGATGTTTTCTCTTCCGCTTCTCTGAGAATTCGATTGTCATCCACAAATATTTCACACTCATCGGCAAGAACCGTATACATGCACGAATACCTTATGACAGAAATATTCAGCATACATGATTCCTGATCAAAACATGCTCATCCCAAAAATCAGATCTGAGGCTACGCTTTGACGCTTTCTCAAAGTTTTACGCTTCTATTAAAAAAGGGGGCATAATAATTATGGCTTACTTTTTTAATCGAGTCCAACATTGATGTTTAATGGATTTTGAGTCCAACCCTTTCCTACGAAAAATCTCAAGAATATATACTGCTTGATTTGACCATTAAACTATTGATGGAAAGGGATAGAAATGCTCATCTGAGAATTTGTTTCCTTTTCCATCAATATTTTTTTCTTACCAGATGCAACATTACCCAAATTTGGCATCGACCACATGTATATGAGTCGTTCGCAAAACCCGTACACTTGGGTTATTCTCAATCCTTTTAGTAAAGGGTCTCTTGGACTCACTAATAGGGGGCGTAGGGGTTTGGCCGTACTTTCGATGGGGTTGGTTCCAGCCGAAAATTATCATGTTCCGTCCCTCGATTTCCCATTCTCCCAGCCTAATACAATACTACACAATAGGATGCGTTTTCGGTTGATGAATACGTGTCATAGCTCTCGGGAGCGGAGAAAAAATAACGTTTCATTTAAATTAAATCTCGAATTTCGAATCCCGTAAAATCCGATTTCCTGTGTAATCCTTAACGAAATGTGGTGGTGAATTGAAGGATTTCTTTTTCGCATGAACCAATGTTAATAAAACGTTCTATTAGAAGGCAAATCTCCTAGAAATCTGTATTCTCGATAAAACTTTTCCCCTGTATATATCCCTGTATATATCATTTAGTAAGGTTTTAAATTATCGAAGTTGGTTATTGTTCTATAAGGTAGCTTGTATCAGAAACGACAGACATTTATCAAAGTAAAGGGAAATGTTAATGAAGAGATCTTTGTTCGCTTGATCGAATCCAATGCCTTGAGAAAATTGGATTATCATCTTTTCCCTTGAAAGAGAGAAAATAAGAGAAGAAATAAACCGTTGACATATATCGGACACGCGCTTTTAGTTTCGAAAGAAAGTTAAAGTCAATTCTTCTATCAGAGACATAGATAACATGTTATCTATGTATCTGCTTCTATGTAACATTAAGAGAAAAGTTTCGAAACGTGACATGTCTGCTAGAGCTTCTTGTGGAGAAATGACAAAATAATCAAGGAAGCGTTCTTCCAATTTTCAATTATTTAGCATATATCTTACAACGAGACAATTTTTCATTTATGTTCTTATTCAAGCTATTGTATTAAAACTATCTTAGCTTAGAATTGCTGTAAACGAGATTAAATCACCAAGCTATCATTCCAATAACGAGGTACATTTAAGGTGTCGTTGCCATCTCTTTATAACACTACACTGTTATACCTTATCAAACTCATGGGATGCATGAAATGAACCATCTATGTTAACCATAAGTTGATCCGAATAAGGTTGTAATTCAAAAATGATGAAACATTTTCTTCTATTGTTACAATAACTTTAGACAACAGTTTAGCTTATAAGTGCAATTAATTTCATTAAAGAGTTAACCTTACGGCGATCCATCCTTCTTGAGTTCCAATGACTTTAGACTTATTATACATGCAATGAAAAGTTTGTGTTTCGTCCTTATATCATCAAAATTGTTAAATCAAACGGATCCAACCTTTATGATAAAACGGAAATAACTTATTCATGCCCGAAACCTTTGTATATTCTGAACAAAGAGTTTTATTCGGAGTAAAAGTTTTAATGTATGAACAGCCCTTGACATTTCGAGTATGTACTGTCACTGGTCAAACTCAGGCGTACTCGAATCGCCATTAAAGTGAGAGAATCCTTTTAGGAGAGGGGCCATTAAACCCGTATACATCCTGCTTGGTGACCTTCACCCTCAGAATGCTGGGTAATTTTCTAAAATTAGATTTTAGTATCGTCTGCTTTCCAAAACCTTGAATATCTGCTTAATTTTGTTGAGGAAAGTTACTCAGATTAGCAAACAGATTAGATCACAGACCAGTCGCCAATTGTCTTGGCGGCTGCCCTGGATCTAACCTGTTTGCAAAAGTAGGTTCCAGCATTGTAAGGGTTACATTAAACCCGTATACATCCTGCTTGGTGACCTTCACCCTCAGAATGCTGGGTAATTTTCTAAAATTAGATTTTAGTATCGTCTGCTTTCCAAAACCTTGAATATCTGCTTAATTTTGTTGAGGAAAGTTACTCAGATTAGCAAACAGATTAGATCACAGACCAGTCGCCAATTGTCTTGGTGGCTGCCCTGGATCTAACCTGTTTGCAAAAGTAGGTTCCAGCATTGTAAGGGTTAACATTGAAAACCGACACATTTCCCTTATCCAGTGCTTATTTTAGTTATAAGAACCTAATTTGCCTACATAAATTGAAAAAAAAAAATCAATTCGAACCATTTAAATCGTTTTTTGGAACTTGACGAGTACAAAACCCTTATGTAATAATAATCCGCGCTCTTTTCTTATCCAATTCGATTGCAGTAGTCTTTTGACGTATTGGATGGTAGGCAATTGTGAAAACGTAGATCCTTTTTTTTTATTGATAGTATCATAAACCTCTGAAAACTAAAAAAAAAAAAAAATGGGTAATCGGGGTAAATGATTAGTGTTTAATTTGAAACATATTGCTTTTAATTGTTACGTTGACGCAAAAACAAGTATTTTAAAGACGTTCATGCAACTGATGGTGATTTTGGTGAATTGTTAGTTACATATGTTTTAAATTATAAAGGCTTCCGGTGTTTTATAAAAGGCGGTTATTGACTGTTTAAGAGTATGAATAAGACGACAAAGGTTTATTATTCTTTCCCCGTGCTGCTGTAGGGTGTAAAGTATTTAACCCTTTCCCAAACAACACATTTTCGACTGTCCCAAATTCAAAGAGTTTGCAGACGACATTTCAAAAATGGATAAAATTGTGAAACATTCTTCAGATAGAGCAGAAAACCTTGTGAGAAAAGGAGAAATTGCTCTTATCGAGCAATTTCTCCTTTTCTCACAATGTTTTCCAGAGCCATCTGCAACAAAGTGGTCAAATGTCGTTATTATATGGGAAAGGGTTAAGTTACCAATAATGATAACCATAATCATAACGACACTAATTATCATGAAAATCATAATACTATTACTACTTATAATAATGATGATAATGATAATTGCTTCAAAGTCCAGCGTAACCACGGCATAAGTATCGTTTGTGACTTTTTAAGTTCGATTTTTTACTGCGATATAAGGGTTGCCATGGTGAATTAAATTTCCATAAACCGTCGTCATTTGGTTGAGTAATGATCAATTACGTGTCGATCACTCTCGACACCTGTTACACCTTCACGTGCCCAATAACCGAATGGGCGATTCTGATTGGCCGTTGAGAATTGTCTCGCGAGAAAAAACGTGAAGTTTCGAATCGGGGAAAAAAAGTGCATACCAAATTGAGAGATAATTGTTGCAATTTGTTGAATGGTACACACATGTCCCAAACTGTTTTATGTTAGACTCTACCGCGTTTACAACCAATGATTTCGTTATTTATATCACCATTATATTCATCTTAATAATTTCAATTTGAAACCGTTTGAACCACAATTTGTAACAGTTTGAATCACAATTTGAAACCGTTTGAACCACAATTTGTAACAGTTTGAATCACAATTTGAAACCGTTTGAACCACAATTTGAAACCGTTTGAACCACAATTTGAAACCGTTTGAACCACAATTTGAAACCGTTTGAACCACAATTTGAAATACGTTTGAAATTGACGAAGTAAAAATAAAACTCAACCCAGTGAAAGTCTCTTCATTTCAAAATATAAGGAGGTGAAGATTACGTTGTTGGTGAAACTATGCGGTACATACGCAGTGTTCTGTGATAGTTATAAGTCAACAGACAAAAAGGGAATAGTTCTGTTACCTTGGCCATTCTTACTTTTAAATATATACTAGATAAATCATCATATCTTTTTTGAATTGATTTGCATTTCATCACAACATTCGATTTACTTGCGAAATATCAACGAGCCTTTCTTGATCACGTTCAGTGCTTTGATCACAATGGCATGCACATTTTTGTGCAAAATGGACAAGCTGTTTATATGGATGAATGGTTTGAATGTCAGGGTTCTTAATCATAGAAATGCAATATCAAAGCACACACTCAATATCTCATATGTTGATGTTACGGTTCTGTTGATTACCAACAACATAGGGTGGCAACGTTTGCATCCGTCGCCGCTAGATGACTTTGAAACACTCTTTATATTCTAAAAACACCCAACTTGGCTAAATAATGACAGTCTACCGTCGTTTACTTGTGGACAACAGAACGTATGCTTTGTTAATATATGAACAGAACGCAGTTAATTAACCCTTTTACAAACACCGAATTTTCGACTGTCCCAAATTGAAAGAGTTTGCAGACGACTTTTCAAAATGTGATGATATCGGCAGAAAACATTGTTGGAAATGGAGAAAGTGCTCGTCACGAGCAATTTCTCCTTTTCCCACAATGTTTTCTAGAGTCGTCTGCAACAAAGTGGTTTAATGTCGTTATTGTTTGGTAATTGGTTAAACAAGTCTTTAGTACATAAATGGCGAGGCGGCTTGGTGACCAAACTACTATGGAAAAGGACAGTTTTAGCTAGTCAACATTCTCCCGCGAATTTTGACCTATTATAGATGTCACCAAACTGTTAAGTTCGACTTACGGGAAGTCAGCAAACTGTAAAGTCCGACATAAGGGGGTCAGATACCCCCTAAAACTCGACATAAGGGGACACTAGGGGTCCTAAACAAGGGGGTTTCGTCATAGACAACGGGTTCGCGGCACACGTTAACCCCACATTAAAAACTTTATGAGCGACCGAATATAAAAAGGCATCACGGGTAATCACTTTTATGAGCCAATCATAAACACGGACGTTATTTCAAACCCGTTCAATCGTATTTTCTTTTTTTTTTTTTTATAGGTCTTTCCCTTTGCGTTTTTGTTTAAAAATTGCAAATGTGAATTGAGAATGGAAACGTGCTTGGTATACTCGCAATGAAATATAGTCGAGATGACAAACTCTTTATGAAAAGAAAAACGTAAGATGAAACGAGAAATTGCACGCAGCGAGCAATTTCTCGTTTAATCTACGTTTTTCCTATTCGTCGTCTTTTATCAAGGGCCACAGAACCCTGTCTTATTTTATAAAATAATGATAAAGATCGCTACTCGAATCTTTAAAAAAAAAGTAAAGATATGATAGGGAAGCGTAACTAGTCATTATCCACTCTCAATTTGTTTCCGCTGTTTGGAAACGTTTTCCATTCTTTATTTCAGCCTCGTCTAATTTCGCCCATTTTATTTTTATCATGATCCTGTGGCGAAATTGTCGTTTTCGCGGATCGTCGAACGCAGGAGACTTGTTGAATGGGTTTAGATCACTCTAGCTCCATTTCCACAGCACCTGTTGTTGCCTTGCGAAAACACTTCGTCGGCGAGTCATGTGAAAATGCAATCGTAACTACTCGGGTATTTCCGTGACGAAGCCTATGTTAATGTATATGCTTTCTTTAAAACTATTAATGGTTAGGTTAAATCATCATTATTTGGTATTTCATAAGTGTTAACCATTATTTCCGAGACTTACCTTTTCAACTTACTTTTTAACTTTTTATTTAAAATAGAATATAGTCTCAGATGTATTGACTGGACTTGTGGTGTTATCCGCCTTTTTGTAAAGCGCGACGGATCGAAAATTTGTTTAACTAAATGAGGAACGGGGTCAAAATTAATTTATGTGGATCCTTTTGAATTTTCTTTTATTGAAAATCCTGAAATTTGACAGACAAGATCAACAGGGACTTGTCGACGGACTTGTTATGTTTGGATGTTTGTTTTTGCCGGTGTTTATGAATAGATGGTGAGATTCGATATGCACACTGTTTACACTGATCGTTTATCATCGGCCTGCCAATGCACAGTCTGGCTTGGGACCAAACGGAACTACTCGGGTAATCCCGTGACCTGAGAAATACGCGTTTTCATTGGATAAATCCGATGAGTTCATATTGATAGTTTGGCTCTCTCAGGATCGAAACAATGTCCTTACTTCCTGTTTCGTTATTGATATAAACGTGCAATGTTGAACTGAGCGCTAGATTCGATTGTCACCGATGTGATACCACTAATGTTTCTTCTTTTTCCCAACAATAATCTGAATGTCAAAGGTTAAACTGATATTGAAAATGATTTGAGTGACATTTCAAATTGTTACTAGTCTAAATTGAGAAAAAAAGAAAATTGAAAGAATATAGATATAGTCGTATACACCAATGTCAACTTCATAAACTGCTATAATAATATCTTTCCTGCCAATCTGCCGGGCGTTATGCAAAACAGAAACCTGTTATATGTCATCCGTGAAACGCATTCGCCCCTCCATACATTTACGGCCATTTAATCTAAGATCAAGACGCCTGACTTTGTAGTAATAAGTATTTGTTAACCCTTTTAGTGCTCGAACCGACTCCATGCTTATGCAAACAGGTTAGATCCAGGCCAGTTGCTAAATGAATTGGCGGCTGGCCTGTGATCTAACCTGTCTGCTACTCTGAGTATCTTTCTTCATCAAAATTAAACAGACATTTATTGTTATGAAAAGTAGAAGACATAGAAATATATTTTTAGAAAGTTACCCAGCATTCCAAGGGTAAGGAACATATCCAGCTGTTCCCTGGCTATTATTTCTTTATATTGCCACAAGCGACTTCTCATTCAAACAGTCTGATACGAGCGAGATATCGCCTCGAGTTTGGTCGGACGGTAATTTAGCTTTGAAGAGTATACATTGCAAGGGGGGAAAAGTTCAACACTTCTGAACGGACAAAAAAGGAAATATAATGTACGTTTTGTATAGACCAATATGTCAAAAACAACATCCTTGTCTTAATCCGGCTGATTGTTAGAAACATATTATAAACACTGTATTTTACATTTTGTTTTTATCCACACATTTGGTACAAGTATCTGTGTTGCCTTCCTGAAGCACATATTATGACGAATATTATAGATGTTATAAGTTGGATGGATTCTCGTCCTTTGTAAAACGAATTTTGATCAAGCCCTTATACTTAGGTATGTTAAACCCAATTCTACAATCGCCGAGTTCTTGTGATTTTTCTCCCACGACAGATGAATTTAGCTATTAAGCAATTTTTTTATATGGATTTTACATCGCATCAACATTATTTCAATTATGTAGCGATGCCCGACTATTTATGCTGGAGGAAAACCCCATACTCAACTGCCCACAAGGGCTGGTCAAGACGGATAGAACCATCGGCATTCCGTAAGTCAGTCGGGAGACTGCCTCTCATGAAAATCCATATCCCTCTCAGGATTTGAACCCACGCGGAGAGGGGCCATGTGATTTCAAGTTCTGTACTGTAACCACTAGGCCACGGAGGCCCCTATTAAGCAATACTTCTCAAATTGCTTGTTCACAGATTTGAGGAAATTTTGAAGATAAAACTTATTTTCTGTTAAACTGTACAACAGCTGTACATTTGTATGATACGCCCTAAAGAAAATCCATTAAAAGTAAAATCATTTCGCATTTTAAGTTTATGAGCCTGTGTGCAGCTTATTGATAGGTAACTTATTCCTAAAGTGTTGCAACGGGTTTGCCATCTAACGACACAGTCTTTTCATTATTTGATATGTTGACCCTTCTGAATCAATTATCCTTTCAATAGCAGCGTTAAATTGCAAATCATAAAACAATACTAAAACTCCTTTCTTTCAGCGACATTTCATTTTGCCTTTCAAATTCGCTCATATATGAGCAAGTACATCCAACAGGAGAAAGGGTTTTCGAAATAACCAAAGTTTAAAAAAAGATACAACGTGTCATAGTGAAACAGGAGGTCTCGGTGTTAGATTATCGGTTCATTATCTTAATAAAACCAATGCAGACTACAAATTTCAATCCTTCTTGAAAACACTACACTCTTCATATCAACCGTTTACCAAGCAATATCGACATTTCACCAGTTTGTTGCAGACGACTCTGGAAAACATTTAGGGAAAGGAAGATGTTGCTCGTAACGAAAAATGTTCTCCTTTTTTACAAAATGGTGTTTACCCTATCAGAAAGATTATTTTCCAATCTGATCACATTTTGTAATGTCGTCTGCAAATTCTTTGAATTTGGAACAGTAAAAACAATGGCGTTTGGCAAAGGGTTAAAGTCTAGCGACAAATCAACTTCGAAATCACTGACAGAAAGATATAACATGTAAACATTACAAACTCATGTATCATATCCTCTGTGTCAATCCGAAATAGAGATGAAACCATCGTGACAAAAAGGAAGAAATTGCCCGGACCGAGCAATTTCTACCTTTTTGTCACGATGTTTTCTTTATTTGCTTTGCTGTATGTACGCTGATATGGAGATTCACTATGTAATGGGTCAAACTGTACATGAAGTTTACAACTCCTTGTACCGTATCTTAGCCCAGCTGCCCCTGGGCTGGATGCTTAATAAGGCGCGGCTATCTATCTATGGGCTTTTAGTGGCTTTTAGGGGCTTTACACAGTCTTTGTTTAAGTCATTAATAAATGATAGGTTATAAATCGTTAAATACATCGGTGATCTTCCGAAATTGACAGACGTTAGATGATCTATACTCTACAATTACCAATATACCTTCCTTTTGGATTGAACAATGTTTTGATAAAAATTAGGAATTGCTCACAAAGACACAACGCTCAAATTCCCGTTCTCCATAAGAAATTTGTGTCCGTATAAAGCCCGCGAAATTCAAGGGCTCGTAAGATAAAGATGCAGTTGGAATAGTTTCAATTTTTAATTCATGTTTTCAAATGCTTATTCAGCTTACCCTGTAAATAATTCATTGAGCGTTTATCTACAGCATCATGATGCGCGCTTAATGACATTAGCTGACGATGCGACCTAAAACCCTGTTCGTTCAGTTGGGATCATACGGTATTCATAAAGGGCCTTATATGGGCCTATCTCCTCTGTGTTTAAGTTAAACGGCTTAGCATTTTCCCTCTTAAAGACATAATACTGCTAGTATCTAGCCATTTACGACACATTTTCTTACACATTTATGTTCTCTGCCTCTGTTGTCAATTTACTGCTGCTTCTCTTAATTGAACATACTTTGTAAATTAAATATTTTCTCAATTTAAGCCTATCTGAAAGTATCGATACAAAAGACATTTTTGAATTGATTCTGGCGCATCCCTCCATTTACGATTTTAATAACAATGTGCGAGATAGATTTATGTTTTGCAAAAAGTTATATTGTTACAGAAGGCTTCGCACCAGATCGGCATATACATTGTCTCTTGGTCAAGGTCTCTGAACTCATTGTTTCAATATACAATGAATAAATGCTTATATTTATCAGTAAGATGAAGAATTACAAAACAAGCATGTGCGCTATAAGCATATATGTATGTCTACATATTGAGGTTTTTGTGGCAGAAGCATCCAGCAATCTCTTCCTTCTAATTATCCATCTGGGACTGTTCCATAATACATAGTTTGACCCCTTTTTGAATGTCACCTCTGTTTTGTCTTACGCGGAATTTTGGAGGGAAGATATCGCAAGATATCGCAATTGGTGACTTTCCTAGAGAATCCTTTACAACCAATCCCGGACTCCAGGGATTTCATTATCCGGCAACAGAAAAACATTCCGAAATATAAATGTATTTTGGGAAAAGAATTTGATCGTAAGAGCATTCCCCCTTTTTTCTTATTAACGTATTATCATATGTTGTCTTCCAGGGTTAAACATTCTGGAAAATGTGGTTCTGAACCTCTCGATGATAATTAATCCATTACAACCAATCCCGGATTTATTATGTAGCAACAGAAAACATTTGGCACGAATGTGGGAAAGGAACTTGGTCGTATGAGCATTTCCCCCTTTTTCTAACGATAGGAACGATTTCAAATAATATCTGCTAGGGTCTACAATTCGAGAAAATGTGATTTTGAAACTCGCGTTTAATAAAAAGTTGATTTCGGATACATACGACGCTGGTGTTGCGTCGGATCGGAGGCTGGCAGGGATTTCGGAGAAAGGGACCAGATAAGGGGCCAGGCTTATCGGGGAATTAATCAGGAATTAATTACTTTAGACACAGCGTCATTCCCTTTCCCGAGCGGTGACGATTGTTGTCATAATACGTTAGTTTCTTTGTATGTTAGAAAACATCGTGAAAAAAGGAGAATTTGCTCATCATGAACAAATTCCCCTTTTTTCTCGATGTTTTCAAAGGTTGATGAACTTTGACAGTAAATTGTGATTCAACGGGTTCTTTTATGTAGTTGCGTATATATATAACCACAAATGAGTTCAGAGACGTTTGTTGAAGTCTTCCTGTTTCATGAATAGATTATAGAGCATCCTTTGGCCTCTGGCTGATATTCAACACAAAGTTTACTCTCAGAAAAGATGTACAAAATGGGAAAAATCATCAACATGGTTAATGTAAAGATATGTTTTGATATGGTTATGTAACAGGATATCAACTATGAGCTGAAATGAATTGTTCTTCTATAATACCGCTCTTTTTGTAATGACGATGAACCTTTAGTGTTCAAGTCATGAAATAAACTTCTGTTCTGTTCTGTGCTATATTACCGCTCTTTTTTAAGGCAATATAGTTTAGCATAACATGATAAAGCTTCCCAGAAAAAAACACCTTTATACTACTTTATATCCTTTTTTAATGAAGACCATCTAATGCAGAAACCCCCCGGGGGATCGCATAGATAAATACGGTGATTAGATAATGGAGATATGAAGAGATTTTTATCTCTGGTATCATAATTTTTGACATGTAGAAAAAAGCAGGCACATTAACTCAATCGACAAAGGATACCCTCGTAAGAGTTGTAACATTTATGGCAAGACACTTTACGACATCTGTAAAGACTTGTTGCGTTTCGATATGGCGTTTGCATATTCAAGTGTAAACTAGTCATTGCCACTTGCTATGACACGTTCCTTCTTATCGAGGGTCTTCAATGGTCTAATTTGAAAGCAAAAGCAAACAACAAGTAACAAATCAGGACACGAACGTACTCGAACCGACTTCATGCTTATGCAAATAGGCTAGATCCAGGCCAGCCGCCAAGTGAATTGGCGTCTGGCCTGTGATCTAACCTGTTTCTTTCTCCGAGTATCTTTCCTCATCAAAATTAAGCAGATATTTAATGTTTTGTAAAACAGACGACACAAATGTGTATTTTTAGAAAATTACCCAGCATTCTAAGGGTTAAGACTCGTACTGTTTCTTTCTGGATCGTAAAAAGTTTTTTGGTATGATTAACGCCAGTATCCATCCGTTGGTAGTACTTTTTATTCATATATTGGCCAAGGGCGAAACCTTTGAGTAACTTGAGTGGAACTGGTTTCTTCGTCATTTTAATTATTTGAAAACTGACTCTCTCTCTAGAATGGCACCAACGAACCCTTTTGGTCAGAAATGCGGAAATCTAGATGTTTACAATGTTGAGGGAGATTAAGTAATTTTCATAAGAGCAACAGCTCCTTACGTTCCGCTTATTGGTAGAAAAAATTCTTCCAGAAAACCGCATTCCAATCCTACTTCAATTTAGAACGGAGAAGACCAAATAGTTAAGATTCAGATTAACACTTTCCCAAACAATAACGACATTCGACCACTTTGTTGCAGACGACTTGGAAAATATTATGGGAAAAGGAGAAATTGCTCGTAACGAGCAATTTCTCCTTTTTCCATGATGTTTTCCACCCTATCAGAAGATTATTTTCCAATTCTATCACATTTTGAAATGTCGTCTGCAAACTCTTTTAATTTGGGACAGCCGAAAATTTGGTGTTTGGTAAAGGGTTAAAAGGGATATACAGCTAGATCGAGCGGTATTTCGTGGTTGTATATCGACACAAAGGCACGCGTACACAAAAGAAGAACGGGACAACTCTATCTTATTGTAGGCGATAATCCGCCGTCTTAAGCCGGTATGATATGACCCTAAACAAATAATCTTTGGATAAGGGCTCAATGGAAAAATCAAATAAAATATTTGACAGCGTTTATCTACCGGCCGATCATAAGCCGTTAAATACCGGTAACCTTGCTGGTCCTAATATAGTGCCCCGATTTCGCGCCATTTTTTCTCCGTGAACCCTTTTTCAAACCGATCAATGAGTTTCACGGGTCTGTATCAAATGATTTTGGAATAACTCTCTGGTAAATGAGAAAATGCTCACAAAAGCCCACAATTATGTCAGTAAGCCAGTGGAAGGAAAATACTTTCGTCCTGAAACATGCTTTATTGTACTGCCGTCTACAACCCTTTTCAGTTTAAAATGACAGAGAACATGTCGTTTGGTGAAGAATGATGTTTTTCCATTCATAAATCATGTCTTTTAGTTGCGGTAATCCTCGCTCATGATAAGCCATCAAGGATAGTATATTATTTGTTATTTGTGGACTCTATATCAGGTACTAATGATCTTCGGTCCTTAATCATAATATGCTACACGACCGGAGATCATATATACATCTATGTAGAGTCCACAAAAACAATCAATGTACTTTTCAATTAAAACAATAAATGTAACATTATAACAAGAGTGCATATAGTCTGAATAATCCAGATGTTTTAGTTTATACTCTCGCTATCTGGGGCTTGTCTGAGGCTCCTTCTCCTACTGGAGCTTTCTGAATGCCAGGCGTCCGTATTAAGACGTAACCTGCCTCATACACCGGTTATAAGTCTTCTTTATATGTGGTCGATTAACCCTTTTCCAACCATCAAACTTTAGACTGTCCCAAATTGAAAGAGTTTGTAGACGACATTTCAAAATGTGATAAAATTGGAAAGTAACCTTCTGATAGAGTAGAAAACACTGAGAAAATGAGAAATTGCTCGTAACGAGTAATTTTTCATTTTTCGTATGCAACAAAGTCTTTAAATGACGTTATCGTATGGTTATGTCTTAAAACAAGATTGTCTCTATCGAAAAATTGGATAAAATGCTTTATTTAATGAATTAAATGCATTGCTCTGACGAAGAACGACTTGCTGATATTTATTTTCAAATCTTGGTGCGTATTTTTTCTGAAAACATGTGCATTTAAAAATTGCATTTTCATTTTCAGCACAAAGCATTTCCAGTAAGGGATCGTCAAGGGCACAAAGGCTGTCTAAGAACTCTCGGTTCACCGCCAAACTTGTGTCAATCGTCCGTCTGTTATGAATTACCCTTATCTTAATAACTACAAACTTCAAATGGAGAAATTTTGATGTAAAACTTTGGATATTATGATAAGAGGCGAGATAAATACGTCAGCTAAGTGCCTTTATAACATCTTAAACGTTGTTTCTGTGATAGACGCGTTTAGCCGATTACCCTAGACCGAATCTGTAACAAGTCCAAATGAAAATTAACAGGAGGCAACCAAAACTAGGATGGAAAAGAACACTCTTCAATGAAAACGGACAGGAACATCGTGATAAAAGTATACTTGCCCAGGAGCAGTTTTAGGTCAGGATTTATCGATAACATTTCATTTGTTCATTTACTTATTGCAAATTATTTGAATACTAACAATAACTCAAATTTCAAATTCGAATTTATTTGATTTGATCATTTCGAATTCTCATTTCCTCTTTCACATACTGTATAAAACACATTAAAGCTTGTAAATAATTCAATAGTACGAGATGCATACCTAAGGACCATGGCTGTGGATGCGCTTTAAAAAACCCGTTCGTTCGTTCGTTCGTTCGTTCGTTCGTTCGTTCGTTCGTTCGTTCGTTCGTTCGTTCGTTCGTTCGTTCGTTCGTTCGTTCGTTCGTTCGTTCGTTCGTTCGTTCGTTCGTTCGTTCGTTCGTTCGTTCGTTCGTTCGTTCGTTCGTTCGTTCGTTCGTTCGTTCGTTCGTTCGTTCGTTCGTTCGTTCGTTCGTTCGTTCGTTCGTTCGTTCGTTCGTTCGTTCGTTCGTTCGTTCGTTCGTTCGTTCGTTCGTTCGTTCGTTCGTTCGTTTCGTTCGTTCGTTCGTTCGTTCGTTCGTTCGTTCGTTCGTTCGTTCGTTCGTTCGTTCGTTCGTTCGTTCGTTCGTTCGTTCGTTCGTTCGTTCGTTCGTTCTCTATATGATAAAGATGAAGCAAAATCAGTTCCTGTGGGTTGCGACACTGTGTTATGCGTACGGCTACCCGTATCCCTGCTGACCATGTACATGATATTAACATTGGCTAGATGGGTGAGAATTATTCTAGATGGATTAAAAAAATTCATATTGATGCATTTAAACATGGATTAACCCTGGTTCAACCTTTCCCAAACAATGCGAACCGCTGTAGAAATTTGACATTTGGTTCCAAATTACGTAACGAATCAAGTGGACCTTGTGTTAACTGTTACCGAGGTGATCTTTTCATCGCGTTCGATTCAATATAGTAAAGGCATTCCGTGTGCGAATTCTTTTGTCCAGTTAAACTAACGGAAATCTGCCAGTCAACTCGTCAATGGGTCACCCCGTCGCGATAATTTAGGCGTGAATGTTTATTCGAAAACTGTTGGTTTCCATTCACGGGCTTTCTAAGCCTCTTCTCGTGGACTTTTGAAAACAGTAACAGTTCACAATAGACGCTGCAGATACGCATAATCGAACGCGGCAGGTAGACGCGGAGTGCGATTGTGAAATCTCGCACGGTTTGAATCGGTTCAATATGCTGACAAGTGTTGCAGCGCTGCGCATGCGTTAACCAATCACCGAACAATAATGTCATTTCACCAGTTCGTTGTAGACGACTCTGGAAACATTGTGGGAAAAGGTGAAATTGCTATTAACGAGCAATTTCTCCTTTTCCCAAAATGTATTCTGCCCTATCGGAATTGTTTTGAATTTCGTCTCATTTGGAAATGTCGTCTGCAAACTCTTTAATTGGGAGAGTCGAAAATTTGTCGTTCGGTAAAGGGTTAACCAATTATGTCAGGTCCGGCTTGACATTTATGTGAAAATTATGGGTAGTTTTCTGTACCACTGACCGGGTTTCGTGAACAGGAATGTCATGGCCGCCTAATTCAGTCTTTAATTTTTTGACCGGACAATCTACCTGTCAAAAAGGTTTCTCTTTCTCAAACAAGTATTTTACTCGTTACTATGATTTGACCGGTGATGGCCATCTTTTGCAGGAGCGACATCTTCAGTTTGAAAAGGAAAGCTGGTGTCCAAAGTTCCTGTAAAAAATAAACTTGTCTTTTAGCCTGTGTTTATCAGTGAGCACACATGCAAAGGAGCTATCTTAAAGTTTCATGAATTGAAAATTGGTTTATTACCTTTTGCAACTTGTGGGAATTCATGTGGTTAAATTAATAACGACTGATGTAAGGATACAATGTTCGGATAACTACACTATTCTTTCCCTGCTGAATGTTAAACTATCCTAATAAAAGAAAACAACAACAACGAACGTATGATGATCTATTTTGTCATTTGATTTTTTTTTCAAAATAATCTGATCCAATTTAAAAACAGAATTCTTTTATTTCTCAATAAGCCTTACGAAATGTCTGTTAGCCGTTTGAACAACAGTCACCCATGTCAGCATAAATATAGTATCACTATTCGAATAGAGTTGTACATAACGCAAGCCGACTTCTCAACCAATGACCAAACAATAAAGACATTTAACCAGTTTATTGCAGACGACTCTGTAAAACATCGTGGGAAAAGGCGAGCAATTCCTCATTTTTGCCAAAACATTTCTACTCTATTAGAATATTACTTTCCAATTTCATTACATTTTAAAATGTCGTCTGCAAACTCTTCGACTTTGGGACAGTTCAACGGCTGTCAGTTTCACAAAGGGGCTAATACATGATCCATTCGATGTCGATACGTTTCCACCAACAGACGTGTGTACACGTACATAGAAATCATTCATTTCAACACGGCGTTACGATGCACAGATGTGCGAATATCGGGAATTCTTTGATACGGACAGGCGTTTGGGCTTCGATACGGCCCCAGGGGCCCCGTTAACCCTTAACCAAACGACGAATCGCTGACGGTCCCAAATTGAAAGAGTTTGCAGACGAGATTTCCAAATGTGTTGAAATTGGAAAGTTATAGTCTGACATAGAAGAAAACATTGTGGGTAAAGGAGAAATTGCTCGTGACGAGCAATTTCTCCTTTTCCAACAGTGTTTCCCAAAGACGTCGGCAACAAACTGGTCAATTGCCGTTATTGTTTAATATTTGGTTAAAGCCTTTTATCGAAGACTTTTGCATGTACAGGCATCCGAAAATGAAAAATCAATGAACTGCCCCTATTGTCTGTCCAGATCAATATTTCTTTCATCTCGCAACGTTTAACAGATTGGTTTCGGATGATTATTCTACACGGAATGCTTTCTAAAATAAGAACCATTGGAAATGTTTTATGAAGAGTAACCATTCCCCAAGACAAACATATGCTGTTTTTATTGCAATGTTTTCGTTTAATGTTGCTCTGTACTAGACCATTCCATTATTGTCCTAAGTGTGCATCGAATCAAAAGTGTTTCTTTTCTAACACATAAACACGAGATTGGATTACAGAAAAAGGGTTTTACTGAATAATTGAACCGTTATGATTGGTATTTGCGTAAATTGGCGCGTATTTCAAAACTCTGCTCACTAAGTTTATTCATTGATAGGGCGATTACTTGCGACTTATTCTTGAGTTTTCTTTTTCTGCTATCCCAAAAAACTAAAATTAAAACAAAAATAATGAAAGCCAGAATAGCATTTGGGGACTGCTTGCGCTTTTTGTAAGGATACGGAGTTTTCATTTCGTTTAATCCCTCTTTAAAAATAATTATGAATTTTGTAAATGAAAAGTTGTCATAAACAGCGCTTGTTGGTACCATACTTTGCAAACACAGAAAAGCAAACAAATCCTCGAAACTTACTCGCACGTGGTAACCATTAAAACCTGATTATTTTTACATCAGAAATTTAGAACACATGTTAAAGTCCTTTTCCAAAACGGCCAAATCATGTCGAATGTTTTGAATGCAATGTAAGGAAAATAGAAGAAATTGTTTGCTGCATGCAATTCCTCCTCGTATAAAATCGTATTCAACATACATTGAATTATTAAAGTTATTTCTTAAAATGTTCTGTGTATACTAGATCTTTACTGATGTACCAACTTTGCATCATAAAGAATCCCTCAACAGGATATAAAGGGAAAGGTTTCAGTGTTTCCTTCAGCCGTCATGCGTAGCGACAAAACGGTGAACAGCCCCCGTTTCCTTGTTCCGTTAGAATATTTTCAAACTAACGGTAAAAACTCCAAAAATCCCCGACGAAAAATCGATAAAAACAGGCGCTGAATCCCGTTGCTGGGGGATACCGTTAGAAAGATAATCAATAATGGGGCTCGCGGCCCTTTTATTTCATATTTTGTCAATAATTCGGGTATTTAATTCTTGTAACAGCGTGCCGCGAACAAAGGACTGGTCTGGCGCCCAGATTCCGAAACATTTGTAGAGGAATTTTAGAGAACAACGGATGGAGGTATGTGGGAAGTGGATGTTTATTTCAGTTTTCGTGTGTGTTTCTCTGACGTGCTAGTTTCCCATTAAGTTTTATTGTGACTTAAGTTAGCTTAATATACACGATTAATGGAGATTCGTTGACAGTGTGCGAAATTGCGTTTTTATTTCGAAAGGATTAACTCGATAAATGTAGATAACTTGGTAAATATTGTTTTATGTGAACATGTTCCTGGTAAGTAAACGTGTATACTGCTTTGAATTCTTCCGTCTTAGACTAGAGCTTAGAGTCTTATACTGAATATAACTGTAATCGAAAGAATGTGTTACCCACGATTAGCATATGTTTGTAAGGCGGGTTGATTTAGGACACACATGTTTACGAAAGTGTCCAAAACATTGTTAGTTAATATATATCGTGTACAACAAACGGTAAACCGTTCCTCCACAAGGGAAATCTTTACGGAAACAAAATGTAACTAACATCAGACGAAAGAAATTGCATGAAAAATCAAGGAATGCTGTAAGATAAGTAAAGACTAAGTGACACGGCGTAGAATCCCATATAGCTAACGAGAAGGAATTCTTACGTGTAAGTACAGTCGAGCCTCGGTTATCCGAACACATCCGTTCCCAACAAAATTTCCGGATTAACAAGTCATCCGGACTAATGAAGCAGGACCTGGTCTTATACACATTAAGACATAAATGGACTATATATATGTGTATACTTATAACCCTTTACAAAACGCAAAATTTTCGATCGTTTGCAGACGACATTTCCAAACGTGATACAATTAAAAAATAATCTTCTGATATGGCATAAAAAATTGTTGGAAAAGGAGAAATTGCTCAAGACGAGCAATTTTCCCTTTACCCTTAATGTTTTCTAAAGTCGTCTGCAACAAACTGGTAAAATGTTGTAAGTGGTTGGTAATTGGCTTTACAAATTACTACAAATAATCCCGTTCCCTTACAATTTCGTTCGGATTGCGAGACATCCGGATAAACGGAGTCCGGATAAACGAGGTTTGACTGTATAGAAATAGTAATGTCGAGTATAGTGATCAAGGGGGTTGTTAAATCGCTTTCAACAATATGTTCTCATCTCCTGTACTTAAAGCGGGATACATGTACAACCGTGTTTATTTGATACCGGGACTGAAGTTTAGGAAATTGAATAAACCTATGATGTTAAAGATGTGCACAATAAATCATCCACAGAGGAAGTGTAAGAAAAAAGTAACCTAATAGGTTTTGACAGATATTTATTGTAATAATCGTCATCTGCTAATACTTTGGGATCCAAAAAAAACTTGTTTTCCATCTATACATGCAATACGCCGAGCATCACATGTTTATTCCCTTGCGTTTGTCAGGTCTTTTTCAAACATTCTAGATTTCATGTAAATGAACAATACTTTTCGTCACACCAATCCATCAACCCTTAACCGGACGCCACATTCGCGACTGTCCCAAATTGAAAGAGTTCGCAGACGACATTTCAATATGTGATATAATTGAAAAATAATCTTCAAATCGGTCAGATAACAGTGTGGGAAAAGGGTAAAAGTCGTCTACAACCAACTGGTCAAATGGCGTAATTGTTTGGTAATGGGTTAATTCAATTCAAACAACAAAATGAGACTGATGAAGAGAACAATACTAAGCTTTGTCCATCCCGATTCCATTGATTTAGGGTTGCAAAATCGATTCGAATCGGTTTCTCGGAAACCACCGGAAATAATTGGCCGCCCATGCGCACTGGGACCATCGACTCAAACTGACAACAGACCCTCGGTCTGTTAGGTTTCATGAAACAGATTAAGTAAACATGCATCCGCTAACAGATGGCTCGTTGTAAACTCGAACACACTTGGGTGAGTGAGCTTCGGTTGATGCAGCGTGAAATAATTCAATCATTTAGAGTCTTGTGAGTTGGAAGTGAACACAATCTTAACCTATTACCAAACAATAACGACACTTAACCACTTTGTTGCAGACGACTCTAGAAAACATTGCGGGAAAAAGGAGAAATTTCTCGTAACGAGCAATTTCTCCTTTTCGCACAATGATTACTGCTATATAAGAAGATTATTTTCACATTTCATCGCATTTGGAAATGTCGTCGGCAAACCCCTTCAATTTGGGATGGTTGAAAATTTGGCGTTTGGTAAAGGGTTTACAGGAATAAAATCATTGAGTAGACTGCTCGTATACCCTATGTTGTGGGTTCTCACTTGTTTCTAGGTAGGGGTACACTCGAGTAATGTTTATCTAAATCAAACGATTTAAGCCTGGGGTAAGGAGCGTATATGAATGTAATTCTCAAATAGAATCGCCAAACCTATGTTGTGGGTATACACTAGTCTCTAAATATTCCTCCATACAAGATGTACTTCAGTATAACACTTATTTTGCCAAACCTGTAAATGTAATCCAATTTGTTATTGAATAAGCAGTAGCTTAGTCAGACATATTTTGCTTAGCATCTATTGAAGGGGGTCACCAGGATATATGAATAGGTGATCTGGCTGTACCAATGTAACTTTAATACATTAGAGAATGTTCTAATGACAGGAAAAATGATTAAAAATACATGACGAATACAACATTTTACTGTTACCGAAACTTCCATAGCCAGGCCACGATCGTTCATCGACGAGAGCACCATTTTTGCGCCAAAAGTAAATTAAGCGAATAGATGATTATCTTTGATCAGATAACGTGGTATTTAAGAAATCTCTGTAAGAGACGAGTTGTCAATTGAATGGACCCGCCTGTTGCTCTAGAAATTAATTAATCTTCTTTTGATCGCGCAATGCCCCTCGCCCATTTTATTCTGTTGCGCGGAACAGTTGTTTCGAGGTGAAATTTGCATGTCGAAATGAACCTGTCTCTTTTAAGCAGAGGTTATTGGGGTCGTGGGGCCTTTTTTATTCTGTATTTAACCCTAAGAATTCTGGGTAAAATTGTTAAAATATATTTTTGTGTCGTCTGCTATCCCAAACCTTAAATATCTGCTTAATTTTGATGAAGATAGATACTCAGAGTAGCAAACAGGTTGGATCACAGGCCAGTCGCCAATGCTCTTTGGATTTTTCCGATGATCCTTGAACTCGCTTTTTCGACATCTCAACACGCATCAATGGCTCGAAGCATTAAGGACATTTTGCACGTGCGTTTATTTATGATAATAAGTTTTACTAGTTTTTTGTCCCCCCCCCCTCCGGTCGAGTATCCGGGGCGTTTCCCTACCTCCGGGGTTGACAAATGATCACCTTCCCTACCTGACATGGACTAATTGTATGGATACAGCAGTGGGCTAGGTTCTTAGAGGCCGACGTATAGGGGTCTATATTGATTAATGACCGTTTAGCGAATGTCATTTGTCAATCAGACTTGGTTCACTCAGGCTCCTTAATTTAACCCTTATAGAGCTGGAACCGACTTCATGCTTATGCAAACAGGTTAGATCCAGGCCAGCCGCCAAATAAATTGGCGGCTTGCCTGTGATCCAACCTGTTTGCTTCTCTTAGTATCTTTCCTCATCAGGATGAAGCAGATATTTGGGCTTTTAGAAAGAAGAAGGCAAGAATAAATTTTTATAAAATGGCCCGGCACCCTAAGGGTTAATGATGTTAAACAAATCTATCGCCTAAACCGATTTCCTTTTTTGTAGTGATATCCGATACTTTTGTCGTTTCATTTCATCTTCTTTCATCGTCTTTATGGGTAACCTATCCGTGATTGATATACATTGCAGTTTGACTGAACCGGAGGGATTCTTCATAGACATAGACACATGTACTGTTATAAAAGCCTGTAATTATTTTGGGTTCTAGACTCCCGGAATACTTATTTGATAACAAAGAAGAGTTCAGGGACATATTGGCTTAGAAAGATTATCAAACAAGTTATTATCATTTTTAACAATATGCTTCTAGAATGATTTTCCATCAAAACAGATAGAGTTCCTTACAGTGTCGTGATAATCTTTTCTATTTTCAAATGAAACTTATAGCTGTATTAACTTTGGTTCTTCAAAAACCTAATAAACACGTTTATTAGGTCTTTGGTTTCTAATACTTCTCTTGAAAGAAAACTTTTGCCGAGGTGTTGCTATCTATGTATGTCCTTTGATTAGGCCTATTATGTTTTGATTTTGTAACGGCTATAGATATGCTTTTTGCTATCTTATGCACGAATAAGATTGAATTAAATTGTATTGAACTAATGCCAGCAGAGACGTTTGTTATATAAAGGAAAGAAATTGCCCAGATTAATCAATTTGATAGTTCGTCTCAATAAATTGTTTTAAAATAACGAATATATTTGTCTTGCCCATATCTTGTCATCTTCTAGTACTTTATAATTTAAGATGAAGCAAAATTCTGAATACTTTTTTCAATTTGAGAGAAACATACATGCGTGAGAATTTTTCACGTTTGCAAGAATCAGTTTTAAAAGCCTTTCTGAGGAGAACCCTAAAATCAGTGGACTATTCGACAATTGGCAAAATGTTACCTGAGCAAGCGGAAGTGAGACGTCAAGAGCTCTGCGATTTTCCCGCTATTATTTCGCCATTAATCTCTGTCAATCAGGGGTCACTTCTCTCAATGACCCTTTAATAAGAAAAGATGACCACTAAATAAGAAGATGTCCGGTGGTCAAGCCAGCAATGTCCCTCGGACGATCCGGATTAACTGTCAGTTTCAAGTCCCCGTGATGTCCTTCCATTGAAATCGCCGTATATTTTATTGAAACTTCATTTACATATTGTCCGTGCCTAGTGCACGAATACCGTAACTGACCAATGGTTGGTCAGGAAGCTAAAGCGTTATTGACCATAGAGTCTTTGTTTAGTGAAGAGCTCTTGACGGTTTCTGTAAATGGTACAGGCTTCACGATTTTAATATGATTTTATCGGCCATCTCTCGATGTAACGTTATGAAATAATTAAAGTGAAGAGGCTGACTGTTCGGAATAATCTGGGAACGAAAGGAGATTTTGAATGGCCGAGTGTCAAGTTTCATGTGACCCCATTTTCGACTGGTCAGTTACCCTTTCTGGACCTTTCCCAAATGAAGTCTTCGGACACGTTCACATTCCAGCATATCTGCATTTATTAATATATACTGTGGTTGTAAATAATATGGGAAGATGAAACGTGTTTTAGTATCTTTGTGAATTTATTTAGTATATATAAAGGGACAAATTTGTCTCCATATCGGACAATATTTATATATATGTATTCCACCTGTATCGGTTTGTAATGTTCATGCAGATACATCAGGAACTGTTGTAGAATATTCTAACGCAGTCTACAAATTTCAACATATATTTGAAATTGGTTTACATGTTGGTGATGCTTTCAATTCAGACCAATACACACTCTTTTTCTCTCTCGTAAAGAGTTGAAACCGAAAATCGCAATTTTTAAGATTTCAATTCGCTTAAGTTTTCGATCTTCGGACGAAGCAAACCTGAATCCTCTCTATGAGGTAATTGGTCAAAAACACGAATTGTTCTCGTAATGCCGAGGACTTGTAAAATACGGCCATCATCACTTGGTCAGTAAAGGCTATTAAGTGACCACAGAAGGCTCTCGGGTTTCACAAAAGGGTCAGCGACTTGACCCTGTTCTCATATAATGGGCTCACTTGTTGGGGATGCAGACCCATCCCCCTCTAGAGCCCTTTAGAAAATTTAAAGCCCTCTCTCGGTTTTCACTCAATTTCGTTTTGGATGGCCCGCCATTAAAATTCCTTTTGAACGATCCGACAAAAAAATAAATGGAACTGCTTCACCCCAAAAGGGGTGTGAACACTTTACCAAACGCCAAATATTCGACTGTCCCAAATTGAAAGAGTTTGCAGACGACATTTTAAAATGAGATGAAATTGAAAAATAATCTTCTGATAGGGCAGAAAACATTGTAGGAAAAGAAGAAGTGCTCGTTAAGAGTAATTTCTGCTTTTCCCACAATGTTTTCCAGAGTCGTCGGCAACACACATAAATTCTGGAAGTTATTCCAGATAATGTACAATTCAAGAAGAAATAGCTTTTCTATAGAACAATAGACTATTCCAGAAGCCTTTATCAAAATCAAACTGCTCCGACCAAATTTATTCTTTCCCATTTTTCCTTTCTGTGTCTTTATTTTTGATGCAATTATTGTGAATATCTATATTGTTTATATTGACTACCATATTCATCGCATGTATTTATATAGGTATTACAAAGGGCTTGTGTGCTTGATTTTTCAATAAAAGTATATTATTTTATGTTGTGTTTATAGTCACTTATCGGATAGGACGATAAAGTCTATTACTTTCGTATTGAGTTGGAATTTCAAGAGAAACCATATGAATTTTGTAAAAATTGGCAAGTTCTTCATGTGAGAAAATATAGTGTATTTTGTCTTGACAATACGAAAAAAGAGAAAATGAAATATTAAAAAAGTAAACCCCAAAATACATCTCATTGTAACCCAGCTAGTGTCCCTTAGGGGTCCCTATTAGGGG
Source organism: Cerastoderma edule (assembly GCA_947846245.1). Taxonomy (NCBI): domain Eukaryota; kingdom Metazoa; phylum Mollusca; class Bivalvia; order Cardiida; family Cardiidae; genus Cerastoderma; species Cerastoderma edule. Next base: position 34,942,311 of record OX401408.1, on the reverse strand, counting down.
TCCCTAGTGATCCCAGATCCTTATTTGATGGATGGCCCTTTCTCTAGGGGTAAAACACGACCTTTTGACAGATTGAACGATAGTCCTTCTTGATTAGATTATGTTCGATTCATTTGGCCCCTTGGACTCGGGGCCAGCGCATATCGGATTGCCTGGCCGTTACCTCCCGGACCACACATTGGTGAGATAGGAGGGGAGAAATGTGATGTAATCAGAATGGAAATATTTATCTTTTCCTAATGAAAGTTGTCGATGCGCCTCAAACAACATTCGTGCTTAATGAAAGTCATTTCTTAGCCCAAACAGATTTCCTTTTTTTTCAAAAGTGGAGAACGAATTTGCATTTCATATTCAAGCTCTTCGATTTACTGATGTTCAAAATATTAGTAAAAAAATGACTAACAACAGTTTAATGTTACCTTTTCAAAATGAAAACTTCAGAATTAAAAGCACATGGAAATGATGAGTTAATGAAATACCGAATTCACTACAGAGATGTGTATATAAGCTGCATATCCCTCTTTCAAACTTCTGTATTGTTTGTGCAAATCCTAATAAGTGGGTACTCATTAGAATCGTCTGAGAACCCACAACATAGGACTTGTCTAGTATTAATTAAAAGATTGTATGCGAAGACCCCCATGTATGCTTTTTATTTATCGATCTTAGATAATTAAGTTTTACACTTCTGGACGAAGATATTGTGTTAAAACTTAAAAGTAGAGTTGATCGGCTTCGGCAAGTCTACACCTCGTCTCAAATTAAGAGTTTTTGAAAGGACATTTTGGCGCTATTTTTAGAAAAGTACGGCATTGCGCCACAAAATACAAATTGTACTTCATAGACGTTTACCAAGAAATGTTTTTATTAGGTGAAACAAGTGAAAACATAGAACCATAGAATAAAGGAAAGCGGCGAAAATGTGTTCCATATGTTCCCGATTTATTTCTATCAATATCGAATCGTCCTCAAAAAATCAATTTCAACCTGTTTCCCACACTATAGTGCAAAAAGCACGTGGAGAATAGCCCCAGCGATGTGATAATTAGTACCTGTTTATAGCTGTCAATCAAATCGACCAACATCAATTGATGTCTAATTGGTTACGGTAATATCGACTGTCATAAAAATGACGTCATCTACTGTCCGATTACGTCATCTTTTGTATATTTCTTATTGTCCGTTAACTGATCGATATCTAAACGGAGCCGGGCGTTATTTTTTACCTTCTCCGTATCGATATATCTTCATATTGGTTGTTGTGACGGTTCGATTTGATCCGATTGACTTTTGACATCGAGGTATTGAAGATTCATTTAGCGCTGATGCTTCGATCTGAACGCATCGTGACAGTTTGTTGACTTTAGTTTGGCGATATGTGTATGTAGACATTGACATGTTCTTGTATTGTTTGTTATCCAGTTTTATGGATGTAAGCATATGTAAGGTAACCATATATTTTTTTTATTTATGTCGTTTTAATCGCTATATATTGAAACCAGGCGATGATAATAATTTGTCGTAAAGTGTTTTTAATGATAAGGCACATGGCTTTACATTTCTACTTACTTTCTTGTGTTTTTCACAGATATTTTAACTTGTTTAAGTTTATTTCAATAGAAACAAATTGTCTTGTTTTCACTTATTGTAGGTTTCCAAGAAAAAGAAATTTTTTTAAGTAGTGTTTTTTATTTTGTCAATTTTAGACTTCACAGTTCATATTTGAAATCGATGCGTTTTCTATCTATAAAAAAATGGAAATGGGGAAAACTATATAATTGCACATCTTTTCATTCATCAATGAATTATTAAACTCCGCAAATTACCTTTCATATCAATAGATGGTCAACTTAACGTTTAATAACAGTAAAGTAGAGCTACCACAGCCCTTTGCTTTGTAAAACTTCTTTCTAACCGCTATACATTTCTAAAACAACTTTGTGAAACAATCTGAACTACTTTAAATAAGAGTAGGGACATTTGCCGTTATAAGATTAAAAATGGCAGTGTCATATTTTTAATAAGAAACAATACGGCGTCCGCATATATGACGATGTTCTAGAAGTGTCAGCGAACAAGGGAGATCAATGGTATTTTAGAGTAATTTACGATTGAAGATTTACCTCCCTTGATTGATAGAATTCCCTCCTTCCAGGGGATCGTTAAAAAACTTGCCTGGTCCAAAAGCAAAAGCGCCTGCATACGACATATGAATAAAAGGAATATCCATAGTGTTGTATCTATTGTGTAAGAAACCATCGTGACAAAATGATAAATTGCTCGTAAGAGCAATTTATCATTTTGTCACGGTGGTTTTCCGCAAAACATCTGCTAAAAAATGCCAATGTGAGGTTTTATTGAGTAAAGTTAAGAATAAAGGAGAATCCTTGTTTAAGAATAGACATTAACATAGAAGTCCAATCACCTGCGTCGTCTAATCGGGTTACGTTATCTAGTCGGTGTCTTCAATCGCTAATTTACGAAATAATTAACCGACTGAATGTGAGTAACAGCTGATGATGACGATGCAACCGCCCTCTAGAATTATTAGCGAAACTAATATGCATCTTTTACCCCTAAAGGAGACTTGTGACTAGTTCACATAGAAGGCCACAGTGGACGACAAAAGTCAATTGGATAAAGAATTTACCTAGTTTAAACTTATTCATTTGAAATCGTGATGGACGCTTGAGGCTTTTTAAATTCATTCTCGAGAACTGTTTCCTGGATTTCTGTAACCGCTAATCGCGCCAGTGTTTGGGCTAGACCCAGTATTTTGATATTGACCTCGCCGATAAAGAGGATCGAACCCGCGACCCTCGGTGTCAGAGGTCTACGAGGTCTTCGCTCTTCCTCTACATCACTGTTGCCCACGATATCCAAAATATGAATTCTGTTTTATGTGAGGAGATAACTTTGAAAGAATTTGTGTACATGTTTATTTATAAGACTTTGTTTATATGTACGGAAGAGGAGAGGAAGAAATAGGAGAGAGAACGAAGAGAGAGTGAGAGGTAGAGAGAGAGGGAGAGAAAAAAAGAGAGGAAGAGAGAAGTGAACGAGAGATGTATCACGTTGACAATTCATTATTTTGTAAATTTATCATTTAAAATGACGATGTACTGTATTTGTATAAGTCAAATGAAATTATTCTTATTCTGATTCTGATATCATTTACAATTCATCTTGAAGAACCAGAGTGACAAAAAGCAAACTTTTTACATTAGTTTCTAACAGCTGATGAGTCCAAGCCAGTGGCTTAGTAATTCATCCTCTTGACGCAATGGTTCTCTCCCGCTAAATATGCTATAAAAAATGCTTTTCTATTCATGCTCTACTTTGTTGTCTGTTGTTGCTTTCAATTTTTTTATCAGTCACACATTTCCATACGATTGAATATGTTAAAAGACACATGTTTGTTCATCAATTCTATACCAACATCATTTTGGGCATCAAATGATGTAAACGAAGACTATATAGTAACTGACGCTTATTCTTCGCTCAGACGCAAAATACAACATCTCTTTCGTTACAACGAAGGGAGATACGATATCTAGGCTTTACGTTATAAAAAAAGTCGGTTTTAGAGCAGCTGATATGTGTAACATCATGTCACGCAATTGGGCAGATGCAAATTAGATAACAGCGAAGAAAAGATATAGTAAGATATAACGATAAAGAGATATAGTCACTGCGTCGGTCCCCTTCACCCCTTTCCCAAACAACAAACTTTGGAAGTCCCAAATTGAAAGAGTTTGCAGACGACATTTCAAAATGTGATGAAATTGGAAAATAATCCCACAGAAAACCTCGTGGGAAAAGGAAAAATTGCTCGTTACGAGCGATTTCTCCTTTTCCCACAAGGTTTTCTAGAGTCGTCTTTAACAAAGTGGTCAAATGTCGTTATTGTTTGGGAAAAGGTTGACGATTCCCTGTTTATCTCATAACGAGCAATTTCTCCTTTACCACAATGTTTTCTGTCCTATCAGAAGAGTATTTGTCAATTTAATCACATTTGGAATGTCGTCTGCAGACTCTTTCACTTTGGGATAGTCGAAATTTTGGCGTTTGGTAAAGGGTTAAAAGCAATAGAGAATTCACTATAGGACATAAAGATAGTACCCATGCAATGGTTCATCGTTATTCCTGACGCTAGATCGCCACGATGTTTGCAGAGTTGTCCGAAATGCATCTCGGAAACCTCTGCAAACATCGTATGCGAATGTGCGTCCGAAATGATACGTAAACATATACACATCTTTCACCTTAAAAATAATAATCAAAGTTATAAGAAAGACTCATGTGGAAAAGCACAGTGGATGAATACGCATTGAAACCCATCAGACAAATTGAGAACTTGTTCAGCACCAGTAAATGTCCATTTTGCCACAAATCTATAAAAAGTATCGTTGGAGAATTTAACACTGACACCCTGCAGACAAAATTTGAACTTTCCAAGCACACATTAAATCTCCATTTTGCCACAGTGTTATTTTGTAAAAGGACCTTTGAAAAATCAATTCCAGATGAGATAAAAAAAGCAGATCTATCAGATTCTTCATCTTACTGGATAAAAAGCTACATGTATCTTGACGCTACTTTGGTTTCAGATCCCCAGATTATTTCAAGATTGGCGTCGAGTTAATTCGCTCGGCCCGTGGCCCTTTGTCTTTACCCAATTAACTGAATTCCCCACCCTTTGTAAGCCACAATACCAATGTAGATTGTTCGAACTGAGAAAATAAACATTGGCGGAATTTAACATCTTACTTTAAAACCATCGCGATTCCAGTTCTGTACAAGCTATCAAAAGTAGCTGCGTTTTAAGCATTGCTATGTTTCACTTATTTTTTTTTTTATTTCGTTTTTTAGACAAAAAATGCTGAAAACGAGTCTGGTGATTTCTGAAGAAAATATTTGGTGATGAATAGAAAAGAAACCATTTGTAAATACCTTCTCTCAGTATGTCTAACTGGTAGTTAACTAAAACAGAATTTCGAATAAACGGGCTTGAAAGGGGGAGTTTCCTCCTTCATTTGTGAAGAGGTTTAGGGCTGTTCAATTTGGGATGTTCTATCGCTGAAATTGTAGAATTAGGAAACCAAAAGTTGGTTTGACTTTGAAATTTTGGGAGAACTGCATGATTTTAAATCAATTTCAGATTGGCGAGGTGCCTTTAATAGGCTCCTGTTATATAACGTAAAAAAGATCTGAAAAATGTTGGCAGAATAGTTGAAAAAAGGTTCATTTTCGTCCATAACTTATTAACATTTGCAATTCCACATATTGTTCTCTAAAGCTTTAATCGTGTTGTTGCACACACAAACTATGTACTCAGAAGTCGGAAACACCACAAACATCATATGGAGGAAATGGATAGAATTTCAAACGGGGATAGAGAAAAAAATCTCATGAAATTATTACATAATAAAGTAACTTTATACCGTAGACGTAAGGTTATCTGATCATAACAGCCCATTATTTTATCCTTTACACTTTCTGTCGTTTTAGTTAAACATGTTAACCACAAATGATCTGTGAATTAAAAAAGTGTCTCGTTATTTTAAGACGATTAGAATATGATAAACTGTCACCATTTGGAACCAGTATTGATAAATCACAAAGATATTGTGATAAAAGTAATAACGCACAAAAAGAGAAACCTAGCTTTCGCCATTATTGTTATGCAGTAATTAATATAATAAAGGGAGGTTGGAGCAATATTTTCCTCGTTTTTCAATCAATCACATTGTGTCAAAACTCATTGAAAGGAAGCCACAAGAGATACAAGCTTATTACCATTCAAATTGCTTGCATAATGGACAAATATGATGTCATATTTGATATACGAAGCCATAAAATAGATGACAAAAAGCAGGACCGTATGCTATAGATGTGAACAATCCTATGTCGTTTTCTTTATTTGAAAACAAATTGTGTCTCTTCGTTAAGTTGAATGACAATAATATGGCGATAAATGTGTTGTAATTCCGCAATTTTTTGGACGCCCAATCGCCCACAAAGTTTGCAGAGGTGTCCGAAATAAATTCGGACACCTCTGCAAACGTTGAGGGTGATTGTTTGTCCGAAATATTGCGGAACAGTCAGGCCTGACTCAGGAATATTTATCCCAAAAAATGCAGTAAAAGAAATTACATACTTCTATTGGCTTGCATGTTTTATGTGTTAGTTTTGGATTTGTCCTCTCAGATTACTCGACTATTTTTTTAGTCCCCCAACTAAGTTACACAGAAAGGAAAATAAAGCAAAAAGAAAAAAAAACATAAAAGAAAGACAAAATAAAAAAGCAGACAAAAGAAAAGAAAAGAAACAATGTCGACACTTCTATTGTGATCCATCGATAAGGGTCCATGCGCATGTATGTAGACGCGTGGATTCGATACCGAAAGGACCCCATAAAACACTCAACACTCTGAAAGAATGCAAGCGATAATGTCTGGTTGAATACTGCCATCTATCTCTACATCAAACGAGCTTTGGAAAGCAGCAACAATGAGTTGAAGTCTCCACGGCATGTGTTTATTCCCTCTGCATTTTTTATTTCGCCGCCTGACAATAGAACTGTATCGCAACGATGGGTTTGTTCAATAAAAGTGTATGTCATCCATTTTCGTGGAGATCTTAACGTTGTTTTGCACCGATCTGGCAATACTTTGTAGCAGCGCAATTGTCGTTTTGTGAATAGGTTTCGACTTTCTCTCCTCACCATTTCGCTTAAAGTGGTTTTCTTAATTGACAAAAAACTTGAATTGAAAGAACGATGTGGATAACATTGCCGGCGAAATTGACACAAGCTTACAAACTGAAAACATTGAAGGACTTAGGAACATTCCGTTTGCAATACTTTTACTCCCTTTACTTTATGTTTTTTGTTTTCTTGAACAGGACCTTACGTCTATCCCTTCAGATAAAGATAAAGATAAACACCGTTCAAATTCAATGCACCACACGGTATGGATAAATCAGGTTTAGAAACATATTCGCAAAAGAAACTGTTCATTACAACCGAGTCAAAGGTTGCGGGCTATTTATGTAAAAAGGTTAATTTAGATGCTAACCGAGGGAAATTCGGATGAAACATACACCGTTTAATTGACACCTGTCTGTGAACGGGTGTTTTGGGCCAACCCAGTTCGTGTTTATTTCGAGTCAGGTGATTCGGATACATTTCTCTATTAATTGGCACGCGCAAGAAATTTATTTCATACAACGGGTCAATCATTAAAGTGCCATTTCTATTTTATTCTTGAGATCTTAATCTGATCCCACCGAATAGTTTCTTTATGAATAGTATTTGAATAAAGAAAAAATTGCATGAACATAGCATGCAGACCTTGAAGCATATCGCTATTTACCGACACTTTGTAGCATCCCAAATTAAAAGATTGACGGATGACACTGGAAAGTATTATAAACGAAGTTGGGTACAGTTGTTTATTAATACGAAATTTCTGATTTGACAATGAAATCGACCCATCGTGGTATATTTGACGTGTGCAAATTAAAATCAACAGCAAACAACAAAAACAAGAAGGAATAGCCCCTATAGCAACAAGCGTATAAATCTAAAACATATTCAATAGTCATCGGAAAAGGTTATTGGAAAAGAGAGTTGTTAATGGGTATTCAAATGACCGCTTTCATTACTGGTTCATTTAAGTTTTTAAATTAACTAACTCGTATCGAATGGTATTGTGTAAAATAATCGAAAAAAAGAGAAATGAATATCGGGACAGTGTTTGCGTTACGCTTTCATAAAATAATTAATAACTGGTCAAACTGAAATGTGAAATTACAAGGCAGTGTCGAAAGTCCTTCATTTCTAAAAATTTATAGAACAAAATCATTTATAGATATTTATATTTTCTCGTTCCAGAAATAAAGATGAATGATAACCAGCCGAGAAATAGTATAAAGAACAAATTGGATTTAACGATGGATTCAAACCACCTTCAGTTTGCAGAGGTTGGCTCTAGCATGGAAGTCGACAATATGGACGTTAAAACAGAGAGTATAGAACCCCACGACACACACAGAACATGCATTGGGACGTTTACAACTGGTGGACTCCGGAAGTTTACAATTAGTAATGACACAAGAGATAATACTGCGGCGGAAAGCAGTCAGTGTGAACCAAACAATACTGCGAGGGGTTGTTCTGTGGCAAGTGGTAGTGTAGTAAGCACGACGGACCGGATTATGGAGTGTACAAGTAAGGAATCTGGAATTCTGAACACGTCTGAAAGCGAAAGTACGACCTGCGTACTCAGTAAAGCGCTGAAAACGTTGGTGAACAAAGACTACGATATGATCACACCACCGAAACCAAGGTTAAAGAAAGAGGAACCAGTGAAAAAGGAGAAAAAGTTTCCGTTATTCCGCCCGTATGATCTCGATGACCGTAAACCCGAGGTCGCGTCAAAGCGCCCTGTACTCCCAACAGAGTCGCCCATGTTGTTACGGTCAAACTATCTCAACAACAACTCATGGTTGATAGAGAGGCGGAAGAAATCGGAGGCGCTTAGCAATCAAGTTCAGAGTCGGTCTTCAAACTATGGAGTTGTTCCATTCGCTGCAAGCCTTCCATCAATGCCAAGTTCGCCTGAAAGACCAATACAAAACGCATCTCCTGATGTAAACATAATGGATGCTTCTGATAGACAAGAACTGCTATGCAGTGATAATCAAAAAGCTACGATGCCTGTAAAATGTGAAGCGCTAACAAAAGCGGACACGGTGTGCGTCGATAAACTTGCGTATACGTGCGCTCCTTTACCACAACCTTTACAATCGTCAACACCAAAACGACCAGAGTGTAACACACGGCCACACGCCGCTAATGTGCTGGACAACAACAGACTTCCTTTCTCTAAATACATCTCGCCTAACATCAGTGTTGACAGTCAGAGAATACCTCTTCAGAATGGGACACCGGCCTTTAACACCTTCCAAGAGGTAGGACTTCCTGTTATGACATCAACACCGGAAGTTCCATTGATGACGCATGCGCGGTACAATTCTGAAGATGGACACAGACTTCCGCTTAAGCACAGCTACAAGCACAGAATGCTAGCGGCTGGCCAGCGACCTGAAAGGGCGATTACACCTGTCCGTCACGGTAACCCAAAGTCCCGGGAGACCAACGTAAAAGAAAGATTTAGGTCCTTAAGTTGCCCTCCAACTACTAAAGTTTCAGATTCCCCCAGGTTGTCCGTACAGCAAGATATGGCTACACAACTAACACGCCCCTCGTCCCTCGCACAGTCTATGAAGAATCTTACCAACAAGGGGATGTATTCACAGTCCAAGGAATCCATCGTCGAGGCAGTTAAGGAAACTTGGGCTCTACACCATTCCAGCGTTAAGAACCAACCGACAGCCATTGCGAAAGGGACACACTCGCTTCCGTCTTTCTCTACATTTAAGAATCATTCTTTGTTGGTAAAACCAAACCGGAGGTCTTGGACGGAGGACCTCTCGGGGTTGACCAGGTCACGGACCCCACGTGATGAGGTAGGTCACGTGAGGAGCAAAAGCGCGGGAATGGACGTGAAACCGTTTAAATTACCCATTGTTAATGTAGTCGAGCCACTGAAGACGACGATTCAACACAAGAATGTGGGTGAGGGTAGTCATGAAAGCCGTGGTCACGTGACGACAAACGAAGCGAACAAGGCACAAGGTCAAGGCCTGTTGCCTGAACGAAATGCATCTTATTACCAGGGCAGTTCTTTTGGCGCTAAAATTCAAACCGAAACAGACTTTGACGTTAAGCATCCGCGGTCTTGGCATACTCCACCCGGAACCCCGTCTTCTGCGGGCAATCACGTCTCTCACCCATCTACTAGTCAAAACGAAAATAGCGGGACTTTCACTTCCGGTTTCTCTAGTCAGAGTGGTTCCCGGGATTACTTCTACGGCAGGGACCATATCCGTCCTAGCCAAGCGACAATGTATCCATACAGTCGGGATATCAAGCGCTACCACGAACATCGCGTAGGGCTAAAACAATCCACAGACAGCATCGGGCATATTTCCAACATCAAAACAGACTCGAAACATTTCCCCGCCGGTCCAATTCACGGACATCATATCTACCGAGACCCTTACCCCATGGGTGGATATTCCAGGGTCGGGTCCCAGCCTTCCCCAGCAACAAAACCCTCGGGACTCAAACATCCGGGGATGTTAGACACACTCCCCAGCCATCGGTACACGCACAGTACGTATGGCGGGCAGATGGTGCAGCACCACGCAATGTTGTCTCCGGCGCAGCAGGAGATTCGAACCTCGACGACCCACCAGATTAAGTCCCCGTTGGACGAGCCGCGGCGCCCTCTTGGTCAGTCAGTTTTGCAGAACCAGGCTCTTTTGACAGAAACGAAATTACCAATGGCCGCCATGATGATGATGATGATGAAGGTAAGGCTTATCGTCATGATTTGACCTTAATAACCCTTTTACCTAACGCTTAATTTTCGACTGTTCGAAATTGAAAGAGTTTGCAGACGACATTTCAAAATGTGATGAAATTCAAAAATGCTCTTCTAATAGGGCAGAAAACATTGTGGGTAAAGGAGAAATTGCTCTATAAGAGCGATTTCTCCTTTTCCAACCATGTTTTCCAGAGTTGTCTGCAACACAACGGTCAAATATCGTTATTGTTTGGTAACGGGTTAATACATGCATCATACCACCAGATGTAAGTAATCCAATCACATGAAGACGACAGCTACAAAAAGGATTACGTGTTCGTTTCTCCGTTTGCTCAAATGCTTTCCACATCAATGATGAAATTAAATCTCACTTGATGCAAGCTGTTTGTAAAATTGAGATATGCTGTTTAAAGAATCTAAAGTAGTAAGAGTAAATTTCTTACACATGTTCCATATGGGTCCTCTTCGTCAGTGCCGAACCAACATCTTTGAGTTTTGTAACGGCTTTAAAGGTTGTATTCTCCGTGTTATCTAATTATTCTATACAATACAAAGTCGAATTCTGGAAAATGCGTGCTTGCTGTACAAAATATGTCGCCTGACTACACTGGCAATCTAATTACAACGAATGCTTCCTTATTTTCAGAAACCTCAACAAGCAACAAACCCTGGGGTGGAGGTTATCAACGGAGGCTATGGTATAAAGAACCCGCGATTTTCGGCGCCCAAGGTGCAGGACTTTCCCGAGGAATTCAGTAAGTAATTCTAACATATTTCTCTATAGCTGGGACAATGGAAGCGTGCCAACGAATACATTTTGGCACATGTTTAATTTCAACATGAACGTTATGTATCATAAGATGTTTATCAATACATTACCAAACAATAACCACTGTTAACCACTTGGTTGTAGACGTCTCTGGAAAACATTGTTGGAAAAGGAGAAATTGCTCGTTACGAGCAATTTTTCCTTTTCCCACAATGTTTTCTACCCTATTAGAATATATGTTCCAATTTCATCGCATTTTGAAATGTCGTCTGCAAAATCGAATATTTGGCTATTGTTAAAGGGTTTAGCTGACTCTTGTACTAATTTGGCAGGTACATTTGTCATGCGAGAAATCTCATGTAATCGAACGATACTTTTGATATGGTACCAGTTAAGATCACATGTTTAGTTCTATACCATACAACCACCAACAAATAGTTCATCCAGGGGTAAATGTAAACTTAGGACAAACAGCTATAAATGTTGTACCAGTTGTCCACGACAGGTGCCTCTTAGAAACCCGACGTCAAGGTAAATCAGTCGAATTTGACTCACTTGAGCGAGTTTGTATCTTCACCCCATATTTGAAAATTGGGGATCGTTAAACCCTTTATCAAACGCCAAATTTTCGACTGTCCCAAATTGAAAGAGTTTGTTGACAGCATTTCAAAATGTGCTGAAATTGAAAAACAATCTTCTGATATGGCAGAAAACATTGTGAGAAAAGGAGAAATTGCTCATTAAGAGCAATTTCTCCTTTTCCCACAATGTTTTCCAAATTCGTCTACAACAAACTGATCAAATGTCGTTATTATTTGGTTATGGGTTAAAAAACCCGAACAATCGATCCAGGCCTGACGATTTGTAAAGGACATATGTCCGTTTACGACTTGGTCATGTGGTCGGCTGTCTGTCCGGAGTTAGGATGACCCCTGGTCGACCGTGGTTTATTTAGGAACGATTTAACTTCCCTTTTACCGACGCAGGCAGCCGTAACTGTATTACCGTAATTTTCCAACTGTCAACAAAACGTTACGGGGTCACACCATCTGCTGTTCGTTTCTCCGTCACGTGCCTATAATCAACACGATGACCTCTTCACGTAACTAGGGGTCAACGGCGAGAAGAGACGAGATTTCATTCGGATAACATTTGCTTCATTTGTTACCGATAATTGAGCAAATCTGTTGGTTGAACATTTGTAAAACGCGCGTTTTTTTGTCAGTCCAGAAACTTACGGATTTGTGATTAAGAAATTGTTCTAAGAATAGGCAAACTTTAATGTACATGTATGCTTACTAATTCGATGTTTACACTTTAAATATTCGCACTGATCGACTCATTTAAAGGTGCCAGTGTCTGAGTGATTGCAGGTGACTATAGAATTCGTAACGCCCCTTTCCCCCAGTCCGTCTCGATCGTTATAGACGACCTATCATTCAAATCGCCTTTCAGGACACTCGGACTCTAGAAACAGGTTTAAATATAAACCCTTAGAATGCTGGGTATCTTTTTTCTAAAAATTAGATTTTTGTGTCGCCTGCTTTCCAAAACCTTAGATATCTGCTTAATTTAGATGAGGAAAGATACTCAGATCGGCAAATAGGTTTGATCTCTGGCCAGCCGCCAATTTACTCGGCGGCTGGCCTCGATCTAATCTGTTTACATAAGAATGAAGTTGGTTTCAGCACTATTAGGGTTTTAAAGTCAATTCAGGCCAATTGTATAGCATTGATTTTTTTAATCAATTAAACTATCTTTGTCTACTGTACTGCGAGTAACATTCAGTTAAAACATCAACTAGTTGAAGGGAATCCTTGCTCTATCTGTTTCATTTGAAACCGAAATGCCTAATATTCACATTTTATTGTTTTCATCCGCATATGCTTACAATTTCGATCAGTTGCAAGGGCTTATATGAACTGATGGTCCATGGTCAAGTAGTATGAGCTAAATGTTTACAAAAACAGATGTATCGAATATGAGTCGTTAATCCTAAAGCTTTCCCATCGCAGATTACATTTGGGTTAAGATTTCTAAATTCAAGATTGTGGTTAGCGGAAGTTGTTGATTTACCTCCCCATCCGATAACCGTTACACCCACACTCTACAACCAGGACTGCATTGCCCGGGTCACGCAGTGTTGTCCATTGTCCCGGGTTTAAGCCCAGTTACAAAAGATCCTTTTTTAAAGAAAACCATCCATGCAATTCAAACACATTGTCCGTTAATCTTTCTTTTTTTTATCGATAGAAAATCCGTCTAAGTACCAATTTGTTACTTTCCCGCCTTTTGTCAACTCCACGGGTCCGGTGCAATGTAAGGGTCACGTGGATAAGGTGGTGGATTTACAAATCGAAGGACTGAGGCCCGATCCCTAATACCGGCCTTTAGCAACATGCTCTAGAAGATCAGTCTAATACTTGTGAATCCGAAACAAGCCATGATATATACAAAAATAAGATCGTTTTAACTGTCAAAAATATTAACGAAATGCATATTATTGCTGTGTTTCCATAGCAAAGAAAAAGAACTACAAATATCTACGCAAGACAATCACTCATGGTCTACATGATTGAAATATGGACAATTTTCAACGAATCTCTTCCAAATCTTGTCTTTTGGATTAATTAAGGTTGAAGATAAACTCTGAATTAACTGTTACGATTATCTGTTGAACGCCCGGTGAAAGCTTTTTTGTCAAGAGCACATTGTTCATATTTTCATACTTATTTAATATTACATTTTCTGAATAAAAATGCCCTTCAAAATTCTGTGTTTTGTATTGTTTCATTTCAAAGTTAGCCTTCTTTGTTCCTGATTCGTTGATTCGTTGATACATATTCATTAGAAGCGATCGAGATTTGACTACGTTATTCCTCTTTAATACGTTTTCCTCTCTCACCAAAATTCCTTTGCTATTAAAAGTACACACACACTTACAGGGTTTATATATACATACCTTGCTAATATATTCGTCAACAAACAACAAAATCTCGGTCACTTCGAAATTGACAAAAATCTTGCAGACGACAATTTACATGGTGCTAAATTTTGAAGATACTTTTCAGCTTGAAGGAAAATAAACATTGCTTGAAACGGGTTGAGCGATTTCTCCTTTTGAACCAATATTTTCCGCAAACGAGCAGAAGCTTTTCACATAACGCAACAACATATGTTCGAAACGATTAACCCATTACGATATGATAACGACAGTTGACCAGTTTGTTGCAGACGACTCTGGAAAACATTATGGAAAAAAGGAGAAATTGTTCTTAGCGAACAATTTCTCCTTTTCCCACAGTGTTTTCTACCCTATCAGAAGATACATTTTCAATTTCTTCCCATTTTAAAATTTCGTCTGCAAACTCTTTCAATTTGGAACAGTCGAAAATTGGGCATTTGGTAAAGGGTTAAGCAAGCCGGGACATATGAGCCCTCGCCATTAATTGAAATGTCAGATTAATACCCGAGTAGAATTCATGACACGCCCGCACTTTTTTTTACTTATCATGAGATTGATGAGAAATCTGACCGCTCCCTTTCGGGGCTCCCGTTTCTCGGGGCAGAATCCGAAACCGTTAACTTATCATGAGACCTTAAAGGGGCTTGTTCGTAATATAAGAAAAGTTAAAATCTAAAATGTAAATTTTATTGAAACAGTGAATCTTTTGTATAATTGTATGACATACAATTCAATGTCGCTATTCAAAGCATGAGCTATTCAAAAAGCGTCAAAATATGTATGTATTTAAGTCTATAAGCGCTAGATCTCAAAACCATTTCAACGCTTTTGAATTTAAATACACATTGTTTCACTGTATGTAGGCTATAAAACTTCAAAACGAACTGATTTTACAACACGATGGCTATTTTTCATATACGTATCACACAACTGTACAACTGCTGTACAATTTTTAAGAAATTTAGTTTTACCCTTCAAATTTCCTCGTTTCTATGAAGAAGCACCTTTAACCGCACAACCTCATACATATTGATGGGATTATATGACCCCCGACTTATGATCTTTATCTAATATATATGACCGTACAATATGTCTTTAGACGACCTCTCTACCCTGGTGTTTAAAGTACATAACTGAAAAATGTAAAGCCCTCGCCTCGTTTGATCAAATCCCGTTCAGACCAAGTTGTGTTCAGCTCTTAAAGCTCGTATAGGCAATTAAAAAATTCAAGGTCTCTCTGCATCGGTTATAAGCCTGATATTGCAATTCCACTGAAATACCATTGGCGCTACGAGAATGTAAAATCTAAATGTCTTTAGAAAAATATGTAATTATGGAACCTGGAAAAAAGCTTTATCTTTTACTATGACCACTTCTTAAACATCGCTGTTCTTTCGAATTCGGACCAATCGCATGAAAAATTATGAGATCTGTGGATTTGATATTCACACTCTCTTTCAGTAACCTGTGAATTATTCAATATACATTTATCCACATCATCGTAATGTGCGCTAAATGACCTTAGCTGTCGATGCGCCTTAAAACACCACATTTATCTATTCATTCATTCCCTTTCAGCTTCCGTGGACTCGTCCAAATTCGTGTGTAAGTTTTGCAAGAAGGAGTTTCACCTCCAACGGCTCCTAAACCGCCATTTGAAGTGCCACAGCGATTCCAAACGCTACCTGTGTACATTCTGCGGAAAGGGATTTAACGACACTTTCGATCTGAAGAGACACACGCGAATACATACAGGTAAATAGAAGTATATTTGATTATTCGAGCTTATTAACTATTCGTTTTTCGTATGATATCTACGGCGTCAATGATTTCGAATGTAACATGGTTTTGATTGCAATTTTCCTTTTGCAATTATTGAAAGAGGGATCAATTTTATTACATTATTACATTGCAGTGTATTTGGTTAAATAGGATGATTTGATCTTTTTCTCCTAGTATTTTAAAGAAAAGCTTTGTAAACATTTGGAAGACATTTTAGCTGTGCTGTTATGATATGTGAATAGATTGAAAAAGCATTGTGGCACAAGGAGAAATTGCTTGTGACAAGCAATTTCTCCTTTTTGCCACAATGCTTTTTTGAAGATCGTCAGCTGCAAGACGCAAAACTGTGGCGTTAGGTGGTAATGTGTTAAAAGAACATTGTATTCATTGTGAATTTTCACAGGCCCAATCAAAAGATATATCTCATGTTATTAGCTTCTTTTTGGTTTCCATTTGACTTGATTATGATATATTTTGATGATATATTATTGTGAATTTTAATAGGCCCAATCAAAAGATATACCTTTTTTTTCAAAAGGTATACCTGATGCTTATAAGTTCTTGTTTGTTTCCATTTGACTTGGTAAGCTGTTGACCCATCACTAAATGAATATAGTTTGTGTTGGACACCGGGTCTAAGTATTTTGATAGATATTTTACACCGGAACTCGCGTCTTTGTCGTTGAGGGTACGTGTACTTATTATTATACTAATGGTCTTACGATAACTCGAATTTGAATGGAACAGATGTCATTACATTCATAGATAAACTGTGTATAGAAAGTCAGAGTACATAAATTTAAACACACAGGCCATTAACCTTGAACTGTCAAGTGCACTCTTTCTATTGCCCCGAGGAAACTCTTCTGACAAAAATAATAATAATAATAATAAAAAAACAACAACAACAATAAAAAAAATAAATAGATAAACCACACACACACATCCAAACATTGTACTTTTACCACAATCATTTTTTATTGCAGAGATAGATAATTCAAGATACTAGTTTGCCATCGCTGTACCTTTTTCTATATTCTTGCTCTCGTTAAAAATGTTCGATTGAAGTATCTGTTAACAATTGAAATCTGGCTCCCGAGCCTCATTATTTGAATACCACAATGGAATTCATGACAAGAAACGGTTCGTTATCGATAGCTGCTATTTTTAATTGATGCTTGTCAGTTAATTCAAATAAATCTAGCGAATATAAATTCGAATGTATACACTTGATATAGAAACGATTGGCTGGACATCTAACGGGGCGTAATAAGTAGATTTAGTGACAATTTAAGATATGTACTTTTTACAGCCTCTTTGACTTTCGACCGTCGTCCTAAAAGGTATGCCTTCGTTTTTAATGGATCAGAAACGAAGTCTTATTTTCAATATACATGTACCGTATGTCCGACACAATCCTTACATTGAATATGTGACCCGGTTATTCTGCAATGATTGTGGTTGGCCATTCCTTACGACAAGAAGATTTTTGTGTCGTCTGCTTACAAAACCACAAATATCTGCATAATTTTGATGAGGAAATGTACTCAGAGTAGCAAACAGGTTTGATCACCGGCCATCGCCATATTACTTGGCGGCTGGCCTAGATCTAACATTTTGCATAAGCATTAATTCGGTTCCAGCACTAAAAGGGTTAATAAGTTGTACTTATACTTGAAAACTATGGCAAAATCATTCAAGGGAATTATGAACTTAATATGTGTCAAAGAAGTCTTAATTATTCAGAATAAATAGTAAAGTAGAGGGTGAACACCCATTGGAAGAAACCGAAATGGGCAAACCACTGCAATAAATGTCCTGCCATTGTCATTACGAAGAACGGTCTAACAATGAAAAACGTTACCGATTTACATATGAACTACTGTTACTTTACCGGGTCATGCCAAAAGGCCAAACACACTATCTTACTAATGGCTTCACTCCTTGGTAATGGGGATGGTGTTAAAAGTACCACAGCAGCGTTTTATCTATAATAATTGCGTATTTCAAACTCGTAGAGACGATTGCAATGCCGTGTTACTTTACAATATGGCGTTTCTCACTATTGCAAAAATAGGCGACGTTGTTTCTTTACTTACGCACATATTTAGCGTAAGAGTTAAATTCAAGGCCCCTCCGGTCAACAACACAGTTTTTGTTTGGATTCGTGTTTGGATTCATGGGAAACCGCTATAACTGAAAAATGGTTGAGATCTGCGTTAAACATTTAAAAATACCATCAGACTGCGCTGTCAGACAATTCGAACTACTGTCACTCTTAATGTAAATATCATTGCAACTGTTACTAGATTTGGATCTCATCCGGTATGCAATTCAGCCTACAAGATTATCTGTGAAAGACTTGATCAAAACAAAACCGTGTCCTTGGTATAGAGCGTCGTTGGACGAATAAACAAGTGCGGGGATTTGAAGGCTTATTCCTCTTTTCGGATCCCTCGGCCCTTATCGCTCTGTCAGATGGTATCGGCGATGGTTTTATGTCCGTGGGTATTGGAATATAGTGAAATATCACCGGTAATTTCGGAATTTACGACTTATGGTGTTATCTACCAGCATCTAAACTATTGTCGTTTCGTTCTCTATGGGTAGAGTAAAGCGGAAATGAAAAGGCACAAACGGATCGCTGTTTGTCATCATACTACGCAATCTTGTTGCTTTATTCAATATTTACTTTTAGAAATTATGGGGAGCCAGGGTTTGATTGAGAAAATCTTATAATGAATTATACTGTATAATACTGTAAATCATATTACATGTGTAGGTACGTCATTCTACGGGGTTCCTGGTCATGCTCCCCCGGAAAATAATGCAGTCTAAAATCGCTCAGGTGGGTTCTGGCATGTATTTGAGAGAAGAAAAATATATTTTGTTTAAGCAGGAAATAGAGGCTCTTTCCGTTGAGTTTGTTTTTGGTTCCAGTGTAGACACGTACCGAAAGGAAGCTATGCGAGTGATAGCCCTTCATTCAAGGCTCTTAAGAGCGTAATTGGTATTCACATGCAATTGGTTGCAAGTCCGTTGATTGTCTCTCAAACCCATATTGCCACCATAATACAACCGTTGCTGTTTGAATCAGAATAAAGAATTCTTCAGCAACATGTCCGTGTGCTTAAATAGCAACCTACCATACACCCACTTTCATATACGATCTATTTATTCTTATTGCGCATGCTCACGGTTACTGGATATCCGGTATTGACACCCGGCTTGTTTAAATAATCGCTGACTCATTCATTTACGCTGTAATAATAGATCAAAAAGTTGACACTGCACATTGGAATCATATTTCTACTTTCCTACATTGTTACACTTTATGATGCATTTAACCCTTATAGTGCTGAAACCGACTTCATGCTTATTCAAACAGGTAAGATCACAGGACAGCCGCCGAGTAAATTGGCGGCTGGCCTGTGATCTTACCTCTTTGCTACTCTGAGTATCTTTCCTCATCAAAATTAAGCAGCTATTAAAGGTTTTGGAGAACAGACGGCACAATAACTATTTTAAGAAAATCACCCAGCATTCTAACGGTTAACAGCTTCTCGGTGCACCCTGTTTTGCTACACATGAATCAGGCAAGACCGAAAACTCGCCGAGTCACTGTTGCATAGGGTGATACATTATTAACGTCGAAATAATTCTCAGATTCGGGTTTCTACTTCACATTATATTGACACACATGCCCATTCCACCATGTGTAACCTAAGGACATCAATATCTAAGACACCGTTGTGAGGTGCGCATGACAAGCACACTATCCTTAAATGTTTTCCCATTACTTCGCAATGAACATAGAGGTTAATCAAGAATGATAGACAGTATGTCTGCAGATTCTTATGTTTATAACCAATTTTTACAATTAAACAAAAATAAGTCGTCCATTATCATCGACGAAGCGAGACAACCAACTAGCAATAAGCATTATAATCCTTGTAAGAATTTTTCCAATTAAGAACTCAATGACACTCCAAATTTTCGATTGTCCCAAATTCAAAGAGTTTGTAGACGACATTTCAAAATGTGATGAAATTGAAAAAAAATCTTCTGATAGGGCAAAAAACAGAGTGGGGTAAGGAGAAATTGCTCGATATTGCCCCAATGTTTTCCAAGGTCGTCTGCAACAAACTGGTCAAATGTTGTAATACCCCAAAAGGCGCGATGGTACAACTGATTTCAGAGATAAAGGGTGGACGCCAATATGGTTGCATCTTGCAAAGAGTGCGGGCACGGTAGAAAGTGGTTACATAGTGTATACAAATGAATAGATGCCTAAAGCTTATGAATAATGATATGCAAATTGCATGCGGCAGACACTGTAACTTACCTTCCACAATACACGATACCCAATGCGCCCTTTGTGATGAGCGTTTTATTGGAGAAGAACGGAGTTTTATTTGCTTCGTCGATGTCTTTTATGGGGAAAAACTCGTTTGAGATTTTTTGTGTGAACGTCCGCTCGGGATCAGCACGTGTAATACGTCAAGGCCGATTTGGATCTACACTTTAATCTTTCGTGATTTGATTAAGTCGACACATGTGTTTTCAGTGATAGTTAAAAGATTACCGAATACACTAAGAGATGGAAGTATTCGACATTGATCAGCATAAGAGAGGCGTAAATGCTGACCGTGACATGCCTTAACCCTTTACCAAACGCCGATTTGCTCGGCTCTCCCAAATTGAAAAAGTTTGCAGACGACATTTCAAAATGTGATGAAATTGAAAAATGATCTTCTGATAGCGCAGAAAACATTGTGGAAATATGATAAATTGCTCGTTATGAGGATGTTCTCCTTTTCCCACAATGTTTTCCATGTGCGTCTGCAACAAACTGGTCATATGACGTTA
This sequence comes from Cerastoderma edule, assembly GCA_947846245.1. Taxonomy (NCBI): domain Eukaryota; kingdom Metazoa; phylum Mollusca; class Bivalvia; order Cardiida; family Cardiidae; genus Cerastoderma; species Cerastoderma edule. The sequence goes on along the minus strand of OX401408.1, from coordinate 34,921,469 downwards.
TTGTTGAAGTCGCAAGTGATAAAGTGCGATACAGTTACATCCCTTTACATAGAAAACTAACACGTGGCTTCATAAGTCTGCTGCAGACTGATCTTTTGAAATCATTGATGGACAATGTTCACCAATGCTTTTTGTTCGTAAAGGGGGCATTCTTTAAAACGTATTTGAAATTCTTATTTGTTGTATATTAATGTTTCATTATTGGATGATAAAAGTAGTCATTGAGAGAGACTTTGAACAAGCTTTAAGCTTCCTTCACAATCGACGTAAAACAGATAAGGTAAAATGAGGAAAACCCAGGAGGAAAGTAACGCTGCACCGTTCTGTTAAGGTTTATCGCAAACGAAATCAGAAGTTCCACCTGTTCATATGATACAATATAGACCGCGTAACGCGTGTGAATCGTGCCATTAATTCATCGCACACTGTATATTCTGAAATTCTCTAAGCAAATAACATTGCATTGGCTCAGTCCTTACAATCAATGCTGATCACATTATTGATCGAATTGCCAGTATTTCTGTATCATTGCCTAACATGATATTACAAAAAAAAAAAAATCGAAATGGGACTTATTCATTCCGATGTTCATGGTAAATTACAATGTATCATCAATAACAAGTCTTTACATATAAACATACATTTTAACAATGTCAATACGAATGCGTGTGAGAATGTATGTCTTTCCTGCGGAAGCTTGTAAAATGTAAGGGGGGGGGGGGGTATCATAAACATTTACATTTGATTGTTTTGTCTATGTAGAATCTGGGTATTGCCTGTGTCCAGTTGTAAAGATGAAAGGCACGTAAACAAGGGGTCCTGGATTCGAGTTAATCACTTCAGAGCCGTAGTACTTGTAAATCAATGGAAAGCCGGAATATAACTGTGAAATGGTTGACACGTCGATAAACCGCAACTATTTCTCTGTACAAAATCAATCGGATCGAATGAATTACAGCTTTCTGTGTAAACTGGTTGCAAATCAGGTTTATTTTACATGCTCTTAAAGGAATAAACTCAATTTTGAATGTACTTATTGGAATGATCGCAATGAGGCAGTTCTAACCAGTGAGCAGCATACACATTTTAGAGGTGAATTTAAGACGTTATCAAATACCTTACATGCTTATAAGGAATGTCATAAAGACGCTTTGTTCGCCTTTTATTAAAACTAATTTTTTACAATGGCATATGTTCGAGATTGATAAACTATAACAAACCTGCCTTTGTATATTCCAGGTGTGAAACCGTACAAATGCCCGTCCTGTGAGAAAGCCTTCACCCAGCGGTGTTCACTCGAGTCACACTCCCGAAAAGTTCACGGAGAAGAGCTCCCATATGGATACAAACAGAGGAGAACGAAGATGTACGTGTGCGAGGAGTGTGGCCATTCGACCCCTGACCCGGAAGTTCACTTCCAGCATCTCAAGGACAACCACCCCTACAACCCCGCCCTCACGCGGTCACATGACAAGCGCCAGTTCAAGTTTAAACACGATAAATCCGAAACGGAGGTCTATTCCGATGAACTATCGCAAGATTCGCTCCCCGTGACGTCATACGGAAGTGACGCGGAGGTAACGGCGGCAGGTGATTGGGCATCACATGAGGTCAACGAGAGAACGCGAGATTTATCAACGAGACGTGAGTTTCAGACGATAGTCAGTTCCGAGTTGAAAGATTCGGAGAACAACTCTAATTATTCACCAAAGATGGAAGACTTTTCGGGTTTTAAAACGAAAGAGAAAGAAAGACAGAGAGACATCAAACAAATAGTACCATCGAGTAGTAATACAGTGCAAAAAAGGCAAATCACGGACACCGATATTCGAAAGTCTCCGCGCAAAAAACAAAAGCTGCTGGACTCGCCGAAGAAAACTAGCAAACACAATTCATCCCCCTTGAAACAGAGACCAATGTCGCTTAATACAAGACCACTTATTATGTCCCCTAAGTTTGATATAGAAAATGTAATGTCGATGCAGCAAGCTCAAACAGCAGTGAAAAAGCAGCCGTTGGGTTCATTGACTCAGAACACGAGCCATTTAAATGGTGGTGATAATAGACAACCGACGAAACCCGTGTTTTCTAATCAATCAATGATGTCAAAATTACCATTAGGTAACACAACGCACAATACCCAATGGCGATTATAGTCAGGACATTGTGCTTTGGGTCTGAAGAAGATAGTTAAGGTAGAATACCCAGAACCCGCCATTTTGAAACTCATACTGTCATTTGATTTCTTCGGTAGTTCGGTTCAATGCGAATGGTTCAGGCTCAGACCGAGGTATACCGAGGAAGACCGAAGTAATCCGACAAAAATATGAGTTTTAAAATGGCCGATTATGGGTACTATACCTTAAAACAATTCATATCATTGAAACAAAAGATCTTGTATCTCTTTCCTGAAAATTATGTTTAATACTTTTTTATTTGCCTGTAAAGGCCATGAAGAAAGACCTATTTTAGGATGTTTTCGGTTGCCTCTACGAATCCATACGATCATATTTCCTTAAAGCCCTTACTAGAAAAAACAAAACTCAACCTACCATACAAGCCTCATGGAAACCAATGTGATAAAAGGAGAAATTGATTGTGACAATCAATTTCTCCTTTTATCACAATGGTTTCTCGATAAAAATGACGAGGGAAACTTTCTTTACCATACTTCATAACCGGCGTTGGCTGTTGATTTCAATGTCGACCTATAACCCATTTCTACATGGCCACGTCGATAGGTGACAGATTGATCTATTGAAGTTACAAGATTCTTCTGGTAGAATTGAATCACAGTTGGATAAGAGGGTTGATTGGTCACGTGAGCTATATCTCCTTATTCAACAACAATTTTGAATAACCACGCCACAACTGTAACGTGAACGTTTTGAGAGGATAAAATTCCAAGGTACCATTTTTTGTTTTACATGTATACGATTTTGTGTAAACATGTATACCATTGTTTGTGCATGCTATGTGTACTGTTTTTGTGTACATACATTGCAATTTGTTACCGATAACAGTATTTTGGATTTATTTATTATTTCATTTCTTCACGATATTTCTTTAAGCGTGATTCATAGATTTTTAAGACAATGACATTTCAGTCAAGCTCGTTTTGAGCGTTAACGTAGACGTAATTGTGATGTATTGGACAACTCACAACTTGATACGGACACAAGTCATTCAGACATCTCCCTTTTGAACTTTTTGAATGACTTGGACCTGTTTCAAGATAGCACCACTCTTTTCATGCACTGTTTAAGATAGCTTGCTTAAAACAAAATTGGCTGTATACAACGTATGTAGCATTTAGCAAAAAAGGCAAATTCGCCATTAGAGGAAATGTCTTTTCAGAAGAGTGTCAACCTATTTTCATTTGGAAATATATCAAACCATTTTATAAGGTATTCATTAATTATTTTTTCATTAAATGATATACGTCTCAAAATTTGATACAAAACAGTCCATTGTAAACAGCTTCTTTTAGATAGAAACATGTTTAAAAAATCAAATAATGGCAAACGGATTATTCATTGTTCAAACCATTTAAATGATTTTTTTTTTGTAAAAGTAGTTGTCATTTTTGACTATCAATGGTGTTATATGTAGTCGTTGTGAATAGTTGTAGAGCGGGAAAGTGCAATAATTTCTTTTTCCTTTTTTTTCAATTTACATGCTTTGTATATTTTTGTGTATATTGTATTCATTCATTCGTTCTTCCGTTTATTCGTTCGGTCGACCGTTCATTCATTCATTCGTCCATTCATTCATTATTTCATTGTTTCATTATTTCATTCATTAATTCATTCATTATTTCATTATTTCATAATTTCTTTCATAAGTTATTGAAGTGATAACTTGAATGATTTGCGTTGATTGAGTTTATTCAGTGATAGTTACAATCCTACAGACATTGCATGCTGACTGACAACAATTTCGACGATCGAGAAAATTGGTTTCTTGCCAATGACCGTATCAAACGCATATTTAAACCAATTGATCGATAATGACACATGAATGTTCTATCCACCTTTAAAAAATAGCAAATCAAAATATAATACATTATCATTCCCATTTTCTTACGCGTTTAAACATTAAGACTTTTCATTTCTTCACAGATTTTTATCACAGATTTGTTTGTTTTTCTCAAATTCGTGAGTTTGCCTCAAATGTCATCGCTCGCTTTTTTGACAATGCAAATTAACCAGTATTTTGAAAATTTACAATAAAACGTCCAACTTGTTTATACAGCTATTTACTACAACAGGATATTTGTCTCTCTTTTTTGAAAATGTTTTTGATTATTTGTCTCCTTTTAATTTTTACCCGGTCACGTGATATTTCCCAAAAATGGCTGAACCCTTTTGGTTCATTCAAAAGTCACGTGACAGCGGCTTCGTAACGTTCATTTTGTGTAAGTATTATGATTTATTTGATTGAATGTTCAGCAGGTGCTAGTTTTGAGTGTGTGGATGTTCCCTTTGTTGTATATACATAAACCCGTATGTCAATGCTTGTTTATACATGTGAAACAAACCAGTAGTGGAGTAGATTAAATTGACATGAAAACATAGTTTTTTCTTCAGGTTTTCTTTGTTGGCCTTTTCCCTTTAACCCTTTACCAAACACCTAATTTTCTGTCCCAAATTGAAAGAGTTTGCAGACGGTATTTCAAAATTTGATGGAATTGAAAAATAACATTCTGCTAGAGCAGATAACATCGTGGGAAAATGAGAAATTGCTCGTTAAGAACAATTTCTCCCTTTCCAACAATGTTTTCGAGAGTAGTCTGAAACAAATTATTCAACTTTCGTTATTGTTTGGTAATGGGTTAATAAGAACGCACAGCCGAACCCAATACTCCCAATGAGAAGGCTTTATCTGTTTTCATTCTGAATGTTGGCATCATTGTATGTATAACTGGGGCCCGTTTTACTAAACAGTTTACGCTTAAGATTTGCGTAAGTCTAAAACAACAAGTCCTTTTATTTCAATATTTGGCAAAGCAATATTGCAAAGTAACACATCATTGGAATCGTCTCTCCGAGACGCTTCCAATGACGTGTCACATTGCAATATTGTACTTTCATTGAAGATATTATCCATGTTAATCAATTATGACTTACGCAAACATTTTCCGTAAGTTGTTTAGTAAAACGGGCCCCTGGTGTATTAAAGCCACTCTCCTATATGGAAATACGTTTTAGCTCGAATTGAAATCATCAGTGGATATCATATTTCATCTTGCAACAAATGCTTTAAAATTGATTAGTTTCAAACTGAAAACGTATAAACCTATATCTCAATATAAAACGCAGCTGACTCATATCAAAAGCAACCCCTTACGAAAAAACATTTAAAAACATTGAAACTATTCCGTTTCATTGTGACGTTGATACTCATCATAATACAGAATATCGAAATTTTATTTTAAACCAAGACATCTACCCCATGATACAAAGTACAAATTTAGATTACGTATTCGGGTATATCAATTTATCGGTGTTTTCTAGAGACATTTGCCTCTGATGCGACATGGTGAGTTATGTTGGCGCTGATACATAACTTTTGCCCAAACACACCAAACAACAAGGGTTGGTTTAGTCACAAGTTCGGAGAAAATGGTTGAAGTAGAAAGAAGATTTAAAAAAATGGCTTGTGAGACAATGTTCACTGATTATACCAAGTACCTACTAACCTCTATCACTAAGCCAGGCGCCAAGCGGATATTAGTCGGTAACCATTGGATTCAACTCGCTTGCGGCCCGCGAACCGGCCAATTCGGAACAGGTCCCACGACAAAAATCTCCGAATAAACGACTCCCGTCGTGCTCGCACCTTCGACCTAGTATGTGGCAAAGGCTTAAACTACGAGATATGGACGACATTGAATTTTGAGTTAAGCTTAAACGTTATACAGCATATCGAGGGTTCAATGCAAGACTATAGTTAGTGCTTCATAAACATGAAACACTTACTATAGTATTGCACTGAACCCATGATATACTGTCTATATCATAAAACATATACTGTTCATAGCTCTTTGATAAGCAATATCTACGGACATGCATATGAAATTGCGAACAACGCTGAATATTTTACAATGTTCAATTTCTCTCTCACTTTTGATCAACAGACGCAAGGTATTTAGATTGATTAGAGAAAGTTTCCCGGTTGATTCATGGAATGCCGACGGTTCAAGTTGGCTCGACCGACGCTATTGTGCATTCAAACTTGGGGTTTCCCTATGCCGACTTTGAACCAGGCACAGTTGCATTACAGAATTAAAGATGAAGCGATGTAAATCATTACCGATCTGACAAACAAAAGGAAACAATTATTTTGGTTAAGGGTTCAAACGAATCTATAAATATGTTTACATGTAGTAAAATATCATCAATCTAAGCGAAGAAATGAAAAGAGAAATAAGTGGTTTCGCGAAGCTAATGACATTGATGCTATCAGTAACGTCATGAAAAGAGTAATTATATTGTACAGTTGTACGACCTTTTTGATCCTTGAGAAAATAATTTATCGACTCAGTGCTTCCTACGCTTGGTATATTTGTATACATGGACGTGTAGCGAAATATTGAGAAAACACTGTAACAAGAGGAGAAACTGCTCTTTCGAGCAGTTTCTCCTCTTGTCACAGTGTTTTCTCTATTAAAACACAAATTAAATGATGTTTCGTACTTGATAAATTAAGGGATCAATGCAAGACTATAGTAAGTTCCTTCCAAACGCGAAGGACTTACTATAGTATCACATTGAACCCTCGATCTGACGTCTACGTGTTTGTGGGCTATTGGTATGTGTACAGACCCACCCTTTCTCTCCACAAGGGTCTGATTCCCGAGACCGGAATAAAGATTCCCATGAGAAGTAGCCGTCATAATGTTGTGTCGATGTAAACTCTTTCACAAATGCGGTTCGTCTGAATTCCTTCCTGAAGTTTTAGATGCAGGTGTTGTCATTATAGGTTCATAGGAAGTGTTTCGTGATACGGCCTCAACGAATGAAAATAAAAAGATGAATGCAATGGAATAATCTATCATAATATGGTTTCGTATGAAAAGGACATCGCTCATCATATCCGGAAAAACATATTCCGTATGAAATAAATCGTATGAATCAGATAGGGCTTAAAAGGACTATCTCACAGATTGAAATATATTTTGTTCTACTTAAATAAAATATCTCCTACGGATAAAATGACGCCACATACTTATAAAGTCACACATAACTAAGTTATTGATAAGCGTATAACCCTCTGTCATAACCGTGTGTTGAAGATAAAGTACATTTATGTTAAAAATATAATAAACCGTTTGAACATTTATTTTGTAAACAATGATCTCAATTTGAATTACCCAGAGGTAAAAGGGGATACCAACACGTGTGTCAAAGATGGGACCTTTTTGACTGTCTTAGGTCTTTTGTGGGTGTTGGCCATTCTTTAATCCTTGTGTGTGACTTTCTTCCAGAACTGCTTTTTGTAGAAGGTGAACTGATGAGGCCTTCGCTGACCCAGCATTTTTGGATGCAAATTTAGAGGGTGATGTAAAGAAATGTCCGATAGCAAAAGAGAAGCTGATCTGCGGCATGTTTTTTGTGAAAATCTGATAGGTCACGGAGTGTGGAACAGTGAAATAATGTTGATTTACTCTGAGTTTTGTCATGGAAGGGGCCAATATGGCTGTTTTTATATAGAATAAAGAAGGGCCAAAAGTTAGCGGTATACCACCGGAAGCCGTTTGACGAGTATCTTTCCCATGACACAACGCGACCTATTATGATGAAGTTAATAAACCATTTATTAAAATTTGTCAGGTTGTTATTCACGACCCCGAAATATCCGCTATGCACTTTGAAAGAGAGAAAAGAACGGCTTTCACAGTGTCTATTTGCAAACTGCTTTTGATCTACTTCAATGGCGCGTCTATGGAAAAAGCTTCTTTAAGGTCCTTGTTCATAGAAAAAACAAGTTAAATATGAAAATAAAGTTTCCTTGAAACAATTCAGTGTTTGTATTGTTACTTGTCATGCAATGAAAAGTAGGTATGGTATTGAAAGCTTGATTGATTCAGGAATCGTCAATCTATCTTATCATATCCCGTTTGTGTGCGGTAGATCTCAAACGCGATGTCACACTTTTGGATTGAAATACACATTAGTTCACTGAACAAACTTAGAGAATTAAAAACGCTCTGAGTTTGCTTCAAATGATTTTGTCAGTGCGTAACATTCAACAGTACAGTTTGGCAGTTTTGAAGATATTAAGTTTTTAACTTCCAATTTTCCTCACTTCTGTGAACAAGGACCTTTTACTCGTGAAAACTTGTTACTGAAGAACATTGGTCTGAAGAAGCGTTTTTTTCGCCTGACACTAGTGTAGTGCATGACGAAGAATTCCCGTGTCTATTCATAGACCGACTATCCTAAAGAAGCGATGACGAACGCGAAGGCCCACCTCACATTATGCAACAAAAACACGGGATTTCAGCAACAAAGAGGCAAAAAATTAGATAATGGTACAGGTGTATTTGTTTTATTGACAATGCTTGATAATATCAAATTGTTAACGTTTTGTACTCACAGAGCACAATTCTCTGAGTTATCTCCTTAACCATTACAGTGTTGGAACTGACTTTGTGCTTACGCAAACAGGTTAGATCAAGACCAGCCGCCAAATAAATTGGCGGCTGGTCTTGATCTAACCTGTTTGCTACCCTTGAGTATCATTCCTCATTAAAATTAAGCAGATATTTAAGGCATACGTTACAAAAATCTATTCTAGAACATTACCATCCATTCTAAGGGGTAAAATTTTTACCATATTTTTCAATTCGCCTACATGCAGTAATTCAAGGAACGCTTTTCGAAAAATTGCATCTAATGAAGAAGCGTTTGGTAATGCCAAAATAAATCTTTACATTACCATTTTCTAATACAGTTCATTAAAAAGGGATATTTGTTTTGTAATTTTAATTTGCCATGTGCTAATTACATCCATGTAAATAAGTTAATGTCTTTCAGATTGGCCGATGAGTTATTTCTCCAACAAATTGCCCATATTTCACCGTCCAGTATTTAAAAAGAGAACAAATGTCGATGTAAATCCAAAATAGAAGTGATATTTACTCGTCCGATAAAACTAATAATAATAATATCTTTATTTAATTCTCATTTAATAGATCATTCTTCTTTTGTGGGAAAAAGGGGAATATAGTTTCCCATAGTGCCAACATGCTTTCGATTATCAACTGTTTCAAATATGTTGATCTATTAGACTTCTTTCAAGTTTTTATCCCATCTGTCATATGTATGGGGTTCACGTGTAACAAATGGGATGTCTCGTCTATAACGACGCATTCGCAAGCCAACAGGAATAAGTCAAAGGAAAAGGAAGGCATGTATGATTTTAACCCTTTACAAAACGTCAAATTATCGACTGTCCCAAATTGAAAGAGTTTGTAGACGACATTTCAAAATGTAATGGAATTGGAAAATAACCTTCTGAACGGGCAGAAAAAACATTGTGGGAAAAGGGGAAATTGGTCGTCCAGAGAGTCGTCTGCAACACAGAGGTTAAATATGGCTACTGTTTGGTAATGGGTTAAAAACTTAAAACACTCACGTAACATTCTGCACATTATACAAATAGTAAGGACCGGCAGGCAATACTTATAATTCACGAATGACAGACAATACTTTTGTGATCTTAAAAAATCATAATATAGGTCCACTTATCCATTGTAGATGCAGCCTTTAATTATAATGAAAATATCCAAAGGTAGAATACCCATAATCCGCAATTTTGAATTTCTTTCCTTCGTCGGATTACTTAGTTCGTTCTGGGTACTATAAATAGGTTCAACCCAGACCGAGGTTTACCGGAAACGTCCGAAGTAATCCGATGAAATAATGAGTTTCAAAATGGCGGAGTCTGTTAAATGAAGACCACAAACAGGCTTGGTAGTCTACCTCGCATTTCGATTAAAACTATTTTCCGATGTTTTATACATATTTTAAGGGCACGGTTTTCAAACGACATATATCGTTAAGAAATTTGAAACCCTATTTCCTCTCTAAAAGAGCGCAATGCCGCATCCATTCACCAGCGTTAATTGAATTCCAAATAGCACGGGACAACATTCATGTAAAAGTCACATTTATAAAAGGGCAATTAATTGAATCTGTAAACGGTGTAATACTATGTATTAAACTCAACCTTCGAGTACTTTGATCTTATATTCTATTTTCATCCGTTTGAGAAGCGTTATGACGAAAAGGGTTCACTTTACGATCTGTTTCTTACCAACTCTTGGTGCTTTGGTACGGTTGGTTTATTATCAGTTATATTACTTAAAACAATGGACTTATATAAGTACATCGTCGTGGTATTTCTTTAAAGGCACATGAAAGGATATAAGTACAAAAAGATTACTGAACAATATATAGAGTTCTCTTATTATGTTCATAAACGTCATGACAATTGATTTATGAAAACATTGCTACTCTATTTGTTTAACTCATTTAGCATAAGTAATGTTGTACTTGAAATAAAGTGGTTCCCAATTCAATTATGTTTATCAACAATATGTATGTTTACATATTTAAAATAATAAATTCTGATTGGTCGGTTCAAAAATGTGTGCATCACGTGAACAGGTCAGTGGTGTGAAATCGAACACTCTGAATTATCAAACTGACTAATCTGAGTTATTTCTCGTTGGCTTTCACTTTTAAGTTGTGCTGATAGGTTTTTTGATGATAATTATTTGAATCTGACCAAACTTTTACCATAGTAATTTCATAGTAGTTTGATATAGCATTAATCTCCTTTCACGAGTCTTTCATATATCTACGTAATCCTATTTTAATTCGACCGATGCCTTTCCTGACTGAACGTTTCTAGTCACGTTTTATCGAGTTTAATACCTTGTCAATAGATTAAAGGTCATATTACGACTTCTTCTGGATTCTCCAGTGCTAGGCTAAGTCTCTGAGGAGGACATTTCGGCGAAGCTATTGGTGTTAGTGGGGCTCCAAGCCGTGATACAAGAATCTAATTCCACCACGTCAACCGGTGGGTAATGCAGAACCCGTTCATATTGAGTGTGTTCTGAAAAAGTCCAAGTCTAAAAATTGAATTTTGAATTAGGTTTTATGGCATTGGGACAGTAAAATTGTTGGGTCTGTGAAGTTGGTAGGGCTCAGAGCGCAGAACGTTCAGCAGACCAGTTGAGATAAACACAGACCATCTAAGATAAACGAGGTTTTGAATTATAGCAGAACGTTCAACGTTCAAAATCATTTTCCGACTGCTCGTCTACTGTCCTGCTGGAGTGTTCTGCCAGCAGAGCAGCCAACATGTTTTAGATCTGACTGTTGTGCCAGACTGTCCTGCTGGAGCGTCCCGCCATCAGAGCAGCCAAAATGTTTGATCTCTGACTGTTGTGCTAGACCGTCCTACTTGAGCGTCCCGCCATCAGAGCAGCCAAAATGTTTGATCTCTGACTGTCGTGCCACACTGTCCTACTTGAGCGTCCCACCAACAGAGCAGCCAAAATGTTTGATCTCTGACTGTCGTGCAAGACTGTCCTACTTGAGCGTCCTGTCAGCAGAGCAGCCGAAATGTCTGATCTCTGACTGACGTGCCAGACTGTCCTACTTGAGCGTCCCACCAACAGAGCAGCCAAAATGTTTGATCTCTGACTGTCGTGCAAGACTGTCCTACTTGAGCGTCCTGTCAGCAGAGCAGCCGAAATGTCTGATCTCTGACTGACGTGCCAGACTGTACTACTGGAGCGTCCCGCCGAAAGAGCAGCCAAAATGTTTGATCTCTGACTGTCGTTCAAGTCTGTCCTACTGAAGCGTCCTGTCAGCAGAGCAGCCAAACTGTTTTATATCTGACTGTAGTACTAGTCCGTCCTTCTTGAGCGTCCTACCAACAGAGCAGCCAAAACGTTTGATCTCTGACTGTAGTGCCACACTGTCCTGCTGGAGCGTCCCGCCAACAGAGCAGCCAAAACGTTTGATCTCTGACTGTCGTGCCACACTGTCCTGCTGGAGTGTTCTGTCTGCAGACATTCCAACACCGAGCTTATCATATCCCCCATGTTTATCTTAATCCTTTACCAAACGCTGAATTTTAGACTGTTCCAATTGGAAAGAGTTTGCAGACGACATTTCAAAATATGATGATATTGGAATATAATCTTCTGATAGGGTCGAAAATATTGTGGGAAAAGAAAAAAATGCTCTTTCCGAGCAATTTCTCCTTTTCCCACAATGTTTTCCAGAAACGTCTGCAACAAAGTGGTTAAATATCTTTCATGTTTGGTAAAGGGTCCATGCTGAATGTCCTGCGCTCTGCGCTTGGCCAACTTCATACAATTGTTTCAACCCAAGAACATTGTTACATATAGAGCATTTGTCATCTACAAGCAATGTATACTTTTGTTGAATTTGGTCCTCTAACAATTTGATACATAAACTTTCAAGTAAGAATCTCTGAAGTAAATTTCTAATCGTTTGTGACAGTTTTGAGCTACATTGAGTAACAATGAAGCTTTGCATTGATAGAAAGGTATGATGAAAATGAAAGAATATACAATCCATGGATTGAGGAAAATGTTTTCAAAATGTTACCATGATTTAAATATTGTTACAATTATTTTCAAATTAAACGCTTAAAAGCTAATTGTGAGATTAATGTGAAATCATTGTGGTTTTTTGTGGTGAAAGAATAATGAAACAATTTTAAAATCTGTAACACCATTATGAAATCGCTGCAAAACCATTATGAAATCATCGCAAAACCATTATGAAATCGTTGCAAAAACTATTATGGAGGTGTTGAAAAACCATTATGAAATCATTACAAAACCATTATGAAGACATTTCAAAACCATTTATGAAATCGTTGCAAAACCATTATGAAATCGTTGCAAAACCATTATGAAATAATTTCAAAACCATTGTGAAAGCTTTGTGACATCATTGTAGAACCATTATGAAACCACCATGAAACCCTTCTGATATCATTTTAAGATATTAGTGAAATATTTGTGAACGCACTATAGAATCATTGTGAAACCATTATTCAAAGATCGTGAAATTAGTGTGAATTCATTGTGAAATTAGCATGAAATCATTGTGAAATTACTCTGAAACCATTATCAAACTATCGTGAAAATATTGTTAGATTGTTATGGAATCATAACGTAATCATCGTGAAACAATTATTTTACCATCGTGAAAGTCTTGTGAAGTCATTGTAAAATCGTTATGAAATCAATGTGAAATCATTGTGAAATCATCACGAAATTATTATGAGCCGAAACAGAGAGATCAATATATCGTCTGTGACCATGCATCCGTCTATTTGCCACCTCTTCATAGTGGACACATAAGGTTGGATCTTAGGATATGGTACCACTGTTGAATTGTTTCTGGAGGTACTGATTCAATAAACTAGAAGCAGTTCTTGGGAATTTCATTTGTTGCATTGTATGCTAAGCATTGGTCCATAAGATACACAGACAGATAACAGAGAATTTGCAATTTCAACCAAATATAGTCGGAACATCACGTTTCGCTATGTTGTCCAGATTATTCAAATATAGGACAAAAGTAATTTGGAAATATGCTATAACCTAAAATGAATTTCTTTGCAAATATGAAGTCATCTGAAGGAAGATAAGTTATCTTAACCCATTACCAAACAATAGTGACATTTCGTTGAGTGCAGACGATTCTGGAAAGCATCATGGGAAAAGGATAAATTGCTCGCAACTCTTTCAATTTGGGACAGTCGAAAATTATTTAAAGGAGGCTGGCTTTACAAATGCCTAATGCTTACACCTTAATTGATAAAATTGCAATTTTCTTGGGAACATGATAATAGGTATAAGTGTTTATATGAATATATATATATGAGTATATATATATATGAGTGTATAATGTGTATTGTTTGAAATTCTTGGAGATAGGTTGAAATTGTAAGTTTTATTACATTTATTACGTTTTCATATTCTAATGAACTGTTTCGGCCAAAAGCATATTGAAATCATGTATATTTATGTATATAAATCTTTATTAGAGTCTCATCATGGTTACAACATACAGTATATACATATAAAATGTTAAAAAGACACAATAAAACCGTGCCATTCAAGATTGAATTATAAGAGACTTTTTGTCAGATTATAGAACACCAACTAATGTGTGTTTAATCACTGTAGATGGAAACTACTAGTGTTCCCCTAAAAACTAGAGTTTATTTAAACACTGAATTAAGTAAGATCAGCAGAATTGACGCTGTAAAAAATATATTGAGAAAATAATGATTGCCTCAAATCTTTGGAAAAACTAATTAACAAAGACTGTATACTCACAAGTTACAATTTTAAGAAACATAAAAAAAAGGAATTACAATATATGATAATCAGATTATATACAATAAAATACTAAAAGTTTAAGACCACAAAAGCACATAACTGCCTCCGCAAAGTTTTATTACAGATTTTTACTATAGAGTTTGTTATTTCTTAAATTTTAAATTTTACAACAGGTTTTTGCTAATGTTGCTATCATAGAAGGGTGGGTGAATAAAAATCTAAGCATTTCATCATCACTGAGTGATTCAAAGCCCATGTTAAACTCAATTGCTTTGCAAAATAATAACCCCCTTTCTTCCAAAAACACTGGGCATTTCAGCAACACATTCAGAGTCAACACAACTTGGACATAATGGGCAAGTTCTTTCCCCTTCCGCCAAGTTTTCATAGCGCCCTGTTTCTAACCTTAAAGGTGCTACACCACATCTAAATTTTGCTAGTGAGGAAAATGGATGTTAATTTTACAAAAGTGTTCACCCTGATATGTTTCTTTAAAGAGATTGTAGGTTCGTAACTTAATTCGCCCTTTACCATTTCTACCTTCAACCATGTTCATGCCATTTTTCCAATTAGTAATATGTCTTTCTAGAACAGTAATAAATGCTTAAATGTATTTGTTTGCATGACGAGATATGTTTGTGCGTATAAATCATTAAAATTATATTCTATTCTATTCATATTTGTCCTGATTTTGAAATTAAAATATTAAATTATTAATGAACCTTTTTTACTATTTAAAGATAGTTCTTAGGAAGTATCACTGTTCACGACATACTTACACAAAAACTGTATTTTCCCACAATTAAATAGTTGACAGCACTACCCTAACCCCCATAAAGCGTCGTCCCGTTATGTTTTATTACATTTCCACGTCAACCAAATGAAAGCTGAACGTTTATCATAGGGATGATAGTATACGGTTTCATGCCCCTGATAAATAGATACATTATAATAAAAAATGTCATGGTTTGTTTACCCGTTCTAAAACACCCAGGTGTTTGGGTGTATGTGGGGGCTGGGATGGGTGCGTTTGGGCTTTTATTATACAAAAGGTAATATCTAACCGTATTCTTGACATTTACCATTATCACATTCTTCTATAGAAGGACTTACAGCGAGTCATCGTAAAGGAGGCGGGTCGAAGGAACTATTTTAATGAAACGTTTTTGTTTTAGAAATATCTATCAGAAATATATACAAATACACGCTATACATACCATATAGTGAAATGGTAAGAACGAATAATCCAAGTTCTTTTCAGTATTAATAATAATGCAAACGTCTTTCTATCGATGTAACAATTACCATGTATATAACTGCGCTTCAATTGGAATGAAATATGGGTTGAGCATTAAGATATTTCTTAGAGGAGAAGAGAAACAATATATGATAAAAGATATGGGGATGTATGGTTATTGTTAAACGATTAAAATTATTAAAAACCGTTATTTGAACACATTTGGAGAGGGGGGGGGGGGGCTTTGTAGTTTAATTTGCCTACATTATCAAGACATGTTGATCAGTATTCAAACCCGGTCATTTGCTTATTTGTAACCATCGACTATTTCAATGTTTATATCATTCGAGCAAGATTGTGATTAGCATTGCTTGTGACACGTACAAAAGTATCAAAAATATTTTCAAGCATAACTATGTCCGCTTAATTCGTTAGTAGAGGGGGAGGAGCAAATCTGATTGATTTGATAATTGAGTCTATCAATCGGAACTACTCTGGTATAAATGACTATCTAGATTAAAAATTTAAGAACTACATTTGGAAACGAAAGTACAATGGTTTTCTACGGAGCTAAGTGTGCTAGTACCGTCCGAAAATCAGTGCACACGATGTCATATCTAGCCAAGGTACCCGCATTTGTGGTCATACATCCGAAACACATAGGCCTGCAATATGCAACCAAAACAAATTTCGAGAGCATTTCAGGACTATCATCTATACAGGAAACACACCAGTATCCTACCAGCAAAACTATGTACCAGAAGAAGAAACTCAAAATGTCTTAATGCGACTACGACCCGGAACAGGTACGAAACCATATGCTCTCTCGGATTTCGAACTTGAGCGCTGTATTCTAAACCGGACTAACAAGAAAACTGCGAGTACGCCTGGAATACATCAATGAAAAGTAACTTCAAAAAATGCTTTATCCATTCAGCTCTATGAGATTCGTGAAAGGATGAAATGACCCGTGGGAACATTGTCTTAGGGAGGCACGACCAATACAACAGACAACCCAGACAATAATGGAGTGAATTGAACAGTACATGAACGCTATTTCCCTATAAGAAAAATAATATATAAAAAACAAGGGAGAAAGGAAAACGCTACATATATCTGATGAAAAACGGACACTAATAAATTATCGTTACCAGTGAAAATAAAAGAAAATCGATTCCGTTTGGTTTAAAACGCGTAACTTGATCTAACCGCAAACAAAACACAATAGATGGGCAAGGGCGATGAAATTTCGGTGTTTTACTATTGCTACATTCCTTTTTGTTGGTTAATGAAGCGATGTGCGTGATAAACGGGACGATGATAACGACGTATTCACGGTTGGTCATTCGTGAAGAATTTGTCCAACCCGTTTTATTATTATAGTAAACGCAAGGAAAGAAAAGTAACGGAAGCGAACTAGTGAAAACTAGTTTATCAAGTTTTTCTTTCTCGAAATTATGTTTTTCCGTTCTGAGTTGAACTAGGGCTATTTAGATGATAACCAATGATGTCTTCGAATAAATAAGTACATGTACATCAAGCAGTTACTGCATTTTTTACGAGCAATAACGTCCTTTAAGCTTAAGATTTTAGAAAAAAAAAGAAATAGTAAAACAACTCGTAACGATCACTCTCCTCTTTTCCAGAATGTTTTACCCGATTGTATAAACCTGTTTCCTTACTTAATAATGGTTGCCTGTCTGTGTTTTCAAATTTGAACGAGGCACATGAATAAAAACTCATCTTCCCCTCCCCCTCACCCCTGGTCTAGTTCTCTACCATCTTACGTATCTCTACCTCTATATCTTTATTTCCCTATCTCTATATATCTCTGTCTCTATGTCTTGGTATCCATATCTCCCTGCCTCTATATCTCTGCATCTATGTTTTTATCTCCATATCTCTATACATCTCTACATCTATGTCTTTATCTCCCTATCTCCTTATCTCTCTATACATCTCTGTCTCTATGTCTTTATCTCCATATCTCTATACATTTCTGCATCTATGTATTTATTTCCATATCTTCCTATCGCTCTTTACATCTCTGTCTTTATCTCTCTATCTCCATATATCTATGCCTCTATGTCTTTGTCTCCCTATCTCCACATATCTCTGCCTATATGTCTTTGTCTCCCTATTTCCATTTTCTCTGCCTCTATGTCTATGTCTTTATATACTATATCCCATTATCTCCACGCATCCATGTATTTGTATCTCTATCTCCCTATATCTCTCTGCCTCTATGTCTTTATCTCCCTTTATCTCTATATCTCTCTCCTTCTATGTCTGTGTCTCTCTATCTCCTTTTTTCTCTCTGAATCAATATTTTCATGTGGCTCTGTCGCTGTCGTTATCTCTGTCGGTTTGTATGTGCATCTGTCTGTGTCTATGTCTCTTTCTGTCTCCGTCTCTGTCTCTCTGCCTCTCTTTCTCTCTGTCTCTCTGCCACTTTGTATCTCTGTCTCTCTCTCCCCCGCGCTCTGCCCCTATTTTTCTACAAACCTTTGTCTTTTTGTATCTTTCTCTTTCTGCACCTATGTATAAATACTTCTCTTCTACTTCTTTGCGCATCTATGTCTCTTTATTCCTACGTCTCTCTGCCTGTGTGTCTCTCTACTCAAATGTCTCTTTTTCCTCTTTGACTCCTTGCCTCTATCTCTCTTTGGCCAAATATCTCTGACTCCATTGCTGGGTACTCCTATGTATCTCCGCCTCTATCTTGCCCTGCCTCTCTCTATCTCACTCTCTATCTCACTCTCTATCTCACTCTCTATCTCACTCTCTCTCTCTCTCTCTCTCTCTCTCTCTCTCTCTCTCTCTCTCTCTCTCTCTCTCTCCCTCTCAATCTCTTTCTTTCTCTCTCTCTCTCTCTCCCCTTTCTCTCTCTCATTCTCTCCCCTCTCTCTCTCTCTCTCTCTGTCTCTCTCTCTCTTTGTCTCTCCCCCTCTCTTTCTGTCTCTGTCTCTCTCTGTCTCTGTCTCTATCTTCCTCTTTGTCTCTCGATCTCTTACTTTTCCAGCAGCTATCGCTCTCTATCTCTATTTCTCCATCACTATCTCTATGTCTGTCTTCCTCTTTGTCTCTTTAACTCTATATTTATAAATTGCTATTTCTTCCCGCCTCTATCTCACAATGCCCTTATTTCTCTTTGTCTCTTATGATCTCTGCCTCTAAGTCTCCCTCTCTCGATATCCCTTTTCATCTCTCTCTGATTCTACGTCTCTCTTTCTATATTTATCTGCCTATGTTCTTGCTCTGCCTCTGTGTCTCTCTCTGACTCTATGTGATCTCTCTCTCTCTCTCTCTCTCTCTCTCTCTCTCTCTCTCTCTCTCTCTCTCTCTCTCTCTCTCTCTCTCTCTCTTTCTCTCTTTCCCTATTTCTCTCTCTATCTCTCTCTCGTTTGAATTTCCTGTTCGCACTTTCTTTGGCTTACCATTATTCCTTGTCTGCAAATCAGCCTTGAACATGAAAAGGTGAAAAGCGAACTATAATCCCGAGAATAATTTCATGCCACAGCACCGACCTCTAGTATTGCTTTGCTAACACACATATGCAACCTTTTACTTAGATGCTAGCATACAATTTAAAGAACATCGCAGCAGCTTTAAAAGCGGTGTGTTTTCAAGTGGCGCAGTTCCACAATTCTTCTGTTCTTTTCTTTCTAACTGAATCGAAACGGCTACAGTTACGGCGTGCGCCCTCTTTCCGCTCGGTAACAAGGGGACCGGAAAATAAACAATCGTACGGTCTCATCTCATTGCAGCAAAATGGCGACAACCCCATTGTTTTTATTCACGTTTCCTTCTGAAGGCAGATAATAAAGGAATGTTACGCTAAATGTTATCTTGTGGTTCATCCGCAATTAACAATGGAAACATTTCAACAAGTAGCGAGACAGTGGCGCGCTTGGTATTTTCATCTTCTATTTATTACGGCTAGTCATGTCCGTGAAGTTGGGAGTCAGTTCGCAGTTCGCAGTTCGCGATTCAATTGCGAACCGCGAACTGCGCTCTAACTTCACACACTAGCTGCCAATTCAATTGTTTTTAAAATAACAATTTATGAAATATATGTGTACATATAATTTGAATTGACGAAAGACGAACTGGCGTCTGCCTTCACACGTAGAAAACTATTCGAATTGCGAACTGCAAACTGTCAGCTATCTCCAATGTATTCTACATACAGTATACGGCGAATATCGAACTGCGAACTGTCAACTAGCTTCACAACCAGTTGCCGATTCAAATTTTACCGAATGAAGTCC
The DNA here is from genome assembly GCA_947846245.1 of Cerastoderma edule. Classification (NCBI taxonomy): domain Eukaryota; kingdom Metazoa; phylum Mollusca; class Bivalvia; order Cardiida; family Cardiidae; genus Cerastoderma; species Cerastoderma edule. The sequence continues at coordinate 34,901,551 of OX401408.1, read as the reverse complement.
ATAAGTGAATCGGCTTCGAAAAGCGAACTGCGAACTGTCAACTAGATTTACATTCAGCTGCCAATTCAGATTTTATTGGATCGAATACAATTAGTGAATCTGCTTTGAAAAGCGAACTGCAAACTGGCAACCAGGTTCACACTCAGCTGCCAATTCAAAATATTGTTTTATGTTGATCATTATTCAATCCCTTACGAATCGCGAAGTGCAAACTGTCAGCCAGCTTCACAACCAGTTGCCGATTCATATTTTACCGTACACAGTTCCATATGTGAATCGGCTTTGAATAGCGAACTGCGAACTGGCAACCAGGTTCACACTCAGCTGCCAATTCAAAATAGTGTTCTATGTTGATCATTATTCAATCCCTTACGAATCGCGAACTGCAAACTGTCAGCCAGCTTCACAACCAGTTGCCGATTCATATTTTACCTTACACAGTTCGATAAGTGAATCGGCTTTGGACAGCGAACTGCGAACTGTCAACTAGATTCACATTCAGCTGCTTATTCAGATTTTATTTGGTCGAGTACAATGAGTGAATCTTCTTCGAATAGCGAACTGCAAACTGACAACCAGGTTCACACTCAGCTGCCAATTCAAAATATTGTTCTATGTTGATCATTATTCAATCCCTTACGAATCTGCAAACTGTCAGCCAGCTTCACAACCAGTTGCCGATTCATATTTTACCGGATGAAGTTCAACAAGTGAATCAGCTTTGAATAGCGAACTGCGAACCGTCAACTAGATTCACATTCAGCTGCCAATTCAGATTTTATTGGATCGAATACAATAAGTGAATCTGCTTCGAATAGCGAACTGCAAACTGGCAACCAGGCTCACACTCAGCTGCCAATTCAAAATATTGTTTTATGTTGATCATTATTCAATCCCTTACGAATCGCGAACTGCAAACTGTCAGCCAGCTTCACAACCAGTTGCCGATTCATATTTTACCGTACACAGTTCCATAAGTGAATCGGCTTCGAACAGCGAACTGCGAACTGTCAACTAGATTCACATTCAGCTGATTATTCAGATTTTGTTGGATCGAGTACAATAAGTGAATCTGCTTCGAATAGCGAACTGCAAACTGGCAACCAGGTTCACACTCAGCTGCCAATTCAAAATATTGTTCTATGTTGATCATTATTCAATCCCATACGAATCGCGAACTGCAAACCGTCAGCCAGCTTCACAACCAGTTGCCGATTCATATTTTACCGTACAGAGTTCCATAAGTGAATCGGCTTTGAACAGCGAACTGCGAACTGTCAACTAGATTCACATTCAGCTGCTTATTCAGATTTTAACTGATCGAGTACAATAAGTGAATCTGCTTCGAATAGCGAACTGCAAACTGGCAACCAGGTTCACACTCAGCTGCCAATTCAAAGTATTGTTCTATGTTGATCATTATTCAATCCCTTACGAATCGCGAACTGCAAACTGTCAGCCAGATTCACAACCAGTTGCCGATTCATATTTTACCGAATGAAGTTCAAGAAGTGAATCGGCTTTGAATAGCGAACTACGAACTGTCAACTAGATTTACATTCAGCTGCCAATTCAGATTTTATTGGATCGAATACAATAAGTGAATCTGCTTCGAATATCGAACTGCAAACTGGCAACCAGGTTCACACTCAGCTGCCAATTCAAAATATTGTTCTATTTTGATCATTATTCAATCCCTTACGAATCGCGAACTGCAAACTGTCAGCCAGCTTCACAACCAGTTGCCGATTCATATTTTACCGGATGAAGTTCCATAAGTGAATCGGCTTTGAATAGCGAACTGCGAACTGTCAACTAGATTCACATTCAGCTGCCAATTCAGATTTTATTGGATCGAGTACAATAAGTGAATCTGCTTCGAAAAGCGAACTGCAAACTGGCAACCAGGTTCACATTCAGCTGCCAATTCAAAATATTGTTTTATGTTGATCATTATTCAATCCCTTACGAATCGCGAACTGCAAACCGTCAGCCAGCTTCACAACCAGTTTCCCATTCATATTTTACCGGATGAAGTTCCATAAGTGAATCGGCTTTGAATAGCGAACTGCGAACTGTCAACTAGATTCACATTCAGCTGCTTATTCAGATTTTATTGGATCGAGTACAATAAGTGAATCTGCTTCGAATAGCGAACTGCAAACTGGCAACCAGGTTCACACTCAGCTGCCAATTCAAAGTATTGTTTTATGTTGATCATTATTCAATCCCTTACGAATCGCGAACTGCAAACTGTCAGCCAGCTTCACAACCAGTTGCCGATTCATATTTTACCGGATGAAGTTCAACAAGTGAATCGGCTTTGAATAGCGAACTGTAAACTGTCAACTAGATTCATATTCAGCTGCCAATTCAGATTTTATTGGATTGAATACAATAAGTGAATCTGCTTCGAATAGCGAACTGCAAACTGGCAACCAGGTTCACACTCAGCTGCCAATTCAAAATATTGTTTTATGTTGATCATTATTTAATCCCTTACGAATCGCAAACTGCAAACTGTCAGCCAGCTTCACAACCAGTTGCCGATTCATATTTTACCGTACACAGTTCCATAAGTGAATCGGCTTTGAATAGCGAACTGCGAACTGTCAACTAGATTCACATTCATCTGCCAATTCAAATATTATTGGATCGAATACAATAAGTGAATCTGCTTCGAATAGCGAACTGCAAACTGGCAAACAGGTTCACACTCAGCTGCCAATTCAAAATATTGTTCTATGTTGATCATTATTCAATCCCTTACGAATCGCGAACTGCAAACTGTCAGCCAGATTCACAACCAGTTGCCGATTCATATTTTACCGGATGAAGTTCAGCAAGTGAATCGGCTTTGAATAGCGAACTGCGAACTGTCAACTAGATTCACATTCAGCTGCCAATTCAAATTTTATTGGATCGAATACAATAGGTGAATCTGCTTCGAATAGCGAACTGCAAACTGGCAACCAGGTTCACACTCAGCTGCCTATTCAAAATATTGTTCTATGTTGATCATTATTCAATCCCTTACGAATCGCGAACTGCAAACTGTCAGCCAGCTTCACAACCAGTTGCCGATTCATATTTTAGCGGATGAAGTTCAACAAGTGAATCGGCTTTGAATAGCGAACTGCGAACTGTCAGCTAGATTCACATTCAGCTGCCAATTCAGATTTTATTGGATCGAATACAATGAGTTAATCTGCTTCGAATAGCGAACTGCAAACTGGCAACCAGGTTCACACTCAGCTGCCAATTCAAAATATTGTTCTATGTTGATCATTATTCAATCCCTTACGAATCGCAAACTGTCAGTCAGCTTCACAACCAGTTGCCGATTCATATTTTACAGGATGAAGTTCAATAAGTGAATCGGCTTTGAACAGCGAACTGCGAACTGTCAACTAGATTCACATTCAGCTGCTTATTCAGATTTTATTGGATCGAGTACAATAAGTGAATCTGCTTCGAATAGCGAACTGCAAACTGGCAACCAGGTTCACACTCAGCTGCCAATTCAAAATAAATATTGTTCTATGTTGATCATTATTCAATCCCTTACGAATCGCGAACTGCAAACTGTCAGCCAGATTCACAACCAGTTGCCGATTCATATTTTACCGGATGAAGTTCAACAAGTGAATCGGCTTTGAATAGCGAACTGCGAACTGTCAACTAGATTCACATTCAGCTGACAATTCAGATTTTCTTGGATGGAATACAATAAGCGAATCTGCTTCGAATAGCGAACTGCAAACTGGCAACCAGGTTCACACTCAGCTGCCAATTCAAAATATTGTTCTATGTTGATCATTATTCAATCCCTTACGAATCGCGAACTGCAAACTGTCAGCCAGATGCACAACCAGTTGCCGATTCATATTTTACCGTATGAAGTTCAACAAGTGAATCGGCTTTGAATAGCGAACTGCGAACTGTCAGCTAGATTCACATTCAGCTGCCAATTCAGATTTTATTGGATCGAATACAATAAGTTAATCTGCTTCGAATAGCGAACTGCAAACTGGCAACCAGGTTCACACTCAGCTGCCAATTCAAAATATTGTTCTATGCTGATCATTATTCAATCCCTTACGAATCGCGAACTGCAAACTGTCAGCCAGCTTCACAACCAGTTGCCGATTCATATTTTACAGGATGAAGTTCAACAAGTGAATCGGCTTTGAATAGCGAACTGCGAACTGTCAACTAGATTCACATTCAGCTGCCAATTCACATTTTATTGGATCAAATACAATAAGTGAATCTGCTTCGAATAGCGAACTGCGAACTGTCAGCCAGGTTCACACTCAGCTGCCAATTCAAAATATTGTTCTATGTTGATCATTATTCAATCCCTTACGAATCACGAACTGCAAACTGTCAGCCAGATTCACAACCAGTTGCCGATTCATATTTTACTGGATGAAGTTCAACAAGTGAATCGGCTTTGAATAGCGAACTGCGAACTGTCAACTAGATTCACATTCAGTTGCCAATTCAGATTTTATTGGATCGAATACAATAAGTGAATCTGCTTCGAATAGCGAACTGCAAACTGGCAACCAGGTTCACACTCAGCTGCCAATTCGAAATATTGTTTTATGTTGATCATTATTCAATCCCTTACGAATCGCGAACTGCAAACTGTCAGCCAGCTTTACAACCAGTTGCCGATTCATATTTTACCGGATGAAGTTCCATAAGTGAATAGGCTTTGAATAGCGAACTGCAAACTGGCAACCAGGTTCACACTCAGCTGCCAATTCAAAATATTGTTTTATGTTGATCATTATTCAATCCCTTACAAATCGCGAACTGCAAACTGTCAGCCAGCTTCACAACCAGTTGCCGATTCATATTTTACCGGATGAAGTTCAATAAGTGAATCGGCTTTGAATAGGGAACTGCGAACTGTCAACTAGATTCACATTCAGCTGCCAATTCAGATTTTATTGGATCAAATACAATAAGTGAATCTGCTTCGAATTGCGAACTGCAAACTGGCAACCAGGTTCACACTCAGCTGCCAATTCAAAATATTGTTCTATGTTGATCATTATCCAATCCCTTACGAATCGCGAACTGCAAACTGTCAGCCAGCTTCACAACCAGTTGCCGATTCATATTTTACCGTAGACAGTTCCATAAGTGAATCGGCTTTGAACAGCGAACTGCGAACTGTCAACTAGATTCACATTCAGCTGCTTATTCAGATTTTAATGGATCGAGTACAATAAGTGAATCTGCTTCGAATAGCGAACTGCAAACTGGCAACCAGGTTCACACTCAGCTGCCAATTCAAAATATTGTTCTATGTTGATCATTATTCAATCCCTTACGAATCGCAAACTGCAAACTCTCAGCCAGCTTCACAACCAGTTGCCGATTCATATTTTACCGGATGAAGTTCCATAAGTGAATCGGCTTTGAATAGCGAACTGCGAACTGTCAACTAGATTCACATTCAGCTGCCAATTCAGATTTTATTGGATCGAATACAATAAGTGAATTTGCTTCGAATAGCGAACTGCAAACTGGCAACCAGGTTCACGCTCAGCTGCCAATTCAGAATTTGTTTTATGTTGATCTTTTTACAATCCCTTACGAATCGCAAACTGTCAGCCAGCTTCACAACCAGTTGCCGATTCATATTTTACTGGATGAAGTTCAATAAGTGAATCGGCTTTGAATAGCGAACTGCGAACTGTCAACTAGATTCACAGTTAGCTGCCAATTCACATTTTATTGGATCAAATACAATAAGTGAATCTGCTTCGAATAGCGAACTGCGAACTGTCAACCAGGTTCAGACTCAGCTGCCAATTCAAAATATTGTTCTATGTTGATCATTATTCAATCCCTTACGAATCGCGAACTGCAAATTGTCAGCCAGATTCACAAACAGTTGCCGATTCATATTTTACCGGATGAAGTTCAACAAGTGAATCGGCTTTGAATAGCGAACTACGAACTGTCAACTAGATTCACATTCAGCTGCCAATTCAGATTTTATTGGATCGAATACAATAAGTGAATCTGCTTCGAAAAGCGAACTGCGAACTGTCAACCAGATTCATACTCAGCTGCCAATTCAAAATATTGTTTTATGTTGATCATTATTCAATACCTTACAAATCTCGAACTGCAAACTGTCAGCCAGCTTCACAACCAGTTGCCGATTCATATTTTACCGGATGAAGTTCAACAAGTGAATCGGCTTCGAATAGCGAACTGCAAACTGGCAACCAGGTTCACACTCAGCTGCCAATTCAAAATATTGTTTTATGTTGATCATTATTCAATACCTTATAAATCTCGAACTGCAATCTGTCAGCCAGCTTCACAACCAGTTGCTGATTCAATTTTTTTTGATGAAGTTCAAGAAGTAAATATGCTTTGAATAGCGAGCTGCGAACTGTCAACCAGGTTCACACCGAGCTGCCATTTCAAAATATTATTTTATGTTCATCTTTATTCAAACCCTTACGAATCGCAAACTGCATACTCTCAGCTAGGTTCACAACCAGTTGTCGAATCAAAGTGTATTGAATGAAGTTCAATAAGTGAATCGGCTTCGAATAGCGAACTGCAAACTGTCAACCAGGTTCACACTCAGCTGCCAATTCAGATTTTATTGTATCGAATACAATAAGTGAATCTGCTTCGAATCGCGAACTGCAAACTGGCATCCAGGTTCACACTCAGCTGCAAATTCAAAATATTGTTTCATGTTCATCATTAATTAATCCTGTACGACTGTACGAATCGCAAACTGCAAACTCTCAACTAGGTTGACATTCAGCTGCCAATTCAAAAAATTGTCGTACGTTCATTAATTTGGAATCTACGAACCGTCAACCAGATTCATACTCATTCGTATTCTTTTCGATGGAATAATCCAAACCGTTTGAATAGTTAAATGCCGACAGCCATGTTTACTCTCAGTTGCCAATTCAAATTATTGTCTTAGGTTTATCATTATTTAATCCTGTTCTAATTGTGAACTGCGAATTTTCTACCAGATTCACAACTTGTCGCTGATTCAGAATTCTTTTGGGGCAGACCATAACCCTAACCTTTTTGAGTAAGGAACTGCAAACTCTTTACCAGATTCATCATCAACTGCCAATACGACATGTTTTCTTATTATTCATCAATATTAAATCCCATTTGAACCGTGTTTTCTTAAATCTATATTAAGATGCCCTTTCTCCTGACTCATCACCACTCCTTCATTTGAATTCTTACTAAATTTGTTTTGGTTTACGTCTCATAAAATTACATATTGTGATCTGTGAAAATAAAATAAAAAGATACAACCGTTCAAGTCTTCCATTAGTGTAAAGGGTTGTGTATCTCACTCAGCCTGCACCTGCGTTACTCTATTTCTCGGTCCAGGCAACTAGTTGACCTGCTCTTACTTCCTTTGAAGTCTCTCTTTCCCTCATAGAATTTAGACCTTTTAGTTATTTCATGGTGACAGTCTGATCATTTTGAAAAAGTGAAGAAGAGTGAATGTGCAGAATTCTTTGTATATGTTCCTTCCCCATGTTCATTGTTTGAAACATAAAAACAGTTAAAGAGAACTCTACCCTGAGTCTTGCGTGTTTTTGGGGAAATATTATGCGAAAAAATGAGTATAGAGCCCATATAAATTGCAAACACGTTTTCCGATTTTGCGTTAGCGAATACAACGGTTTTGTTCGGTTTTAGTACTATGCGAATAACGAAATCATCGTAGTGATGATTCAAACGGCATGTTTGATATTATTTTCAAAATAATTTCGTCTGGATTTGAAGTATGTATGATAAACTTAGATTGAAAAGCTCCTTTTGAATAAATATGCTTTTGATCATAAGTTGTCTTTTGCTGGATCAACTAAGCGCTGTACGCAGGGCTTATCAGCAAAATACTTTTGATGGGCAACTGACCCGTGTCAACTGACCAATCGAAATGTGTTTTGGGCTAATAGTTAAACCCCTTTAAGTGACCCCCCCCCCCCAAAAAAAAAAAACAATAACCAGATGCCCACCTGGGGTGATGACCAGCTGTGATAATTAATGGGGATTACGTCATACCATGTAGCACTGTGTCAAACTGAAAGGTTTCTTTTGACCAATTATTTTATAGAGGACATTTAAGCATCAAAAATGATAAAAAAAAAAATCAAATAGGCTACAAATATTTTTTTTTGAAGTTGGAAAGGTTCGTTTAGTAGGGGATTATCTCCTTTTTTTTTAAAATTGGTGGCTTATATAAAGATCAATATATGTAATTATGGCTTACAGAATGGTTAAAGTTCCTCTGTAGTATATCATTATCATCATCATCATCATCATCATCATCATCATCATAATCATCATCATCATCATCATCATCATCATCATCATCATCATCATCATCATCATCATCATCATCATCATCATCATCATCATCATCATCATCATCATCATCACATCATCATCATCATCATCATCATCATCATCATCATCATCATCATCATCATCATCATCATCATCATCATCATCATCATCATCATCATCATCATCGTCAGCATCATCATCATCATCATCATCATCATCATCATCATCATCATCATCATCATCATCATCATCATCATCATCATCATCAAAATCA
>OX401408.1:34850404-34890404 GCA_947846245.1 Cerastoderma edule | reverse complement strand
TCTAGCTGACAGTTCGCAGTTCGCTATTCAAAGCCGATTCACTTATGGAACTTCATCCGGTAAAATATGAATCGGCAACTGGTTGTGAAGCTGGCTGACAGTTTGCAGTTCGCGATTCGTAAGGGATTGAATGATGATCAACATAAAACAATATTTTGAATTGGCAGCTGAGTGTGAACCTGGTTGACAGTTCGCAGTTCGCTATTCAAAGCCGATTCTCTTATTGAACTTCATCCGTTAAAATATGAATCGGCAACTGGTTGTGAAGCTGGCTGACAGTTCGCAGTTCGCTATTCAAAGCCGATTCACTTATTGAAATTCATCCAAAAAAATTGAATCGGCAACTGGTTGTGAAGCTGGCTGACAGTTTGCAGTTCGCGATTCGTAAGGGATTGAATAATGATCAACATAAAACAATATTTTGAATTGGCAGCTGAGTGTGAACCTGGTTGCCAGTTTGCAGTTCGCTATTCGAAGCAGATTCACTTATTGTATTGGATCAAATAAAATCTGAATTGGCAGCTGAATGTGAATGTAGCTGACAGTTCGCAGTTCGCTATTCAAAGCCGATTCACTTATGGAACTTCATCCGGTAAAATATGAATCGGCAACTGGTTGTGAAGCTGGCTGACAGTTTGCAGTTCGCGATTCGTAAGAGATTGAATAATGATCAACATAGAACAATATTTTGAATTGGCAGCTGAGTGTGAACCTGGTTGACAGTTTGCAGTTCGCTATTCAAAGCCGATTCTCTTATTGAACTTCTTCCGGTAAAATATGAATCAGCAACTGGTTGTGAAGCTGGCTGACAGTTCGGAGTTCGCTATTCAAAACCGATTCACTTATGGAACTTCATCCGGTAAAATATGAATCGGCAACTGGTTGTGAAGCTGGCTGACAGTTTGCAGTTTGCAATTCGTAAGGGATTGAATAATGATCAACATAAAACAATATTTTGAATTGGCAGCTGAGTGTGAACCTGGTTGCCAGTTTGCAGTTCGCTATTCGAAGCAGATTCACTTATTTCATTGGATCCAATAAAATCTGAATTGGCAGCTGAATGTGAATGTAGCTGACAGTTCGCAGTTCGCTATTCAAAGCCGATTCTCTTATGGAACTTCATCTGGTTAGATATGAATCAGCAACTGGTTGTGAAGCTTGCTGACAGTTTGCAGTTCGCGATTCGTAAGGGATTGAATAATGATCAACATAAAACAATATTTTGAATTGGCAGCTGAGTGTGAACCTGGTTACCAGTTTGCAGTTCGCTATTCGAAGCAGATTCACTTATTGTATTGGATCAAATAAAATCTGAATTGGCAGCTGAATGTGAATGTAGCTGACAGTTCGCAGTTCGCTCTATTCAAAGCCGATTCACTTATGGAACTTCATCCGGTAAAATATGAATCGGCAACTGGTTGTGAAGCTGGCTGACAGTTTGCAGTTCGCGATTCGTAAGAGATTGAATAATGATCAACATAGAACAATATTTTGAATTGGCAGCTGAGTGTGAACCTGGTTGACAGTTCGCAGTTCGCTATTCAAAGCCGATTCACTTATTGAACTTCATCCGGTTAAATATGAATCGGCAACTGGTTGTGAAGCTGGCTGACAGTTCGCAGTTCGCTATTCAAAGCCGAATCACTTATTGAAATTCATCAAAAAAATTGAATCGGCAACTGGTTGTAAACCTGGCTGACAGTTTGCAGTTCGCGATTCGTAAGGGATTGAATAATGATCAACATAAAACAATATTTTGAATTGGCAGCTGAGTGTGAACCTGGTTGCCAGTTCGCAGTTCGCTATTCAAAGCCGATTCACTTATTGTATTCGATCCAATAAAATCTGAATTGGCAGCTGTATGTGAATCTAGTTGACAGTTCGCAGTTCGCTATTCAAATCCGATTTATTTGTTGAACTTCATCCGGTAAAATATGAATCGGCAACTGGTTGTGAAGCTGGCTGACAGTTTGCAGTTCACGATTCGTAAGGGATTGAATAATAATCATCATAAAACAATTTTTTGAATTGGCAGCTGAGTGTGAACCTGGTTGCCAGTTTGCAGTTCGCTATTCGAAGCAGATTCACTTATTGTATTGGATCAAATAAAATCTGAATTGGAAGCTGAATGTGAATCTAGCTGACAGTTCGCAGTTCGCTATTCAAAGCCGATTCACTTATGGAACTTCATCCGGTAAAGATGAATCGGCAACTTGTTGTGAAGCTGGCTGACAGTTTGCAGTTCGCGATTCGTAAGAGATTGAATAATGATCAACATAAAACAATATTTTGAATTGGCAGCTGAGTGTGAACCTGGTTGCCAGTTTGCAGTTCGCTATTCAAAGCCGATTCACTTATGGAACTTCATCCGGTAAAATATGAATCGGCAACTGGTTGTGAAGCTGGCTGACAGTTTGCAGTTCGCTATTCAAAGCCGATTCACTTATTGAAATTCATCAACAAAAAATTGAATCGGCAACTGGTTGTAAACCTGGCTGACAGTTTGCAGTTCGCGATTCGTAAGGGATTGAATAGTGATCAACATAAAACAATATTTTGAATTGGCAGCTGAGTGTGAACCTGGTTGACAGTTTGCAGTTCGCTATTCGAAGCTGATTCACTTATTGAACTTCATCAAAAAAGTTTGAATCGGCAACTGGTTGTGAACCTGTCTGACAGTTCGCAGTTCGCTATTCAAAGCCGATTCACTCATTGGAATTCCTCAAATAAATTGAATCGGCAACTGGTTGTGAACCTGGCTGACAGTTCGCAGTTCGCTCTTCAAAGCCGATTCACTTATGGAACTTCATCCAGTAAAATATGAATCGGCAACTGGTTGTGAACCTGGCTGACAGTTCGCAGTTCGCTATTCGCCGTATACTGTATGTAGAATACATTGGAGATAGCTGACAGTTTGCAGTTCGCAGTTCGAATAGGTTTCTATGTGTGAAGGCAGACGCCAGTTCGTCTTTCGTCAATTCAAATTATATGTACACATATATTTCATAAATTGTTATTTTGAAAACAATTGAATTGGCAGCTAGTGTGTGAAGTTAGAGCGCAGTTCGCGGTTCGCAATTGAATCGCGAACTGCGAACTGCGAACTGACTCCTAACTTCACGGACATTTGTCATTTAACCCTTTCAGAGCAGGAACCAACTTCATGCTTATGCAAACAGGTAAAATCCAGGCCAGCCGCCAAATAAATTGGCGGCTGACCTATGATCTAACCTGTTTGCTTCTCTGGGCATCTTTCCTCAACAAAATTAAGCAGAACTTAAAGGTTTTGAAGAGCAGTCGACACTAAAACCTATTTCTAGAAAATTACCAAGCATTCTAAGGGTTAATGAAGGGAAATGAACAGTTGCTCGTTCTCTTCGGACGAACAATATCCCCTTTTCCTACAATTGTTTCAAAGAAATAGTTTGGAAGGTGAATTAAGCTAATATGTGATCTTCATTATCCGATAAAATCGTAAATTAGCAAGTATCCGGGTGTGCCAACAGGCGTATAGCTGCCTTTACCCTAGTTCGCGGCTGAATACATGTGAGTCTATCAAAACAAAATCTGTCCTAACTAAAGCGTTTATTCGCTGTTTTATGGTACCCAAACTGACGTCTTAAAAACTACATTAATGATCCTGAAATCGCATAGAATGCGCAAGAATGCACGATTATTTTCAAAATTTGAACCACCGGCTTGACCCTGAATCCACATCCATTGAGGGCTAGTTAGCTACGCGCCTGGCCAATGTTATGTTAATTTGTCTACAGGAATACTTTGTGTCCTAGTGAAGTATAGAGCCTGGATGCACATAACCACGAGTTCGAATCTCAGCAACAGTATTTGGATTTTCATGGTGGGTAGTCTTCTGGTTGACTAACGGAATGTTGATGGTTCTTCCCGCTTTGCCCAGCCCTTATCAAGCATGGTTAACCCATTATCAAATGATAACGACATTTGACCAGTTTGTTGCAGGCGACTCTGGAACACAGAGAAATGAATTAAGATACGCATTCACTTAATGTTTTAACAAACGCCGAATAAAGAGTTTGCAGACGCCAGTTCCAAATCTGATGAAATTGAATCTACTGATAGGGCAGAGCACTTTGTGGGAAAAAGGAGAAATTACCTCGTTTCCCACAATGTTTTCCAGACTCTTCTGCAACAGGCTGGTCAAACGTCGTTATTGTTTGGCAATGGGTTAATTCATGACCAGCATTAAGTATGACCAAAGTTGGCAAGTAGCTTAAGGTATGTTAATGTTTCACAAATATTTCTTTTTTATATCCTCCTATGTTTTCATTCAGAAGAAGGTTAAAGTTTTTTTTTCAAATTCCTTTGTAATATCTTTAATGTATCCACCAGGGTCATTATACGGAATCATGTTTCAAACTAGATACATGTACATCAATTTCAATTACAGTGTATTTAGTTATGCAGATTGAATTTTCTTTAATTTTCTTATCCCATTTATCCTTAGTACGGAAATAAGAAATCGGAAACGTTTATTTCAGTTTCTTTAACGCAGGAACGTACAAACCGCAATCTTCATCTCTCGTAGGGCTCTAGTTTCAACGAGATAAAGATTTGACTGTGATGGTTTTGTGTTCTGTAACGGCCGTATAGCGTGACCGTAAAATAAACGTGTACATCGGTGTTATTCGAGCGCTTGATATGTCAATGGGTATTGTTGCAGACGCTCATTGGATAAACACGTAAGAATAGTGGGAGGGGTTTCGCGAACTATTTTAATGAGCTTTCATTTAAATTCCTGTCGTATTCCTTACATTTCATCCATAAAATCCGGCAACCTTGGGGCAAACAGGAAACTTTACGTGTGCTTTTACCCATAACCACACAATAACCACATTTAACAACTTTCTTGCAGACGACTCTGCAAAACATTGTGTGAAAAGGAGAAATTGCTCGTGACGAGCAATTTCTTCTTTTCCCACAATGTCTTCTACCAAATCAGAAAATTATTTCCAAATTTTATTCGATTTGAAATGTCGTCTGCAAACTCTTTGAATTTGGGACAGTCGAAAATTTGGCGTTTGGTAAAGGGTTATACCATACCTTGTTTAGATGGCGGTTTGGTATGGAAAAAAAGCATGAACATTTAGTACGTACATGTATCTGTATATTGGAATGACACTTTTCGACCGTTATTAAACTCTTGCAAGGAAACTGGTTGATATTAACTAAGACATTACGTGTTACATGCTTAACCCTTTACCAAACGCAAAATTTTCGTCTGTCCCAAATTGAAAGAGTTTGCAGACGACCTTTCAAAATGTGATGAAATTGAAAAATAGTCTTTTGATATGGAAGAAAACATTGTGGGAAAAGGGGAAATTGCTCGTGACGAGCAATTTCTCCTTTTCCTACAATGTTTTCCAATGTCGTCTGCAACACACTGGTTAAATGTCGTTATTGCTTTGGTATGGGTGAACCCATTTCACCATATAATTGACGTTGCAGGGTACCGTTTTGCTAAACAGTTTACGCTTAAGATTTGCGTAAGACTAAATCAACAATTCCTCTTTTATCAATATTGGGCTAAGCAATATTGCAAAGTAACATATCATTGGAATCGTCTCTCCGAGACGCTTCCAATGACGTATCACATTGCAATATTGTACTTTCATTGAAGATACTATCCATGTTTATCAATTATGACTTACGCAAATATTTTCCGTAACTTGCTTGGTCAATCGGTACCCTGAAGTCTTAAGATACCACTTTGGATAATGGCCAAGATTGGGAAATTCCGTTTTGTGTTACACCGCTTTCTCCAAAGACTACGATGTTATTTTTCATTTTTTCCTAGCTAAGGTATTCGGCTTTTGTTTTTTTATAGGTGGAATTGGTTAGTACCGGAACTATGCGCATTAAATCGAATATTTCCGGCCCCAATCGGTGTATACCGAGAACGACCGAAGTTATCCGTCGAATGAATGAGTTTAGAATTGACTGATACATTTGACAAGTTACGATTTTTAATGCTGGGGACTGAGTTTATTTACATTTGCGTGTAAAATGTCTGACCAAATGACATCATTAAAGGCACATGAAAGGATATGAGTACAAATAGATTACTGAAAAAATATATGGAGTTCTTTTATTACGTTCATTAAAGTCATGAAAATAAATTCATACATAATGTGAGGCCCTGTTTAATAAACTCCTTTAAAATAAAATAGTTTTTGCTTGAAATATTGGTGTCTCCAATCCAATCATATTTATCAACAACCTGTTTGTTTACATATTATAAATAACACATTCTGATTGGTCGGTTCAAAAAGATTTTCAGGCGACAATTGAAACCGTTAAACTGCTTTGGCATTCTTAGCGCCATTTAAATAATTGTCGGACAATGCTCACGTTAACAATTACGGATTGTCTTTTTCCTACAGTGATTTGGAATTCATCAATAACTCAAGTTTTTATTACATAATTTTTTCGTCAACGGCTCCAACAGATTTCACATGTCATTAGATAGTGGGTGGGTCATGAAAGTCATGTCTTTTATAACTGCATGTTATCCATGTTTGAAATTTGTTTCGTGAACACTATAAACAACGGACTAACAGCTACCGTGTTAACCCTTTTCCAAACGCCAAATTCTCGACTTTCCCAAATTAAAAGAGCTTGCAGACGACATTTCACTGTGTGACGAATTTGAGAATCTATCTTCTGTTTGGACAGGAAACATTGTAGGTAAAGGAGATATTGCTCATCAAGAGCAATGTCTCCTTTTCTAAAAATGGTTCCAGAGTCGTCTGCGACAAACTAGTCAAATGTCGTTATTGTTTGGTAATGGGTTAAGGTCGACAAAGCACTGTATGTTTATCACGATTTATGGTCCAAATTCTGCTTGGTACCACAAGCTGTTAATCATGTGCTGAAAAAATTTGCATAAGCAATCAGGAAAGGCAAATTGTTAATGATAAGACTTGTTTAACGTGTTAAATTATTTCCCTGTTCCTAATTAATTTCCGCAGACGATGGATATATACACCGAATTAAATCTGATTGGGTGCCCTTAAAAGGCTACATATTATTTACGAAACCTTGAAATTATTACATCCCTTTTTCACCCACCAATCTGCAACTTCTCGCATCATTTTCGAAGATAGTTTTCTATAATATATCCTTTTAGTATCGCCTGTATTCAGGCAAGCGATTAAAATTATTCATAAGCGCCCACATCAGCTGTTATGATTAATGATACCCAGTTATATTATAACTTTCTCTTGAACTATTTTTTATCGCCACCTTTCATCATGGACGCATCTAGGTGTATTCATCCGCTGTCGCATCAAAGCGAAGCGTGAAGATGGCGCTTTAACATGGTGGCCAAAATAGCACGGACAACGTAAATGTGTGTGTGCCTCATAATTAAAATATATTCGTAATTAGAAAAAGAAATGTGAACTGTACGTCGTATGTTTAACCCTTTACCAAACGCAAAATTTTCGATAGTCCCAAATGGAAAGAGATTGCAGACGATATTTCAAAATGTGATGAAATTGAAAAATAATCTAGGACAGAAAACATTGTAGGAAAAGGACAAATTGCTCGTTAAAACGATTAAAGATGAAGATGAGATAGAACTACATAGGATTACACATTGCTATATCTGTCCTTACTCAGATGATTCCAACTTTAACTGTGTTAGAATGAATTATCCACGTCTGGATCATTCGGACGTCATTCGTCCAGGCTGATCAGTCATTGTAGATAGGGTTAACCGATAACGGTTGTTCATGAAAATTCCTGATTAAATCGATTTCCGACTTTATTCTGGGTTATAATTTTCACTGGTGGTACAAGAATTGGTTTGTCTTGTGCGAAATCGCCTTTATAAGTAATTGTATGTTTGGAATAAATCCATATCAGTGTATAAAATAATATAGTGTATAGTCTGCATGTGCAATAATAACCACACATAAAACTGGTTAAACCCGTAGAATGCTCGGTTATTTTCTAAAAATAGATTTTTGTGTCGTTTGCTTTCCCAAACCTTGAAAATCTGCTTAATTCTGTCGAGGAAAGAAACTCAGCGTAACAACCAGGATAGATCGCAGGCCAGTCGCTAATTTATTTGCCAATGTATTTGGCGGCTGGATCTTACTGTTTGCATAGCCGGTTCCAGCACTATAAGGGTTGACACATTTTTTTCAAAGGTAAAGCTTTTTCATTCCGTTTAAACCCATGCAATGGTATTAAACTATTCAACATTTGAAGTATATACAAAAAGCTTTCTTTTTTGGACAATATTGATTTCCCAGTGCCTTACAAGAAAATTCAGAAACATGCAGCCAAACGATGCGTATTTGGACTTAATTATGTTGACTGCCTATTGTTTTACCAGATAAAACAGACACTTGCAGTCAAATGATGTGTTACTAGTCTTTAGCTATATTGACTTCCTTATTGTTTTACCAGATAAAACAGACACTTGCAGTCAAATGATGTGTTACTAGTCTTTAGCTAAATTGGCTTCCTTATTGTTTTACCAGCTAAAACAGACACTTGCAGCCAAATGATGTGTTTTTGTATTGAGCTATATTGACTTTCTTATGTTTTACAAGATAATACAGACACTTGCATTCGATTGATTAGTTTTGGTACTTAGCTATATTTAGTTCTTTATTGTTTTACAAGATAATACAGAAACTTGCAGTCAACTGATGTGTTTTGGTACTTAGCTATATTGGCTTTCTAATGTCTTACAAGATAATACAGAAACTTACAGTCAAATAATGTATTTTTGGTACTAAGCTATATTGGCTTTTTTATTTTTACAAGATAATACAGAAACTTGCAGTCAAATGATGTGTTTTGGTACTTAGCTATATTGACTTTCTAATGTTTTACAAGATAATGCAGAAACTTCCAGTCAAATGATGCGTTTTTGGTACTTAGCTATATTGGCTTTCTAATGTTTTACAAGATAATACAGAAACTTGCAGTCAAATGACGTGTTTTTGGTACTTAGCTATATTGGCTTTTTTTTTTTTTACAAGATAATACAGACACTTGCAGTCAAATGATGTGTTTTTGGTACTTAGCTATATTTGCTTTCTAATGTTTTACAAGATAATGCAGAAACTTGCATTCAAATGATGTGTTTTTGGTACTTAGCTATGTTGGCTTTCTAATGTTTTACAAGATAATACAGAAACTTGCAGTCAAATGATGTGTTTTTGGTACTTAGCTATATTGGCCTTCTAATGTTTTACAAGATAATACAGAAATTTGCAGTCAAATGATGTGTTTCTGGTATTTAGCTTTATTGGCTTTTTTATTTTTACAAGATAATACAGACACTTGCAGTCAAATGATGTGTTTTTGGTACTTAGCTATATTGACTTTCTAATGTTTTACAAGATAATGCAGAAACTTCTAGTCAAATGATGTGTTTTGGTACTTAGCTATATTGGCTTTCTAATGTTTTACAAGATTAAACAGAAACTTGCAGCCATTTGACACTTACAGCCAAATAATGTGTTTACATTGGTGATTAAGCTATGAATCTGCTCTGATTCCAGCTTAACCATCGAAAACGTCGAAAAAATACACTTATATCCCCTTCTTGAATTGGATCGATTCGAAACACCTGTTAGTAAAGGGTAAAGACAACTCTCAAAACGAACTATTTCTGCTTTTGCCTCAATGGTTTAGAGCCAACACCAGAAAGAAAATGCTATTGTCTATACTTTGTATTTATTTAGCTAACTATCTTTTTTATTTATTGTTTGTTTGTTTGATTGTTTGTACGACGAGGTACAGGATCATCAGTTTAGGAATAGAACACCACATAGTAACGAATGTCGAAAGGCCCTCCCCTCTCTCCTCCGCGTCAAGAAAACGGTTTATGTTAGCGGTAAACTAGCGTCTAATTTGGTAACTATAGCGTTTTAGCGGTTACCTGGGTAGTGGGGGCGGACCCTACAGGTTAAAGATGTATCCGATTGACAATTATTGGGTATCCCGGGTAACGGGTGGTTGGGTATGAATGTCTTCAACCATCCTGTGACAGTCTGAGTGACGGCTTGTGATGAAATCGGGCCCTTAAGACCTGGACTTTCTTTAAAAAATACGTGAACTCTGACTATAGCGTCTTTAAACGTTTTATGTCGCTAGAATTGTAAACTTAAAGTTTGTTTTGCCAAAGTTTGTTATATGAGATATAAATGTTATGAAAGACGTTTAAGAAAGTTTGTTTAACAAATTGCATTTAGTAATACTTACTTAATGCCGTTTATTTGTTTCTTCATTATATATGTTTTAAACGTGTTATATAATATTTGACAATTGATTGACAAGCATTCGTATTCCTTTAAATGTGAAAAGGTACACAACGTTCAATGAAATTGAGATCTAAGTGGTGCTTCTTACAGAAAAATCTTCGAGATTATCGTTCAATAATCGGACTTAACATTCATCTTAAAAACAATACAATCGCATTGCTTTTAACGGGAAAGCAGCTGTGGTACACGCGAGTGATGCTATAAATAGCGATATCGCACCATCTTGAACCTGATTGGACTATTGATACAAACCGAGGATGCCGAAGTCATTTCTAGTGAAGAAGTATTCCAAACATCGGATCGATAATCTGATTGATAAAGATCGATCTGTCACGCGACAACATGATACATCACAAATAGGTACGTTCAATCATTCATATACCAACAGTGGATGCTCTAGGGTCTGCAGCAGAAGGTTGCTTATATGGGGTTAACGCATTGTCAACACTATTTAGTTATGTAACGGCTTTCGTTGATTCACTAGTACTAGCATGAAGTGTAATGTGCAGAAGATTGTTCGACTGTCCCAAATTGAAAGAGATTGCAGACAACATTTCAAAATGTGAAGAATTGACAAATAATCTTCTGATAGAGCAGAAAGCATTGTTGGAAAAGAACAAATTGCTCTGTAAGAACAATTTTTTCATTATCCAGCAATGTTTTCAAGAGTTGTCTGCAATAAACTGGTCAAATATAGTTATTGTTTGGTAATGGGTTAAGAGATGAATTAACAAACGTCTTGTTATTTGCATGCAAAAAACACACATCTGAAACGACATACACAAACATGTTAACTGTGCTGCTAGAATGCAAATGTTTAAACCATTTATAAAATATGCCTATTTTAGTTAGATAAAGCTATGATTTGTGATAAAGAATGCTAAGATTTATAATACTTAAATAGATAGATAAATCCATTATAATTGACTATGCTGCATTTGTTGCAGAAAGTTAAAAAAAGATTGCAATATATCTTAGCTTATTATCGAAATAAGATGAATTGTTGTTTTAGACTTACGTAAATGTTAAGCGCAAACTGTTTAGTAAAATGGAACCCAGCACAGTATCATCCCATGTCATCCCAACGGTCTGTAACCGCACATATCCAAATACGGTTTATAAGATAAGTATAACAATCTCTTGTTATTATTGTAAGGTTCGTTCTCCAGATTTCCGGACACCTTCACAAACCTCGCTAGCGATTGTTTATGCGAAATGCTGTGAAACTTTTACCACAACCTGCTTTACGTTAAACATATTTTATTGTCATAACAATTAACAAAAGAAACATGGTCATTCAATCAAGCATATGAATAATAATGCAAACCCGAACCTTCTTATACACAGTAGTAACCCTTGAAGTACTGGAACCGACTTCATGCTTATGCAAACAGGTTAGATCCAGGCCAGCCGTCAAGTAAATTGGCGGCTGACCTGCGATCTAACCTGTTTGCTGTTCTGAGTAGCTCCCCTCATCCCAAATTAAGCAGATATTTAAGATTTTGGAAAGCAGATGAAACAAAAATCTGTTTTAAGAAAGTTACCCAATATTTTAAGGGTTAAACAGATTATTGAATTTACTTTGAAATTATTAATTTACATTTTTTATGGAATGAGTTCTTACGACTTAGGTTAAACAATCTCGATTCTGCTTTCTTGACACATAACCAGTACTCGCGCTTGACTAATGAAAGGTCGTAAGGACGATCCCGCTACTCATGGGATTCGAACCCACGACCCTCGTTTTCCAAGGCCGACGATCTACCCCTGGACCATTGCTCTCCACGAGCTCATTGTATCAACCCCATTTAACCAATTACTAAATAATAACGACATTTGACCAGTTTGTTCCAGACGACTCTGAAAAAGATTATGGGGAAAAGAGAAATTGCTATTAACGAGCGATTTCTCCTTTTCCCACAATATTCTCTGTCCCATCAAAAGATTATTTTTCAATTTCTTCCCATTTTGAATTTTTTTTCTATAAACTCTTTCAATTTTGGACAGTCGAGAACTTGGCGTTTGGTAAAGGGTTAATATAGACGAATTTAGGAAAACGGGAAATTGTTGAAGTTGGCGTTAAACCTCGAAATTAATACTTTCTAGGGGAAAGTGCGTTTCTAAGTAGTGACAACTTGAGGTCAGACTCTTTTGTCAAAATTGATAAAAATTACTCTTGACTAATGTTGAGTGCTGTGTAATATATGTTCTATTGGCATTACGAATTTGTCTAAACTGAACTTACTTAAAACTAGTACAATCCCTCCCATTTTGATGACACTTCGTCGTTGGTATAAGATTTGATTTTGTCTCTGGACCACCATGGTGTTAATAACCACGAAATAATTCAAAGGGCAGTGGAGTTATTGGCTGGGGCCTGGCCCTGAATGCTTTAATGGCATTTCCTCGGGGCAAAACGAGTCTTTTCACCTCTGTGTAAAATTCGATGAACCCAACTAGGACTTCTAGGAACAAATAATTATGTATTTGGACGTTGCATTCCCTCATTCACTCGAAATAGAGTTTGGTGACAAATGAAATAATTGACGATTTAAAGATGTGAGAGAAAACATATTTTTGTGATATTGAATAAGAAGTGTTTGCCATAAACTACTTTAACAAAATGAGAAATTGCTCCATTCGATCAATTTTTCATATTTGTTTTTTCAAAATTTTGTTTTTCAAGCGTTCAAACAAACAAGAATAAAGTTTCGTGATTCGAGCAACATCTCCTTTTGTCAGAGTGGTTTCTAAGATCTTCTCCTATGCGTGCATTGAAATATGATGATTTAATCTGTTACGGCATTTGACAAACAATAACGGCATTTGACCAGTCTGTTGCAGAAGTTTCTGGAAAACATTGTGAGAAAAGGAGAAATTGTTCTTATTGAACAATTTCTCCTTTTCGCACAATATTTTCTGCCCAACCAGAATTTTTTTTTTCAATTTCATCACATTTTGAAATGTTCTCTGCAAATTCTTTCAATTTGGGACAGTGAAAAATTTGGCGTTTGGTAAAGGGTTAACTACGAGAAAAAGCGCGACCCCTGTATAAGAAGAAGCAACGTAAACGTTCAGTGCAGACTTAGCCATGACTTCGCATATTGGCTTGTTCATTGCATGGTGGACCAATACCCTTACAGTGCTAGAACCGACTTCATGCTATTGCAAACAGGTTAGATCCAGGCCAGCCGCCAAGTAAATTGGCGGCTGGCCTGTGATATAACCATTTTGCTACTCTGAGTATCATTCCTCATCAAAATTAAGCAGATTTTAAGTTTTGAAAGGCAGACGACACAAAAATGTATATTTAGAAAATTACCCGGCATCCTAACGGTTAAGGCATGTTTTCATGAAAGGCGACGCGTGCGAAATAGGTGGCAAGATATTGGATTTGTAAAGTTGTATACCATCCGAAATCTTAAAATAGTTTTTCATGATTTTATAGACAGTTTATATTATTCTGAGAGTTTGATTAAGTCATGAACGTCATAGAAAAGGGATTTTTACGAATTTTTACGACTATCGGTAATGTCATCAAACATATTACTTGGCTTCTTACTTTAATCCTTTCCCAAACAACAAATTTTCGACTGACCCAAATTGAAAGAGTTTGCAGACGACATATCAAAATGTGATGAAATTGAACAATATTCTTCAGAAAGAGCAGAAAACCTTGTGGAAAAAGGAAAGATTGCTCGTTTCGACAAAGTTTTCTAAATTCATCTGCAACAAAGGGGTCAAATGTTGTTATTGTTTGGGAAAGGGTTAAAAACCATACTTTAACGCATTCGCTGCAAAAGTCAATAGAAACCTCTATGATTAGAAATAACTTGATTCTAGTAAGATAATACTAATCATAAATACTTTATTTAACGAGGACACCTATTTGATAATTTAAACTGACAAACTTACATTAGATCCTGAACAATGAACAAGTGAACAAGATAACCAAAATACTAAGGACAACTATGGTATATTGGCCCATATGACGTATCACAGTGAGGTGTCAAAATATAAAAAAAAAAAAAACAATTGAACATTTCATTACTTAGGTTCTAACTAAAAACTCGCATTGGCCAGCTCATGTCCTTTCGGCAATCTGGGCCTTTTTATCTATAGATTGTATAAAAACTAGAAAAATACAGCAGCATTTTATATGTTGATATGTGCTGTGGTACTTTTTAGACCATAAGAAATCACATGGAAAGTGTTAAAATACACGTATGCTTATTTATACGTAAATCACCAACAGGGTTATTCAGTTCAACACCCTGCTTTTTTCATTCCTTTAATTCTCAATTAGAAATAAGTTGTCCTTTATAAATTCCTATTTATCCACATTATCCGATGTACCTGAAGAGTTGTTGTTTCAAATAAACTGTCAATTTGATTCATGAATGTTTTAAGAATTACAAACAATAATTTCAATTATAAACGATTGCGACATAAAGACAATGTGCTCCTTAGAACGATGACTCCTTTTATCACAACATTTTCATAAAGGTCTTGCCAACAGAACTCTCATTGATAATAAGCAAGAAGGAGTATGAGTTACATGGATACATGTAATAAGACCGGTCGGAAGACGGAAATCCGAAATTCATAAAAAAAGAAAAAAAATCCCGTCAAACTAAAATAATGAACAAGACCCAATTTGCATGAATAAAACATCAATAATCACACGGACCTAAGTTTTCTCACACTCTCTACAGCGCTAAAATAAACCGGAGTTCATTCATAATATTTTTTTCATGAATCAACGTTTAGGGTGTCTTTTTACCGCGCCATGGCAAATAAGGGTGTTAAATTAATAATACGTCTTCAAATAATGCTGCCGCTCAGAGAGAGATTGTGTTGGAAGGAGAAGAGATTTGTGCAATAATAATGGTTGCCATGATCTCATAAATTTGCTTTTAAGTTAAAATGACTATGTACCATGTACCTCTCCTATTTGATATTTGTTCTTTTACGATTAGCATTATACGAACTAAGATAAGCAATCCGGTGCGATGCAATATGGTACTGGTAGTTAGCTAATTACTACAAGACACTGGAGTCTTACTGAATTGATTCGTGTAAGTCCGAATCGATTTCGCATCGTAATGTAGGGCAACGTTAGACGTATGATGCCTGATTTATAAGGGCGAACGCTACTTTTTAGTTTTTCACTCTCTAAATCCTTTATTGTCTGTATACACTACAGTCCTTTCTTGATAAGATTTGATTCCAATAAGAGCAGACAATAAAGCATCAAACTCCAGTACACGGGTAATGGTTTTGCAATATTTTGGCGCGCACTTTCTCACAAGGTATGTACCGATGACCTTAACCCGTTACCAAATAATAACGACATTTGATCAGTTTGTTGCAGACGACTCTAGAAAAACATTGAGGGAAAAGGAGAAATTACTCTGAACGAGCAATTTCTCCTTTTCCCACAATGTTTTCTTTCCTATCAGAGGATTATTTTTCAGTTCCATCACATTTTGAAATGTAGTCTGCAAACTCTTTTTTATTTCGGTACAGTCGAAAGTTTAGCGTTTGGTAAATGGTTAAACAGATGTACCTCGGAAACCTCTGCAAACTGTAAGCGCAAGAAAACGTCCGAAATATCGTGGGGAGATGATAACACGTGTGATGTTTTTAGACAACAAAATGACGGCGTTTTAGACTTGATATAAAGACTGGAACATTTTAAGATGGTTACGGTTAAAGCCTACAATGGCTGGTTAATTGTATAGCATTGCAATGAAACATGTCTTGTCGCGTTAAACGAATATGTAACACATGTGTATGACCGTCCAAAAATATGTCGCCGTTATCTCGAAAGGATTTAAAGTTTGAACTTATTTATTTTTCATTGATTTTGACGGGAGATTGACGCTTATTAATTTCACTCTCGATTACTATTTCTGGATACTTAACCAGTACTCGTGCCGATTGGTGGGTTTCCACCTCGCCTGACGGGGATCAAACCAAGGGTCATCGGTACAAGAGGCCGACGCTCTACCACTGTACCACTGTCGCCCATTGTCGTCCTCAGGATAAGCAAATCACATCCTAAATCCAAGTCACTTTCGAAGTATGCGGGATCTGCAATGGTGTTAAGGTTGACGTATATGCTTCCAAAATGGTCGGTCCAGGTTCGACATCAAATAGTTGCTTTTCATTTTTATACAGAATGTCAATAGGCAAGGCACTTTATCTTTACCAAGAGCTTTTTAACCAAGAAGCACGGGGAAATTAACTTCAACTCGATATAATGGATACAAATGTTGAAATGACGTTAAGTACAACAGAAAGAAATCCCAAAAGTAACATGCAGAACACAAATATCTTCGAGATTATCCTACTGTCTTTCGAAGTTGAGTCCGATCATAGATTTTGTAACCTTGCATGCAAATCAATTAAAAGTTCAAAACCAGTTTTTTCGATATCAAATGATAAACCAAAAACAAACGTTTGACCCAGTTAAGCTACATTCGCTTTCTCTCGTATCATTTTGCAAGCACTCTCCCGAACTTTCGAAATTCGTTCTTCTGTAGATTTGCTAATTTTTGGACTGATCCAAAGCTGAGGTCTTCACTCAGAAAAAGTTATTTTGTGTTTGAGGGAGATGATTTGTTTAACCCTTTACCAAACACCAAATTTCCTACTGTCCTAAAACGAAAGCGTTCAAAGACGATATTTCAAAATGTGATGACTAGAATATTGAATTATTAATCTTCTGATAGGGCAGAAAAGATTGTGGGAAAAGGAGAAATTGCTCGTTTAGAAAATTTTCACCATTTCCCACAATGATTTCCAGGGTCGTGCAAACCGGTCAAATGTCGTAATTGTAGGAAATGGGTTAACCCATTACAAAACAATAACGACATTTGACCAGCTTATTGCAGACGACTCCGGAAAACAATGCGAGAACTGCCCCATTACCAAATAGTAACGACATTTGACCAAGTTGTTGCAGATGAAACAAAACATTGATGGAATTAAGAGGGATGATTTGTTAAAGGATGGTTCGACCGTGGTTTTGTCGGCCTAGTGCGAGAGTGCCTGTTTTTCGAGTCACTCCGTTTTAAGAGTAATAGGAGTCAATCCATCGCCTAGTGTCATCTCTATTTCAAAAAGACATCATAACATTTGTGTGAGTTTCTCATATCCGTCGTGAGAGCCCTGGGAATACCACAATATCGTCACGTCTCTTGAAAATATTGTGAGAAAAGGAGAAATTGCTCTTAACAATCAGTTTTTCCTTTTCAAACAATGTTTTCCGCCATATCAGACGATATTTCAATTTCATCACATTTTGAAATGTCGTCTGCCAACTCTTTCAATTTGGGACAGTCGAAAATTTGGCGTTTGGTAAAGGGTTAACATAAACTAATGGGGAACCTTTTATAACGACTGTCGAAGAACAGATCGCAGCGCTATCCGATATCAGTTTTCCGGTCTTTTATACCATTCCGTTATTCGTGCGGGTATCTTAACCCTTCCCATGATCTGTCCCGCCCCCTTTCTTTAACGGTGGGATATTTGTGGTAAACGATACGCGACCGAAATGGTGGAGACGTTGAACATTTTACCCCCTACCAAACGCGTTTATCTGCAGACCACTTTGGAAAATCATAGAAGTAAATTATCCCTTTTACATCAATACTACTCGTATTTACTCCGACATAAAGAGGAGTTCGACAATCAGAAGGTCGAAATAGGTTTTTACTGTACTCATTGTCGTTTGCAACCCCTTTAGTCTGGTTTGAGGTAAAGTCTGGCTTATCATAGAGAATCGTCAGTCGCGATGAATGGATTCCACTTTTATCACACTTGTTTTTGAATATCGGCTAAGCATGAGGTCCGGCACGTGCGTCTGCAAACTCTTTCAATTTGGGACAGTCGAATATTTGGTGTTTGGTAAAAGGTTAAACGTTTGGAACTTTGCCAAATGCAATTGTAGTCAATTGTTACCTTAACAAATCTTCATCTTTGTATATACAATGTGTTTCAGTTGTTGTACGTATAGCATTGATCTTATGCTTAATGTTTGCAATAAGATAAAATTAGTTTGAACTTGATATGTGAATCTGGCATTCCGATTTAAAACGAAACTTAACAAAGTCGCCAAAAGCTATGTTGATTCTATAAACAAAACAGATGGTCGCTAGCGAATTCCTATTCACGTATTTGTTTATTTTCGATTAACAACCTAAACCCCAAGAACTTATCTGTATTTCTCTCTCATCAATTCAGTATTGTCATGAACGAGTTATGATTAACAAAACGAAGCCCCGGGCCCTTCGTCTAATATCAACACCAAAATCACTTAATGGCCAAATCTCTGACACTAACAATTTCTCACGTATATGAGATTTATACCAGACACGTAACGGACTTGTCGAGAAACCTATTTGATGAGAAATTGTTCATTTCGATGGATTTCATTTCTTTTACCAATAAATGATCTTTGGCAAGATACCTCTTTAAAAAGTCAGTTTGTGCAATGTATGTTTCGTCTGAAAAGGTTCATGTTATGAACCGCTTCGAAATATTCCTATAGGGATTGGAAGAGTAAAATTACGAAGACGTATCATTTTAGAATTGAAACGTTCGAGTTCTTTCTCATATTCGAATTAAAGGAAAGTCATGCTGCACACTCTTTGGAAAGCCTGGGCCAAATACCTAAAAAGCTGAGTGATTCTAATGAGCATCAACAATAAACAGTCTTGAAACGTTGGCCGAAGATGACTAAAATAGATACAACTCCTATTTGAACCGCTGTCAGTAATAACAACGTCTAGTTGGCAGAAACACTTTGGCTGGACTAGTGCAGGGGAAATAACATGTACTTCAAAAACGCAAAAATTACAAACTCGACAAAAGTGCACGATTCGGACCTGTTTTAATGTTTCACAAATGTCCTTGGTACCGTGTTACTAAACACAACTCAATTCAACTTTATTTGGCATTCGGCAACAAAACAAGCCATTGGCCATTTACAAAACATTTGAAAATATGGCCACTAAACGACTTAAGACAAGTTTTTGCGTAAGTCAAAACAGATAATCCTCGCTATCAACTTAAATGAAAACACAATATTGCAAAATAACACGTCATTAGAAGCATCTCGGAGAGACGCTTCCAATGACATGTTACTTTGCAATATTGATTAGCCCAGTTTTGAAATAAGACGGAATGTTGTACACACATTTCAGCATAAAATGTTGAGTAAAACAGTACCCTAGTACTCTTCTTCTCTAATACGCGTCGATTAAACAGTTTTCTTGTCGTCACATATTTGTGAACGATTTCCGCACCCAGGCGCGCGAAATCTGACGACGAAATATTTTGATTTCTTTACCTCCATTATATTCGTCCTGGAGAGCGAAAGGCCCCGGATGCCGCAGGGTAGTGTCAAAAACCGCAGCGATAACCGTTCACATCGTCTCCCTTTTTTAACGGTTAACCCTCTTTCGTGGTGAAATTGATTTCAAATGCTGACTTCATAACGGATTTAAGAAAGACACAAATCATTATTGCAGAGCTAAGGAGTATCTCAATTACCACTCAAACCGTTAAGATCAGAGTGATTACAGAAGAAGTTGTTCATAATGGGCGAATTGTTCTATCGTCAAATTGATTTAAAACATTGTTTGTCGAAAAGAAAATAGAAAAGAGTTTGGATAGCCATCCTCGTCATGGAAGCCAATGCCTCATTCACCATCACACTCAAAAGTTAAGGAACAACGTACGCTACAGAATGGCTTTTATGGAACTATAGGAATGGAAACATTTGTTGTTTTTGTTTAAAAAAAACACGCCACAGAATAAGCACATCACGTAGTAATGGGATGTCATGAATAATTCATGAGTATACTTTTTAAAATTTTGCCAACCGAATTGTATCCTATCGTATCCTGTAACCATATTGGAAGGGTTTGTAACAGGAAGTTGAGACCAATCATCGGGATATTTACCTCGCAACAATCTGAAAAATATTGCCGTCGTTGTACAAAACTAAAAGCACGGACGGATAAAGTGCCAAATTTGTGGTCGAGATTGTAATGCGAGGCATATGATAGGCCCTTATTAACATATAACTTCTAAACTCGTCTGTCGAGGCAAGACAACTCGAGTTTTAATCATTCTTCGTTCGAAAATATCTTTAACACTTAGGATTGATAGGTTTCGTTATGGTATAAAATGCCTCAGGCCAATTCGTACAGGAAACGATCAATTCAAATTACAAAACCAAATCAAAAGCAAGCAAAGTATTATGACAGATTCTTTAGTCTTTGATTGCTGAGAAAGTATCAATAAAACGATTGTTACCGTTTCGAGAGGAAAGTGACAGCCATTGCTTGAACCATCTGATAAACATGATTCAAATACATATGTTTATCTTAATGCATATGCACAAACGAATGCCTATTTATAAATTTAAAGATGTATACATACATATACACCCAAACACATACATGTAAACACATACACACACACACAAATTATCATGTACATGTGTGTTAATAATCAAACAATGGGTATTGAAACATTTGAGATTCATCCCGCTTAGTCCGATCGCAGAATGACCTTGCCTATCTTTGACGTTAATTTTTCATTGGGTCTACGGCGTTTAGATGTGAACGAAAATTTCTAGTATATCGGTATTAACACACACCCACTGTCTTGGTTGGGTCATATAGTGCCCTCTTCATTTCTATTCTGTTCTGTTCCGTGAGCGAGAAAGGGATGACACCGTGTTTACTTTCCGCTATTACGGATTTAATCCTTGTCGATAGTTGTTGGTCCTTGTGGATGATATAACGGCGAGGCCGGTAATTACTGCGCTTTTCACAAACCGCTGACCGTTGGTCATTCTTCACGAAGAATGGCCGGTCATTATCCAAGCTCTCGTCTGACACTGACGGGTAACGAGACATTCCCGCTGCATCATGGGAAATTGAGGGAAAAAAATGGCGGCATGATACGACGGAGAACCTTGTAGTGTACTTGTCCATGGTTTCGCATTTTCGTAAGCAAACGTTAGTGCATACTATAGAGAGGTATTGGTTGTATCAGTGGATCGAAAGAACGAAACCATTAGCCCTTTCCCAAACAGTAACGACATTTGTCCACTTCGTTGCAGACGACTCTAGACAACTGCCCTATCAGATGATTATTTTCCAATTTCATCACATTTTGAAATCTCGTATGCAAACTCTTTCAATTTGAGACAGTCGAAAATGTGTTGTTTGGGAAAGGGTTTAGCATCGACCTGGGTCTGTCTGCGTAAGATGTAATGACTGAGTCAAATCGACGCTTGATCGCAGATGCACCCCTTTATCAATGACATGGCTTCAATTCACCTGACCGGATGCTCGTAAACATGGAAATAATCGCTTTCGTTCGGTCCCAAATTGTTTCGGGCTTTGGGGTATTATTTGTTTTGCAACATTTTCCACTGTGAATGGCGGATCTCGAATGGCATCGCTCGGACGTTTCTATTCACGACGACATATCCGTCAAGACCGCGCGCATTAATACCTGTCGCTAGGCGACATTGTTACACGTGACTCAGAATCCGATTTTTCGCCCATTATCACTCATCGATACTTAACCCATTACCAAACAATAACGACATTTGACCAGTTTTTTGCAGACGACTCTGGAAAACATTGTGGAAAAAGGATAAATTGCTCTTAACGAGCAATTTCCCCTTTTCCCAACAATGCTTTCTGGCCCACCAGAAGATTATTCTTCGATTTCTTGTCGTCAGCAAACTCTTTCAATTTTAGGACTGTCGAAAATTTAGCGTTTGGTTAAGGGTTAATGCATTTCATGCGACACTTAGTTCTGTTAACTGTGCACTAATAGTTAAGATTATGCATTAAAGGAAACATTCACGAATGATTGGAACGCTTTCTTGGTATAGAAAAAAGTCAGTCTAGTCTTAAAGATAGTCAGTAAGGCATTTTCGTCAGTTCTTGTGGAATTTCTGGAAACCAACGACATTTAAAATCATGCTAAAATGTATTGTATAATGTTTTTAATTGTAGAACGATGTATAAAATAGATTTGTCTCATAAACGTCTGTTTGCTGTTCCTAGTTAACCATTATAGTGCTGGAACCGAATTCATTCTTATGCAAACAGGTTAGGTCTAGACCAGCCACCAAGTAAATTGGCGGCTGGTCTGTGATCTAACCTGTTTGCTACTCTGAGCATCTTTCCTCATCAAAATTAAGCAGATTTTATAAGGCTTAAGCAGACGACATAAAAATCTGTCTTTTTAGAAAATTACCCAGCATTCTAAGGATTAAAAAACGTAATATAGGACTAAAACGGATAACTTCTCTGGTTCGAACTAGTATTTTCCGAGACCAACGCTGTGTTTCAAGACAACTGCTCAAAAACTAGGCAAGGGGGATGTTCCTACACATCTCTTGACGGTAAAATGCTTACCACATTTTCGTCTGCCATCGCGTATGTCGTTTTTTTATTGATGAAGTGTCAACGATTGGACAATGCTATCTAAACATATTGGTTTGAAACATCTGTTTAATTACTCTTATAATATGTCTGAATGTCTAGTTGGCTTTTGGTTCAATTAAAGTCAAAATACTTTAACCACTCCGGTCGTTTATCTTATTTTTCTATTTGCCTCAATTTGATTAATTGCTTTGTAGAGAAAACTAATTAAACTCATGGCTTCAAAATACCAAAACACTTTACCATAACAACTATTAAATCCTTTAAACACCACTGTGACAAAAAGATAATTGCTTTTGATGAGGAATTCCTCCTATATTTGAGACATTTTGTTGTTCAAATGAACAAATTTGTAAACTTGTATCCAATACCCACACAGGTGGGTATGTATGCGTCAGCAATAAGGCATGCTAGCTTAACCCTTAGAATGCTGGGTAATTTTCTAAAAATCGATTTCTATGTCGTCTCCTTTACAAAACCTAAAATATCTGCCTAAGTTTGATAAGGAAAGATACTTAGAGAAGCAAATAGGTTATATCACAGGCCATCCGCCAATTTACTTGGCGGCTGGCCTGGATCTAACCTATTTGCATAAACATGAAGATGGTTCCAGCACTATAAGGGTTAAAACCGAAATATGAAACGGGAATCTGCATGATTTCATCTAAAAGGTTTGTACGTTAACAATCTCATGTACAAAAAAAGATACATAAAAACTAATCTCACGTTCCACGTCTCGAATGGTGGCCATTCCGGTTCGCCAACTTCGGTTTAATTCGTTAAATAGGTACGATGCATTTAGCACCCATTTCAAACGTGCACAATGACAGTCGTAATGTTTTCCGTATACCCTGTATTTAGTACACATATGCTGAATTCTCATGTGACACGGATGAACCTTGAATTAAAAACAGAACAGGACATTCATTTTATTTGACGAGTATATGGTACATAGTCATGCTCACATACAATATAATCTTAATCAACTCAATTAAAAAAGAAATGTCGAATAATTTCTCTTTGTGATGAATTCATCATATAAAATTATTGAAATGAGATATCGGAAAGTATCGTCACACAATGATACTGTATCTCCTTTTTGGCGTAATCGTTCAACTTTTTATGATGTTTTCCGGCCCGAATGCGTTGCAACGGTTTTTGAAATCCATCGAAAACACTTTGGGCCAATAATAAAGAAGATACATTTTTTCATTGAGATAGTTTTAGCGTCAGTCGTTTCTTTCAGCTGTCACCACATAATCTTTTCCTTAGGGATTAAATGGTCCCCACTTTTTCGTCTCTTGTAAAATTAATTTAAGTATGAGTATCAAATCACGTCCATGGGTAAAGAAGTGTTTTATCAAATGAAATCGTGTATATATTCATCTACGCACTCGTATAATAGTATATGTCTCCAAATGCATGTTTTCCCATTTCAACACACATCTGCATGTACACATTAAAACGGAATGAAATGAAACGGTCGGATACAAATTGAATGTATTCAAAAATAAACTACGGTTTTTAAGTAATCACATCCAAAAAAGATGGCTCATCAAATCGTAAATATTATATGAGAGACAGTATTAAAGCAACGCCTTCCCATCAAACATCATTATAGAGCCAATCCTTATCTTATTTTACTCTTTCAGAATTCGCGGCACGCCGTTAACCAAGATGAACATTTCGAAACAGCGAAACGTAAAATGTCCAATCAAACTGATGATTGGCCTGCTATCAAAGGAAAATGAATATAAAAAAGGATAAAATCTTCCACTTTCATATTAAGTTTCAAATTTACTGTCAATGTGTATCATAGGAGTCCCGCCAATGAGTCGTGTATATCGAGGGTTCGGTGCAATGCTATAGTAATTGCTTCATGTTTATGAAGCACTTACTATAGTCTTGCACTGAACCCTCAATATCCTCTTAAAAACATAAGAATATAAGAATCATATGGTGACAAGTATCCGCCCATCGCTTTCGTGATTGTTCTCTGCTAGCAATAGTTCGAACTTGTTCATTTTACATCGATTGTACCAAGTCCTTCAATTGTCTTTAAATCACTCTCAATTCTGATCCCTTGAAGCATAACCAGTACTCGCGCCGAATGTGGATTTATGGAAAATCACATAGTCGATCCTATTCGTAAGCAATGGCACATATTTCATATAATTAATTGACAAGTCACCTAGACTATGCATAACAAAATCTACATTGTATGTTTGAGTTCCTTTCCTGCATGAATTTTCACACATAACTTATCCAAGTAACAGCTTTAATGGCGCCTTTCTATAAAATAATAGTAATAAAGAAACATCAGTCTGATGCCTTATAAACGATATTTCGCCAAACAAACTAAATGGTATTCACTATAGAAGAAAAACCCTTCATCAAACCACAACATTTCGTAGGTACCGTTCGCCTGTAACATATTATTTCGCTAATGGAATGTAATGTAAATTGGAAGTATCGTATTTCATTTTGATTCCTTTTGGTAATATATATAAGTATTTGCTCTAAGAGATTTATCAAAACTATTATCTAACACGAAAGATGTGTCTAATGTTCAGGATATATGGCATGACGCACTGACCGCTAAACGATTACTAAGCATGTTAAAAACGACATTAACCCATTACCAATCAATACCGACATTTAACTAGTTTGTTGTAGACGACCCTGAAAAACATTGCGGGAAAAGGAGAAATTGCTTGTAACGAGCAAAATCGCCTTTTCCCACAATGTTCTCTGTCCTCTCAGAGGTTAATTTTCCAATTTCATCACATTTTGAAATGTTGTCTGCAAACTCTTTCAATTTGGTACAGTCGAAAATTTGGCGTTTGGTAAAGGGTTAAGGCATGTTTACTATTACTCCTATAACATTACTTTGTAATATCACACGAATTTCTAATAACTGCATTGATGTTTCTTGCCTTCCAACAACGAATCCGTCATGTCAAAGAAAGAACTTATTCAGGAAGAGAAAATCGAAATTCCAACGTTATCATAATGTTGAGACGCTGGCGTTGCTTTCAGATAGCAAGGTGTCTACTTTATATATACAGTGAAGCCTCGTTTATCCGGACCCCGATTATCCGGATGTCTCGCAATCCGAACAAAATTGTAAGGGAACGGAATTATTCGACCAGTTTGTTGCAGACGACTTTTGAAAACATTGTGGGTAAAGGAGAAATTGCTCGTGACGAGCAATTTCTCCTTTTCCCACGATGTTTTCTGCCATATCAGAAGATTATTTTTGAGTTTCATCACGCTTTGAAATGTCGTCTGCAAACTCTTTCAATTTGGGATGGTCGACAATTTGGTGTTTGGTAAGGGGTTATAAGTATACACGTGCATACAGACCGTTTATGTCTTAATGTGTATAAGAACATGCTCTGCTTCATTAGTCCGGATGGTTCGGTCATCCGGACATTTTGTTGGGAACGGACGTATTCGGATTAACGAGACATCACTGTACATATAAAGAACGAATGTTACTTATTTGGACGAAATATACTTCTTGTTTTTCATTATTTGGCTGAAGTTGTTTTCAATAGTTAGTAACGATTTACCTTATGATTAATGACGGGTTTCACAGCATGCATCGTTCTGGGTTTAAAAATGGAGGTTTATAAAGCGTCCTTAGCTCTGAAACTTTAAATGATTTCTCCAAAGGAATGTTATGCTATGTATTTCGCAAAATAGGCAGACATATATGACACTGTCTTATATGGACTATCAACTTAATGGTGTTTTGTAAATAACAAACGTTAAAAAGGTGATTTAAAGCATCATCGTCACTAAATGAACGTAAACTTTCAATTTTACAAGTGCTGAAAACGTCCTTTTTGATCAAATGATTATGAAGCGAGTGTTATTACTTTCCAGTGCTTTGATAAAAACCTCGGCTTAAAAATAGTCATGGTAATGCTCTACGGTACACCTTTTTAGCAGCCTGTGTCTGTAGAGCCATTTCGTAATTTTGGGTCCCAAGGCTCCTATCTATTTCGATACGTTCGCAGGAACACAGATCAGTGTTTACCAAATAAGTCGTGTAAATAACTGACTAAATCCGCAAGAGAAATGTGACAAATCTTTATAAACAAGTTTTGTACCGAGTTGAGAAGCATATTGCTAATATAGTTTAATGTAACAACATGCGTATGTGTATTTTTGTTGGAATGAAAGCCATATAACCTATTACCAAACAATAACGATATTTGATCAGTTTGTTGCAGATGATCAAGGAAAACATTGCCGAAAAAGGAGAAAATGCTCGTAACTAGCAATCTTTCTTTTTCCCAAAATATTTTCTGCCCCTTCAATAGATTATTTTCCAATTTCATCACATCTTGAAATGCCATCTGCAAACTCTTTCAATTTGGGACAGTCGAAAATTTGGCATTTAGTAAAAGTTTAAGACCTTTAATGACAAAATAAACAAAATATCAATCTGTTAGAAAGTCCTTTTAAAGTTGAATAGGAAGAAAAACACATCTCAAATCGGTGAATACATATACTGCCCGAGTAAGCACGCAAAGAGAAGAAACAGTTACTAAAAAACGGCAAAAGGACGCTTTGAATTTATGGAAATATGATTTATAAAAAAAGTAATTGCGCTAAATTAAATTTGATTTGATTATATGTGCTCGGTTCTCGCCAATTTCGAGAGCGGTAGGGAGCCGTAACGCCTGACAAGCTTTGCTTAAGACGTTAAGTTGGACGAGTAAATCATTCCTTTATATTGTTCCATACAGCCGATTAAATCTCAC
This sequence comes from Cerastoderma edule, assembly GCA_947846245.1. Taxonomy (NCBI): domain Eukaryota; kingdom Metazoa; phylum Mollusca; class Bivalvia; order Cardiida; family Cardiidae; genus Cerastoderma; species Cerastoderma edule. The sequence goes on along the minus strand of OX401408.1, from coordinate 34,862,822 downwards.
TGGATTTACAACATGCTGGTTGAAATTGATTTGGGCGAATTTGCAACATCATAAATAGATAAAATGTTTTCTAAATAATAACATTAAATCCCCGATGAAAAGGGGAATATAAGCATGCGGTGTTCTTTTTCTTCACAAACTGGAGTTGGTCTAGCGGAAACTGCCGCCGCAGTTCTAACTGTGAATCTACCTTTTTATGATTCGTTTCCCCCATTAACCCTTGCCCAAACAAAAAGTTTTCAACTGTCCTAAATTGAAAGAGTTTACAGACGACATTTCAAAATGTGATGAAATCAACAATATTCTTCAGAAAGAGCAGAAAACATTGTGGGAAAAGGAAAAAATTGCTCGTTACGAGCAATTTCTCCTTTTCCAACAATGTTTTCTAAAGTCGTCTGCAACAAAGTCGTCAAATGTCGTTATTGTTTTGGAAAGGGTTTAAGGAATTTTTGACAGCTTCAAATTGATACCAATACAACAACCGACAAACAAAATGAAAAATACGAGATAATTACAATATGAGTTAATACATATGATTCTGACAAAAATAAATATCTCATTAAGAGCAACTTATCCTTTAGTTTCAATTGTTTCTAATATTTTCTGCAATATATGCGCTAAGGAGACCCCTTGATATTTCAAGTTTTATTTTTAACAAAGTATCATATACAACTAGAAATAAACAACAATCAAAATATAAATATACCCGTTTTAGTTGGCATAGTCTAACATATTCTGTGTTGATTGATATAAGATGTGTCATTTGGAGAAGAGTTAAGAAATTAAAGACACTTTATAAGATTGTGTTAATTCGTATTAGACCATCATGCAATGATAAAAAATGTATTCAGATCCAAAATGTTACATCAGTTTTGAAATCTGTTGCATACCGTTTGTTCATACTTGGATAAATTCTCACTTTCTAGAACAATTTTACGTGCAGTAGCAGTTTTTCATCAAATAGTGTAGGCCTACCGTAATACAAAAACCTGAATCTTTCAGACCTATTATTTTAACTTTTTGTCTCATGTATGAACAACGCTCCAAGGGAAGATACAGTACAGTTGTACCCATTTCGCTTTTTCTTCTCTTTTCGTTTTTTACTCTTACTACAATAAGCTGAACACACATGTTGGCGTCTTAATTCCTGCAATTCTAAAAAATACCACATTTATAATGCATGCTATTTGAGAATATCGTAGTTTTCTACAGAAGGTTTACTTAACTTTCTGTTCAGATGTTATAAAACATAATATCCTTATACTTTCAGAAACATGCCAACACATTACTAATGCGGCAGCCAAAAAGCCAGAAGAAACACACAAGTCATATGACGAAGTCGACGGTGACGTCATAAACTTAGTGACCAATCAGCGTCCAGGACACTTACCGCTTATTTGTTACGCGGGACGAACAGTTCCACGTGACCCTAACGGGAGTGTCACAGAAGATAGATTACACCATAGTCATGAGAAAACAGAGGAAGAATTTACAGCTGAACACACTAAAGCAAACAACACACCAGATAAATCTTCTATTGATTCCTCAGTAAAGGTATCCCGTAAAATAGATTTTTCCTATGAGAACCATGGTGGTACCTTGCACAAAAGACCCATTCAGGAAACCATTCTGTCTCCATGTTTACCGAATACACCAAGCGGCTGTGGGGCTTCCAAGCTTATGTCGCTGTCTCCGATTTCGTCGTTCCCTTTCCGACAAAACGAACTCGCGTCTCCGGACTCTCCCATGTCTTTATCCGGGCTTCCAGTGTCGGGTCAGCGGGATGTCCTGTTTAACAGAACCGTCACATCCCCACTGCTTGACCATCAACATCGGACATCGCTACATCACGACATAAACAACAACAACAACACGCACTGTCTCAGTGACCAATCAGGGAGTGGATTTCACAAGCATCATCAAGACCAGCAGAATGGCGCACAATTCAGACGCACACAACATGACGTCATCAAACAGTTCACTCACGTTCCAACTGTAACGAAGCATTCATTGACATATCCACAAATATGGAGGCCAATACCCCAGATGGCTGCTGCACCACTTCAGCCAACAATGATCCAAGACATAGCAGCCATACCACGTGATATAAGAACAGAACCGGAAGTTGTGAAAGGACATGGCGCCCTGGTTGATATACAAGATGGCCTCTCGAACATGTGTACACAAGGTGTTGTGAACAACGAAATTTCTTGCCCAATCATAAGAGTAAGTTTCTACTCACAGATTATTTTTGCCTTGTGTGTTAAGTTCCTTGCCTTGTTGTAAGACCATTGTTCAAACATATCGATAATTTTGGTTTAAATGCATACTCAAAATAAAAAGATAAATGCTAAGAGATACGTCGTTGATGACTTGCAAAGTTCTTTACAAGGTTTTGTTTTAAAAACATAAAAAGCGATTTGATCGTTAGGCGTAAAGTTCTTCACCCATCAGTTATACAATACAGTAAACTCATAGTTATGGCCCTTATTTGTCGGGTTCTTAACAAACTTACAAGGCTAAAATAAGATTGCTTATTAACATATAATTCCCCTGCTTGTTTTAGACGTATGTTCCTATTTGAATGAAGGTGCTTGAACCAAGCAAATCGGTCTATAGTTAAAAGTTGTCCTTATGTGTAATATCTACACAGAAATACTTTGTCCACATCAAAACTCAGACTTTCATTTGTCAATCTCTCTTTAACTTTGTTAACGAATGACTCAGGTGTCTTGTTGTTGATATCATGTCTCTGAAAGGTTGGAAGGCCAACATTGAAGACGCATGTACGAATCTGGTCCCGTAGGAAGCGTAATTCTACAGGGAGATGACGACGTCATCATCTGAAAACGTTGTGTTGCGACAATTGAGTTTAACATTGAGTCAAGTTTATTCTATATTTCTTATGTATCAACTGTCAAATCATATTTTGCTAAGTCAAAAAGCCAATCCATTTTCATTTCAATAACGAATATTTGGCATTTTGGCTAGTCTTGAACTTGAAACATTCTATGTACTGCTAGTCGAATGAGCAAGGTGTCTGACGTATGCTTTTTCAACTTAAGTCATATCAACTTCTTCAAGACCATGTTTCTTTGCCGTATTAACCACATTGTGAATGAAGTTAGCTGTATACTTTATTTCAGCAGCCAATCGTGAAAGGCGTAGAGCTGATTAATGGCGGATACGGCATCAAGAACCCATTACTCAGCCAAACACAGAACGAACAACCCCTGCCCTACAGTAAGTGTGATATCATTAGTATTCATACTATAACAGGAAATCGGTGAAAAACCCGAATCCCCTTCATGTATATGTCAATGTATTGTTCACCAACATTCACCGTCTGTTGACCTGCCTAATTAGTTGAATCACACGCTATACTGAGTATCTGAAAATATCCGCGGAGCCGTCCGTAATGTTCGATCACGTGGTTCGTCCACGTTCATTATTTGATAAATGCTACTAAGCTACCCTGTTGATATTTAATGCGCATAGCTCTATTGCTAATCGACTGTGTTAGGAATACTGTCGAGTATTGAATATACCGCGTCATAATTATTCACGCATAGAGGGCAACAAACGGTGAATGTTGGTGAACAATACAAACATTGATTTTTGATCACCCGAAACAGTGCACTCCTCGAAAACTGATAATGGTTCTTCTAATTCTAAATAACCAGTATCCGACTGAATGAGACAAAGGTGCAGAGCAATTGTTCACAAACTCTATCAGATCTTGACTTAAAGTTTAGGCAATGAAATGAAATCTAGAAATGAACTCGTACTTAACATTTTTGCTCAAACTTGAGTTTTAGAAATGTTCTTGTCCCAACCTTAATGCTGGGTCAAGTGACGTAAATAATTTTACTCGTTTTCTCGAAAGAGTTACGTAAACAACACGGCTCCTCTATCTTACTCAGCCGAGCACGATGACCATATATTTACCCAAGTTTAAGTAACAATTCAAGTTTAAGTACAAAGTCGTATTGTTTCCAATACACGGACCTGGGAAAGGTTTATAATAGACATATTTACGTTAAAATATCCGAATACTGTATTTTAACATTTACCAGCATGACGTGAATTCAAAAGATAACCGTTACCATAGATACCCTTTCCTTTTTGTAAGTAGTATACAACAGATAACTATAAAGTTTATCGTATTACTCTTTATAAAACATGCACAAACTTCAGTCACTTGAATTTTGGTTGGTTAATCAAGAGTACAGGGTTACATTCCGGTCAGTAAACATATTCGTTAGCCCTTAGAATGCTTGGTAATTTTCGAGAAAAAAATGGTATCAAAACCTTAGATATCTGCTAAATTTTGATGAAGAAAGGAACTCATAGTAGCAAATAGGTTGGATCACAGGCCCGTCGCCAATTTATTTGGCTGCTGACCTGGATCCAACCTGTTTGCATAAGCATGAAATCGGTTCCAGTTTTAAAAGGTTAAATAATTTGCTTTTTGGTAAAAAACTTTATCATTTGGTAAAACCTGTGTCATCAGATATCTGCGCAAAATAATTGAATAGCGTATTTCAATCCAAAAGCGTCAAATCCTTTTGAGATCTTTTAGCTATAACCTGTACATAATCAGATGAATTTGACGATTTCTGAACATAATTATTCTTTCAATTTCTACTTTGCTTTCAATAACTACGCTTTTATTTTTAACAAAAATACATGTTAATTCATCTTAAACACACTGTTAACAATTTAAAACGATACAATTCTGCTTCCAAAGAATATTCTTTAGGGTGTATCAAATCAAAGTACACATTTTGCGCAGTTTTGAATGACTTATTGTTTAACTTCCACATAGCCTTGCATCTGTAAACAAGCACATTTAATGTCCCGTTGGATAAGCTCACGATTATAGAGTATTTTGTGCTTGGTAATTATGTATCTAATCCGAATAGTTCTCTCGCAACGGTTAGTCGAATCGCCATTCAAGGTTCGTCATTTTACAATCTATATCTTCATATGCGATCTTAGGATTTGTTCAAATTGGAACCATTGTCACAAATAGATTCTCTTTTCCTAGTTTGTAAGTGGTTTGATACCCGGTCTGGTTACATGATCTTAAACGCAGTGATAACATAAGCATATTTATTTATTATTTCTTTTTTGGGGCGGGTGATATAAACCGTTGTCGACAAAAAGAGCAATTGTACATTACGAGCAGTTCATCGTTTTATCACAGACGTTTCCTAAATAGTATGACACAAGTGCATTAATATGAATACATTTGTTCTGGAAGACCATCGGGTGCTCCGTGATAAAACATTCTCCAAACAATTAATTCGTCCCTCGTCGAAAGAAAATGTTGCAATTGTTCCTCTAAAGTAAGTGAGTTTGTAAATAGAATGTAAATCATTTGAGAGATGGGTTCACCGAACTTTCATTACGCGATCTTTATTTCCCCTGTCGAGTTTTGAACTACGTCACACGCACCATGCCAACAATGTCCTTTTAACGGTTTTTTATCAACAATAACACTATTTCGCTGGATACGCCTACTGTATTTACACAATGGTGTACCGGTCCAGGAAAAGAATATGTTCGATCTAATAAAGTAGGCAAAAACGAAATCATTAAGGTATTCCCCGGAAAAATATGTTTATTTGAAGTGTACGAATGAAAAACCTGTTTGAATGCGCAATTTTAAGGCAAAGACGTTAGGGCCCCTTTTTTCGCGGCGGATGATCGCTTGATGTTCCTACCCCATTGAAAGTTCACTGATGAAGTAGGTATATAGTATCTCGCCTCGGGATAATGAAAACGGGACAAAATAACAGTTTTCGTTTGTCCAGCTTTCGCTATTCGTAGCGGGGAGCCTTCACGGTCTATACAGCCTCAGCATTGAGTGTTACGTTTCACATGGGGAAGAGCTTCGGCGACGGAAGGATTGGGGTTACAAAATCCTTTTTTTTTAATTGTCAGTCAACAATTCATTTATCTAAATAGATTCAAATATAACGTGTATAGAGAAACAACATAAAGCATTACAACATAGTAAATTGTTGGAAATGTGTTCTTTTTTTCAGTTTCAGTTTCAGTTACAAAATTTTACAAATATCTGTAACTGTGCTTTGGCTTTCCACAAGTCAATCCATACCAACAGGCTTCGTCCGTAATGATCCTTTCATTTATAATTAACAATGCAACAAAGAAGGTAAACACAATGAGCGGAAAGAATCGCACAGTTTAATCGAGTACGACTCTTTACGCATGCGCATTGTGCCCTTCTTTACCCATGAAGCAGTCCATTTATTACCGGTTTTCGCGGTTTTCCGTGTCGTCTCTAGACCGGTACTTATAACGGTCGTTTCTCACGGCGAAGCGGATTTGTGTTACTTACAAACGATTTGAAAATGAATACGTCTTCAATCATTCTGGTGGCGTTTTAAATCCGCTACGAGCTTGTCGAAAAGAACGGATAATAATGATAATGGTAAGACATCTGGGTAGTGAAAGTTATTCTGTTTGAACAAATGCCCTTGGCTGCATTAAAAATAGCGTTGGAGATATCTGAAACGAAAAGTTTTATGAAATTGAAACTTTAATGCGTTAAATGCTATCATTTTGGAGAACCAGTGGAGGGGATCCAAAACTGTGTTCCTTCCAGAAATGGGCATTTTTTAACTGTTTATACATTCACGCTTGACTCCTTAATATGTATTGATATGAGACAAGAAATCAAGCAATTAATATACCCAAAATGTTGTCTGTTGTCATACTTGATTGTAAAGAAATACCTGCTAATTTAAATCAGTGTTTATATTCTCATACTTGGTAAATACAGACCGTTCTTGTAAGTTATACCTTTGCCTTATGTTATCTGATTGCATGGGAATGCAAGATTTTCCTTAACCTATTACCAAACAATGACGATATTTAACCACTTTGTTGCAGACGACTCTGGAAAACATTGTGGGAAAAGGAGAAATTGCTCGATAAGAGCAATTTCTCCGCTAAGAGCAATTTCTCCTTTTCCCACACGGTTTTCAGCTCTATCTGAAGCACAGTTTTTAATTCCACCACAGTTTGAAATGGCGTCTGCAAACTCTTTCAATTTGGAACAGTCCAACATTTGTTGTTTAAGAAAGGATTAAAAGATATAAGCCGCCGTTTCGTAAAACGATGCACATAACTATAAACGTAAACGTTCAACAAAAAATGCAATTGCTGCAAAAACAAAAAGACCTTGGATATCACGGGGATGAAGTTGTCCTATAGTTTGAATGCTACCCCAATTAGGGATCAAATTACTTAACAACGCTTTTTAACTCAAAGTTTCCCAGGCTTAAGCATTAAGCTAGCATCTAATCGTTTTCGCCTACCGTCCCCTTAATAACACAAGTGGCTTCCTCTCGTAAATCATACCATCTTTCTAAAAATGTTTGATTTCCGTTCCACGCCATTTTGATGCAGACGACAATTTGTCATTAACGTAGTATCTGCAGACAAAAAGAGAGTATTTTATTGTTGTAATGATTCAGATCCACAGTTTTTAATTTTCATGAACATTCCTGACAAAATTGATTAATTGTACATGCCTACTGCAAGATTTTAGAGATATGATCATGATTAAGGAAGTATGTCTTTGTAACACAATATTTCCCTCTTTAGACACAATGGTTCCTTATTGAAATCACATAAAAATAATTATCTATCATGCATTCAAATTGTTGTCTTCATTTTCTCTCAATTTGGACCATCACAAAGTCCTATATTGGGGTATTGGTAAAGTCATGCTGAACAGACAGTGTTTGTTAAAATAACCCGAGTCAGACTTTTAGATAATGATATCCAACAAGAAATAAATATTCATTTCATCAAAAGAATACACGGAAAGTGCAATTTCTCGATTACTCGCGATGTCTTTATACTTATTTTAAAACGAAAATAGCATATTTGAAATTGTCGTTTGGTATGTTTTTGAATTTGGATTAATCATCAAAATAAGGTAGATTTAAGGGCTTATATTTCAAGGGAAAATGGTTTGAGTTTCTCGTGCTATATAATTAAACGTGCAACATCAGAAGACCTGCGTCTCATTAACGGGAAATATTTTAATGATGCGTTCAACCTTTTCGCTAAACAAAACAAGCGCTGACTCTCAACCGACGTATTGCGTAATTATTGCTTGGAAAAAAGTAGAAATTGCTCATATGAGCAACTCCTCCTTTTTTCCTCATTTCCCATCTATCAGAGAAAGTATTTTCCTTCGACATTTATATTTTTATTGTCGTCTGTAAAATTTCTTAATTCGGAACAATTCAAACCAGGTGTTGTATGAGAAAAGAGTTTGGACAAAGGTAACGTGTAATCCGCAACAAGGGCGTTACTCAAAAGACCCTGTTTAACCCATTACCAAACAATAACATTTTACCACTTTGTTGCAGACGACTCTGGAAAGCACTGTGGGAAAAGGAGAAATTGCTCATAACGAGCAATTTCTCATTTTCCCACAGCGTTTTCTGCCCCGTCAGAAGATTATTTTTCAATTTCATCACACTTTGAGAGGTCGCCTGCGAATTCTTTAGATTTGAAACAGTCGAAAAATTGGCGTTTGGTAAAAGGTTAAGGGAGACACTTTAATGATGAAAGACTTCAACTTACCATCGGTTTATCCTTTCGCTTCGAAACCAGAAACAGAGTCCAATCATAATACAAAAACAAACTGATAGCATAAGAAGATGATACTTTTTAAATAGTTGAATTGCAGCCTTTTTTTGTTTACATTGGTAGTTACTTGTACAACTGTGTCCCAAATCATTATTATGCCTATTGGCTGTAACGGATAATTGTTTTATTTCGTCATATTGATTTCTAGAGTATTCTGTTGCTTGGCTTAGGGAAAGACTACGTGTTTTAGTGACAAACTGACTTGTTTATAATTGATTTATAGCGAACAATGGCGGGCAGTGTTTTGATTGGTGCACCACCCAAACTATTTGCAATAGTTAACGTGATTAAAAGATTTGAGAAGGATTGTTTTACGGAGATGATGTATTAAGTAATGTCTATGATGATGATATATCTAGTAGTACGTTACGTTACGGGGAGGTCGAAGGTTCGACACCCATAGGATGCGTATAACGAAGACGATCATGACAATGATGACGAGGACGATAATACAAAATTCTGCTTGTTCAATAAATAGGAAAGAGATGGTTGGTGTCTAGAGTAGGAAGTCGAAAAAGGCGAACGGATATTTTTCAGTTATTTTGCGAAGCCCGACTCTTCATGACGGTGAAAGACTCCATACTCAATCGCTCATAACATGAGTAGAGCTGATCAGTTTATGCAAAACTATCGGCATTCCGTAAGTCAGTCGGGAGACTACCTCTCATGAAAAATCAAAATGTCGTCACCGGGATTTAAACCCAATGTATCAACATACTTAGTAATGCTAGATTGTATACAATTAATCTATGTTCTCTTTTTATCAACGGATTACCAAAGTGGCTTTATTAAGAGGAATCCTACTAAATATGAATTTGTGTCCATTGCCCGACGCAAATACCTGAGTTAAGTGGTTCAGTTCTGATAGGACACAGCTTCAGCTTGTTTCAAGCGGAGGTTGTGTCCGTTTGGAACCATATCATTGTTGTTGCCTTATATCGATTTATTAACACTTATTTAAACGTAATGTTAACGTTCACTCCAGTTCTGCATTCCACTTCGTTTCTCTATGTGACCTTGATTGTTTTGTAGATTTTAAATAACTAATTATTATAATGCCGAGAAATTTTGTAAGTTAACGTCTCAATAAAATATATTCGTTTTCTGTTTTCCCTCCAGGTTACCCAAACGAAGAGGAAAAGTTCGTCTGCCGGATCTGCCAAAAGTCCTTCCATCTCCAAAGGTTGTTGAACCGCCATCTTAAATGTCATATCGAGGTTAAACGATACCTGTGTACGATCTGCGGAAAGGGATTTAACGACACATTCGATCTGAAGAGACACACGCGCACACATACAGGTAAGTCGACCACTTGTTGGGCCCCATATATACAGCTACGTAATCTCGATATTACGCCGCTTGTAACAGAATCTCATTTATACTCATTTTACAGCGTTATTTACTAATCAATGCTTTACCAAACGCCAAATCTTGTATCCAAATGTGATGAAATTGAAAAACAATCTTCTGATAGGGCAGAAAACATTGTGGGAAAGGAGAAATTTCTCGTTACGAGCAATGTCTCCTTTTCCCACAATGTTTTCCTGAGTCGTCAGCAACTGTACATGTATGTTGTTTGAATGCTCAATTTCTTCCCCAATTATATTAGATCAATTCATTCATTTCAAACCTTTCACTGACATCCCATGAATGAGTATTAATGGGGGTGTGGGGGTGGGGATGGGGGGGGGGGATGGATAAAGTGTAGTGTTACGGCAAAAACCCCGAAGTTCTGAAGTTTACTCCAATACAAGACATTTCTCGCTGCACATCAAGTATGGCTAATGGGGAACTCGAACTTATGAAATCTGTATAAAAAAGACTCTATTATTCATTTTACGAGGAAACTTATTTGACAATTTAAACTGACAACCTTCCACAAGATCCTCAGCAATGAACAAATGAACAAGATAACCAAGTAGATCGAACTCGGTATTACAACTAAGCTGATTGTATATGAGAGGTTCAATATTTAGTGACAGAGCTGTTGAATTTCACCAAAGATTAGTATTTAGCACACACACGTTATTTGGGAACCAGTCAGTAGCTTCGAAAGCATAGTGTACAATACTGACTATGAGACACCAGGGTACCGATTTTCTAAGCGACTTAAGCAAAATATCTGTGTGAGTCAAAATAGGTAAACTTTGAAGTATCATAGATTAAAAACACAATAAAGATTACAATGATGAAGAAAAGAGAATGCACACATTTAGCTCATTATATTTAGTAAAACGGTACCAATGGGAATAATTTGATGTACTAACCACCGCTTTATGACTTAGATATTATTGAAAACGCGTTAAAACCCTTACACAACAGTACTGAGCGCAAATCGTCGCTGTAAACCAAATGGTCACATTACCTGCATCAGAAATGTAGAAGATAAAAAAGATTCAAATAGTTTCTTGACATATAAACTAAACATAATTTGTCAAATATATGTACAACATACAAATGCACAAACTGCAAAGACATGGCAATACAAACACATAAATGAGAAAAATGTGATTTTCGATTGAAGTGAAATTTATGGAATTAAAAAGATGAATGAGACAATGAGAACTAAATACTAAATACTTGGTAATGATAAAAGGAAATTTGGGTTAATTATAATATGATGAATACGTCTACTATAAGTCTTATCTAAGAATTCACTCAGATACGACGTTCTGGTTAAGAGCGACGTAAAATAATCGGTATTAAGCCTCAGAGCGTGATGAAACGCAACCTGCCAGCCACCGGGATATAATAGGACACGCTGTAGAAATGGAATGTCAAACTTCAGCAACAATCATCTTTTTAAAAGGGAGGAAAAATATACCCCCTCATTTATAGGCAATAACAATGGCCGCTTTATTTTCATGCAAGATATAAGCGGCGGCACGCAATGAAGCCTCTTAGCTCAACGACAGAAATATTCTTTATCCAGGAACATCCAGGGGACCGTTTAACTAAAAAAAAATAGTTTTTTACTTACGAAAAAATTGACGTAAGTCAAAACTGATGGACATAGGTAATATCTTAAATTTAAGTACAATATTGCAATGTGGCACGCCATTGGAAGCGTCCCGGAGAGACGCTTCCAATGATGTGTTACTTTGCAATATTGCTTAGCCCATCATTGAACTAAGAGTGAATGTTGTTTTGAACTAACGTAAATTCTAAGCGTAACATGTTTAGTAATACGGTTCTTCAAGACTGCTTACGTAATGCAGACCGAAAGGAAAAACTTCTACCTCCCGAATATTTCTTTATCATCTTGTAAAGAGCTTGATCATCGTACATAACAATTCATATATCTTAAAAAGGCACAAGATGGTCCAATAAGAAACTCGTCGAGTTTTGATATTGAGGTAGATCTTTGCCTGTGTCCCGGCCGATATGTCTAAGCGGCCTTTCAATTTCTAATTATCTTCTAGACGTAATGACACTCTTTTGGCAGGGAGGTACTAGGTATGGAAAGTACCCAGATTACACGCATTTCACTAAATTTGATACATTCGCATACAGTGCTGAACTCCTCCTTCTATCATGAGTGGAACAGAACTGGATAACAATGTTGGCCAACCCTACTACAGAGGCTAAGATAAGAGAGCATTTTCTCTAACTGACTTCTTTATCACTCCTCTTAACCATACATTGTTCTTACTCACTATAACCGTCTAAGTGAGACAAAACTTATGAACTACAACAAAATAATAGTTGTCATTTTTAATTT